>WNNG01000556.1:0-340623 GCA_018208015.1 Medicago ruthenica | reverse complement strand
CCGAAGATACCGTCTTACAAGTGCAACCTGTACTGTTGTTGGCTCATGCTTAATTCTCTTTAGACTACTTACTCTTCAATTATTCTTGATGTTGTTGAGCTAAAATAGTTAAACTACCATTTTAGCGATATCTTCCATTGATTCAGACTTAGTACTAAAATCACGTCCTTTTTACCCCCTTACCATATATTCTTAACTATTCCAATATTCCATTTCTCAGGGGTTTCAAGGTTTGAAGTATCCCTCAACATAACTTCCAAAAATTTCTATTAGAACTTGTGTTATGTTCAAGTCGTCTATACTCTCTGCTATTCCGTATAATAAGAATTAAGCCCTTAACATCTTCTCGTTCTCTAAGCTTCAGCTTAGCATTGTTCATTAATTCAATTTTGGATTACTACTCCGCTGCGCCACTCTGATTCTTAACAACTCGAGTTAGAATTGGAGCAATACACCACTATTGTCACATAAAATTTCATCGGCCATTCCTTTTTCTTTTTCACTTTGTAATTACCGTAGCAAAACCCTCGGACGTTATTATTTCTCTTGTGGCTTAAACCATCTGCTTAACTTACGAATTGGTCGTCACCTGACTTTATGTTTCCTTTGTTACATGGACCATATACTTACTTTCACGATAATATGCCAAATCCTGTAAACGGTTTTCAGCAACTGCTACGAGCCTAACAATGCTCCTATCAACGGCTCATACTCTGGTTCTAACTTTACCCTCCATATCCTGAATTCCGTAACCGTCTTTTGATCAACACATCATACAATCATTAAACATTGTGGAAACCTGATTGAAAGCATGCTTGAGGCAACTTAAATTCACACACAAACACTAGTGTCAACTTCTAAAACGACTCATGGTTTCTGAAGGTTCACATCTCTTATATATTGAATCATGTTACCAGTCGTTCTATCCTTATCCGTAAGAATATCATATCCGCAATCTTTCCGAGACAACTTCAGTCTCCATGACCCTATTATGTCCCTTAAGTTACTCTTGAGTTCCTACGGAACAGTCCGTCTTGAAATATATTCAAACTCTTACCAATTCTCTTGTACGCCCAAAAGGTTACATCTCTTCGAGCACCCGGTTATTCTATCTTAAACTTCTGCACTTATCATAATCTATTGGATTCCTCCAATAACCGTTTATTGTGTTCACAATTCAATTTTATACCGTATTATTTACTACCCAACCTTCATTAAGTAAAATTCCAGTCAAGCTTAGCTTGTTTCCAATCTTCTTACTTATAGGACACTGCTGAACCTCCGATTCACACTTCAACATGCAACACGTCTTATTATTACCACTTATTCATCCATCTTAGTTCTTGGGTTGCATACCGTCTTCTATTCCTTACTCCCCAAATCTAACATTTATGGTTCGGAAGGTGCGGCTAATCTGATGGGGTTAAACTTACTTGTGATTCATACTCAAAGACCACCTTTAAGTAGTTTACTTCACATGTCCAAATAATTCACTTAATCCTTAATTAATTCTCTTAACCGCTGGGGCATTAAAATCTCGTTCAATTCGAGTGCGCGAGTCCTTCGATTCCTCACGCTCTGTTCTTGCTGGTAATCCAGAGGTTTCAAAAACCGACCGATAATCCTTCACTTCGAGTCTCTAGGTTTGGTACTGCAATTCTTTAACTCTGTGCTCAAAATTATTACTTAGTCCACATCCCTGCGGTTCTCATCAAGGTTCCAAGTCATTCCTTAAAGTATCCCATGATTCCTTAATTCTTATATCTTCCGCAGACGAGGTATCGTCCAACGACGCGTCCATCTGGGTTGAGGTGTTTCACCTTACTCTTAAATATCCTTTATGTTTCTGAAACTTTGCCACTGACAGGCTTCGTTACTTACAGTTTGATAACCACCATTTGGCATGAATACTTCTTCGCCAATTCCGTCTTAGAATTCTGTCACCTTAATCTTCGCTCTTCTTAAACTTCATCCCTCCTTGGTCACATTCAGCTCTCGGACATTTATCCTAACTGTCATATACTAGATTGAGTTGATCAGGCTCAACTAGATGTGACACTTACAACAATACCCGGAACCCAATGGTCCCACTAATTTTATTGAAACTTTAATGACCCAAGGCACGGTCTGAATCGACCTGCTCTGATACCAATTGTAACACCCATACTAAACTATCTAGAATGTTTAGCATGTGTATTAATCTGATACCGGATACATTAAAATTTTCAATAATAATGTATATATACAAAACTACTGAATGAGTACAAATAGCTCGTTTATACAAATATCCAAACATCATAACATACACTTCTATATACATATATACAATCTGTCAGCCTCCTGAGCATGTCCATGACGAGCAACTGCACTCCATCCAGCGTCTCCCTGAAGATCCTCATCTGAAAACCACTTGCTTACCTGTAAACCTGCACCAGAAGGATTGGGATGAGACATAATGTCTCAGTGAGCTCCAGCCCAACCTACTGTTGGCAACCACGGGGGGAAACCTAGGGTCGCTGTGCCTACTCTTAGCGATCTTGGGGATACTTACGATCGCCGTCATTCTCTACATATTTAGCGATCAAGGGGAAACTAGGATCGCTTTATGTCTTTACCTTATCTTATACTTTTCATGTACATAATCTTATGCTTAGTGATCGAGGGGAAGTCTATGATCACTTGCTGATGTCTAATGACTACTTTGTCTTAACTCTTAGCACATAGCACGTATACACATTCATATTCGTATTCATAATCATCTTTTCATAACATAAAGTTAGAAGTTAGCGTTGAACAAACATTACATTATCTTGGTTCATTTTACAGAGTGCATCCGGGTGGAGTAACCCCGAAGTACATCTCCCATCATACCGGTGAAAATTCCTATCATATCAGGCTAACACCGGACTCCTCTTATCGTTGTGTGGACAACTCTCTCGATGAAGTCCCATCCGGCGAATCCCGGAGTCTGCTGAACACAACTTAACTTTGCATGTAGACAACCCTCTCGGAGAAGTCCCATCCGGCGTATCCCGGAGCCTGCTGGACATGCTTAATCTTTTAACATACGTGTGGACAATCCTCTCGGAGAAGTCCCATCCGGCGTATCCCGGAGCCTGCTGGACACGTTTAACATATTCTTATAACTTACGTGTGGATAGCCCTTTCGGAGAAATGTCATCCGGCATAATCCGGAGTCTGATGAACACGTATAATCTTTATCATTAAGTTCTTACTTAAGTTCGTATGTATATCTTATTCGTTCATATTCTTGTGCATATCTAATGCATTCTTAAGTAATCATTCTTAAAAGCTTATCCTATAAATAGGCTCTTAACTTTGATCATTAGATCATTCTTATTCTCATTAATTCTTAACTTTCGTACTTAAAAGTACGTCTAATAATTGCTATAAGCTTTTGCATACTTAATGCATTTCTTGAGGGAACTAATCTTCCAAAAACATAACCTATAAGTATAGGATCATAGGCTTATCGTTATCATAAGCCACTACTTAGTTGCTAGAACATTTGCATATTCGTCTAGACTTTGCCCTCTTAATTCAAACTATTCTAAGTCAATGCACAATCCTTGTTCCATACATTTTCATCCTTTTTGGGAGCCTCTTGAATGTGTTAAAATGGTGGTGAATGTTTCTAAAATGTTTATGGAGAAAACGGATGCGGAAAACCATGCCTACGCACCCCAGAACACCCAAAACAGCTAAGCTGTCATGGCTGTTTTGGGCTTGGGCGCTTGTAGCGACCAGCCTGGCGCTTGTAGCGACCAGCTGGGCGCTTGTAGCGACAGTAGGCAGAATAAAATTCTGCCTGGTCGCTGTAGCGAGCTCCAGCTCGCTGTAGCGACCATGACAGGTCCAAAAATCTCAAAAATGGTATTTTTCATCATTCCAAGCCATCCCAACACACCCAAGCTTCCCCAAAGGTATAAAAAGGATTTTCTTAAGCTTATAAATCATTTAAACATGGCTGGAACATGGAATTAGCATATAACATGATTTAGGGCATTTTTCATAAAATTGCTCTAAGTATAAATTACTCTTAAACTTACTCAATACGGGTTCTAAAACCCTAGGGAGCTCACCTTGAACCTTGATTGGTGCTTATTATGCTCATTCCAAAACCCTAGCTTGATTTCTCCTTGATTCTTCTTGTTCTAAACCTCCAAAGCTTAAGCTTGCTTGCATAAAACACATAAGGATTGCATGAAGTTTGATGGATGAATGCTAGAGTGATGGTGAGGGCGTGGGAGTGGGAGGAAGAGGAGAGAAACCAGATTTGAGAGAGAAGGGTGAGGAGAGGAAATGGAAGAAAATATCTTCCCCCTTCTTTTTAAATAAACTCCTCCTTCTCTATAATTACGAAAATGTCATGCCACATATTTACAAGTTTGCCATGCTTGCTTAATAAGCTTCTAACTCATTTAACTGATACTTATAAATGGGATATTACCCTTACCATATAAATAAGCCCATTAACTGACAATTTACCAAATTGTCCTTTGCTCCAACATTTTTGATACATCGTCTCAATATTAATAAATATTCGAGTCTTAGGCGGGATATTACAGAAATAGTGGTTTTAGAAATGAAGAGACTAAAATTTCGATTAAGTTTAAAATAAGGGAACAAAAATTGCATTTAAGTCTAAAAAGAATAATATAATAAAAGGGAAAATGTATGCTTTTTTAAATAGAAGGCTAGTCAAAAAAAGTAAACAAAGTACTAATATCCAAAACATTCAATTCTGATACTGTGAATTATTCTTAGTACTAGTCAATGCATTTTCTTATCTCAATGTCTAATATTGAAACTACAAACCATCACAACTTTTTCCTACTCTAGTCAAATTATTGGCAAGCAAAAAGGAAATAGGTATAATATGCCGGTTACTCAACTAGAGAATAATCTACTTCATATTGTAGATGTCTAAAACACCAATCGAACTTGCGGAAACTTGTTCCATGACAAGCTAGAAGCGTAATGCATTTTTGCAAATTTTTATCATCCCCTGAATACACGCAACATATTGTAGAAAGACAACTGTTGACATACACAAAGTTGCTCTCATATCCCCACCTGTTCGGGTTGCTCAATGCATAACAATTTCTCAGCAAATGATCCTGAGCATAAAATAATGCAATGTCGCCTAAGTTTTTCAGTTTGACATAATTCATGGTCGAGAAGTCTATCTTGTACACATTCCTTAATTTATGTAACATTATATCAAGCACTAAAAGTTGCTCATCACAATTAATCAACCTAATGCATGAGATACATATTAGATCGGAAGTACTCTTTAGTTTTACAAATTTTATATTTGCAGAATTCAAGTTGAGTACCCCTATGTTGACCTTGTTAGTGACAACATATATTATATTATGCAAAACCACAAAGTCAACAATCCTCCCTGAATTTTCCATTGTCGAATAAGTAACCCAACCACAATTTCGAGATTGATAGACAAGCAATCGATGTTTGGATAAAACCACCAATACAAATTCCTTAGAACATTTGCCAAAAGCAAGCAAGGCACGGTCAATTATAGGCAAGTCACTTTCAAAGGTGGGGGTATTGATTACCTTCTTTATTCTTGTAAATGGATTGATTAGCATAAATGAATTATTATTGTACCCCGCCATAATAAAATACCCGCTAGAAGATGTAACATAGCGATAGCAGAAGAAGTACTTCATCATCTTCAAGCAATAAATTTTTTGCTCGGGTATGTTAATAAAGGAAAATGATCTTTTACCAACATTCAGAACTTGAAGAAGTAATGGTTCTTGGGATGCCAAAAAACTTCTCCAGTAAATTTGATGAAAAGTCCTCCAATTTTTGCACACACCGGAAAACTGAAAGAGGTCGTCAAAATCTAGTATTTCATACATGATATCAAGCACATTACAAGGAAGTTCACAGTTCTCTTCTACCTTCTTCACCTTTTTCCCTTTGTATGACAACAACGACAATGTTAGGTGATTCCTAAACATATGTTTTTTTTATTTATTTATGAAAATAAGATATTTATTGTTTATATGATAATATCATGGAAAATGAGGAGATAAAGATATATTTACTACCACATCCCCGTGAGCTTAGCTCAATTGGTAGGGATATTGCATATTATATGCAGGGGCCGGGGTTCGAACCCTAGACACCCCACTTCTCCACATTTAAAATGTGCGAGCTCTAGCCACTATGCTACTTGACAAAAAAAAAAAAAGATATATTTACTACCCCATTTTCCCCAAACAAAAATCAAGCAAGACCAACATAAAATACAAATATGTGTGATCCTCTTTTTCTCATGTGAATAGTTTATATTCCCATTTTCCTGATCATGGATAATGCCAATGTATATATAGAAAACCATAGATATCCATTCCTCATAGAAATTAACATTCTAATTGAAAGCTTATCTTAAAAAAAAACATTCTAACTGGAAAGCATTAAATATTAGGCATGTCATTTTATTACCCCCAAACCCAAACAAACACAAAAATGAAAAGGATTAAAGATCTAGGAAAACGTCATTTAGTGAGGAAAATACGTTTCCATGCATTTCCCCCACATGCATTTCTCTCAAAAAAAAACTTTTGTGACAATTTTCTTATGCTCTTTTTTTATTAGTCAAAATCAATATATATATATATATATATAGAGAGAGAGAGAGAGAGAGAGAGAGAGAGAGAAAGGAAAAGAGAGTAAAAACATAAGCGAGTATGAGAGAAAAAATTATCATAAAATGGTTGTATAAATACCATTTCTCTAAAAAAAATTACGTTATAATATTCTATCATAAACTTTATTGATGGAAATGAATTGAACCTAAAGGTTAGTGTGTCCCACACACGCTTTAAAGTTTATGTGCACTCCTCATCTTCATCATCTTCTTAGTCAAGTTATTACAACATACACCCCATCAGAGACTCTAACACCCAGTGGCAGAGCTAGGAATTTTACGTAGCCTGGGCAAAATTTTAACTATAAATTCACATTTTGACATAATATATAAATAGTCATAAATCGAATAGTGTGCTAAATAAGAGAGATGAAACATAACCTACCAATAGTGGGCTAAATAAAATTAGGAGGTAAATGTCCTTTCCAAGACCTCTTTGCGGTGAATGTTCGAATAATATCAACATCATCAAGTGACTAGAATATCCCCCGCTCGGTGTAACATATCATCAAGTCATTGAGCCACACATCGTTGATCTTGTTGCGCAATTTAGACTTGATAATCTTCATCGCTGAAAAAGCTCTTTCAACGGATGTTGTCGACACCGGCAATATCAAAGCCAACTCAATGAGTTTGTAGACCAATGGAAATACCAAATGTTTCTCAGTTTGAACCATTTTGATAGCCAAACTTTGAACATCTTCACAGGAAGAAAATGAAGCATGCCTTTTCACTTGAAGTACATAAGTGCCAAGTTGCTCCCTTATTGTTCCACGGTCATCATCAGAAAAGTCTGCATGTTAAATATCAGCAAGACGAGTAAGCTTATCAACATCACACTTGGAGAAAGAGTTCTTGGGGTCAAGACATGAGAAGCAATCAAGCACAATGTTACTTCCTACACTAAAGCGGTGATCCATCTCCACACATATTTTGTCAATAGCAAAATAAAAAATCTCTGCACGGTAATGGTGAAGATTAGTGACAGTCCTCCCTTCTAGTCTTGAATGACCCCGAACTGGTATTTCTTCATCCATATTTGGCACAGGAATACCTTTAGCAACACAAAATTCTTGGACATCAAAAAATAAATTATCCCAACCACTCTCTCTCAATGTGGCTAACCGAGCTTTGACGACATCAACTAATTCCATGGCAAGCACAATATTAAGATCTTTTCTTTGCAAGATTTTTGAAAGCTCATTTGTGATACCGAGCTTTTACCCATTCTACCATCTCTCTAAAATTGCCCTTGTTTAGAGAAGTAGATGTTTCATCATGGCCACAGAAAGCAATGCCTTGTGCTATGAGATATCTAGTACAATCTACAAAACAAGTCAAACGGATCTTATACAATTCTTCTGATTCCCTAGTTGCTCTAGCAAACTTACTTGTAACACTTTGTCTTTGATTATTATAATCATCATAGTGCTTGATACATGAGTTGTGCATACTATCATGACTACCAATATGATCTTTGAAGCCTTTAGATGCATGCTTCCAATCTTTAAATCCGTCTTTGGTGAAGACTTCAAAACCAAAGTGCTCGGCCCTCCCAGGTTGCTTAAAGAGAAAGCAATAGAAACAATAAGTTGCATCCTTGAATGTATTCAATCCATGTATACTTCTCATACCATGATTTACAAAATGCTCTTGTAGCACTCCCAAATTGAGTACGAGGAAAACTTGGCAAATTTGGTTGCATTGGACCTTTCAATATATATGCCCTCCTCACTTGGTCTTGAATATCCGGAGCATATGCATGAATTTGTTTCCTACGACTTGGATCATGCACAATCTCATTTGGATTAAACTCATTGACCACATTAGGCGTTGGTTCTTCTACTTCTACTTCGGCTTCCAGTTGCACAACATTCACATTTTCAATTCTTGTTCTATCAACCAAAAACCTCCTCATCACTAAAAAAATAACAATTCACAACAATCAAAATTCAAAACAGCCATAATCATGATTTTCGTCCAACAAATTAAGATTCTTCAAAATGTGACTAATATAAGTTCTTCAATAGTTCAATTCTGATTATTTAATTTTGGCAGTGTTATGTCTAAAACAACCACCTCCATGCCACTTTAATTCTGTTTTATATAGTCACAAATTAAGATGGGTAGATTCACAATGGGTAGATTATTTAAGATGCACAACACCAAAGTAACAATCAAAAAAGAAAAGAATCAAAATCAGAATTATCAACAATTCCTAACCTAAAATCCATAATCCCTAAATCAGAATTATCAATTCTTAAATCCTAACCTAAAATCCATAATCTCTAATCCCTAATAACAATCAGAAATCAGAATTATCAATTCCTAAATCCCTAAAACTAAAAGAAAAGAAAAGAAAAAATAACAAGAAAAGAAAAGAAAAGAAAGAAGGAAGTTGAAGAGCAGAAAGATAAGTTGAAGCAAAAGTTGTTGTTGTGAATTGAATCGGAATTGGCGAATTGCAGAAGTGAAGGAAGCAGAACGCGTTTGTGAATTGAATGGCAGAAGTTGTTGTGTTGTTGTGGTTGAAACAGAACATGCGTTGTGATTTTTTGCCTTGCTTGCCCTTATTTTTTTTTTGAAGTGGGTTAATTGGTTATTGAGTTGGGTTAAATACCAAAAAAATTATGGGTTGAGCCCGGGCTTGCTGGGGTGCTGCCGCCCCTGCTAACACCACTTGCTGCCAATTACTTTCCAAAAACGTAACACTCTCATAATTGGCCACTTGGATTAATAGCCAAATTATTCGATTAGAAAAATAACATGCTTGCTTGGAATAAAATGAGTTTAAATATTAATTTTTTTTTGAATTGTTTTATCAGTTTGTGTGCTGATACTTGGACACCGCCATGTGCAAACTCCATTCTACACCCTCCCATGTGGCATGCGCAATTTTGTCAATTAACAAAAAATCAAGGACAGTTTTGTCCCACAAATTTTGCAACTGCAACTTTCTCATTCTCTCTCTTACTTCACTCTCACCGGCCACCACCCACCACTAGTCATCACCCACGCCCCTCTTCTTCGTTTCCCTTCAACCTGCTTCTCTGCATCGCCATCCACTGGATCTTCACTCCATCCTCATCACCACCGCGGTGATTCATTTTAATGTCCCTGCTTACAAACCCATATTTGAAGGATAAAATTCAAAGAGTGAACAATAACAAACAGAACAGGTGTAATAGTAGCAGAAAGAAGATAGAGGGACAGGTGAGGATTGGGAGGAGATGGGCATCGAGGCCGTCGGAGGATACAGCGAGGAAGGAACGACAGGGAGAGGGCGTACCTAAACAGAGAAGAAAGAGGGAAGACTGAGGTCAGATGAGAGAGATTCGGCGAGAGTGAGAGAGATTCCGAAGACAGCGAGAGTGGGAGAGATTGGAGATGGCGAGAGAGGAGGCGGTTGCCGGTAGCGGAGAGAGGAGGCGGTGTGACAGGAAGAAGAGATAGTGATCGAAGAGAGAAAAAAGAGGGTGAGAAAGAGAAAGAAAGAGAGAATGTGGTGGGGTCTGCTAATCAATGTCAAATGCCCAACTATTTCTATTTTATTGACTCTTTGCCACATAGGCAGGTGTATACGCGTGGTATGGAAAATGGGGGTGTCAATGAAACATTGTTCATAAGTTTCTTTCCACATGCTTAACAAACTCTTAATTTGATCAAAAGATGTGGGTCATGCCACCTCTCTTCCCCTTAATACATTCCTTTTAGATATTTTGTTTTTTTTTTCTTTGAAAAAGTTTCATGCAAGTAATGTTTGGCATCCTGCAATTTAAAATCATTGGTTCCACCTCAACCTTCTAGTTCTAGATGATGGCACTAACAAGCATCAAACCTGTATACCTTCTAGTTCTAGATGATGGCACTAAAAAGCATCAAACCTGTATACTATGAAGAAGGAAAACATTTGTGTGATGAGAACAAATGGACAAAGTTAACATGACTGGTAAAACAACAAGAAGCTTCAAAGGCCAACATTGAGGGATGATAGGACCACAACTCATGTTTATTCTAGAAAGAGATAGCAATGGCCACATGATAATGATAAATGGCACAAGTGGATGGGCTGAGTGAGAAGTATGTGAGTTGGAAAATAGGGAAAATAAAGAATCCGAACAAAATGGGTTTTGAGTGATAACGTTTAAGGAGACTAGAGTAGTGAGGTAGGGAGTGAAAAAAATGGGTATGAGGTACTATAAATGGGGTTGGTTATTCCATCAACATGCTTTTATACCATTTAGGTTTGACACTATTGGTTTCTTAGCACCAGATTTTGACCTTCTACAAAGAGTTCATATGGTCATGCGTATCAATGTTATGTCTCCTAAGTCCATGGATGGTTGTGTTTAAAAGGATCGGTTTTGCCTTCTAAAAAGGGTTAGGGACACAGTTTGTTGCTCGCATACCTTTCATTCATGTATAATTTTCTATATATACAATTTATATTGTTCCTGCTAAGAGAACAATGGTACCAACCCCCTGAGCAGTCGATGAACTCAAGAGCTTGGTTCTAGGTTTTTCTGTATAATGAATGTCCTCTCCTCTGAGGGAAGTGGTTCCGACCCCTTTTATACATCCCCTGACCTAAGGGAAGTGGGGCGATCTTTTCGGGATTCCCAAGCCACCTGGTGCTGTGACGGTCTTCCTCCCCGGCGATTTCGGCCCACGATGGGAACGTGGGGGGAGACTAAGCAAGCAGGTCGAAATAGGACCGTTAGTTCGGGTTTCTACGTGGGCAGCCCGCCCCGGATGCGCTATCGGGGCCCTTCATCTATCCGAAATGTTACAACGGGGCTTTGACCACGCCCACGTGGCGAGCACGCGGGGAGCGGGATCCAGCTTGTCGGGGAAGGCTGCCGCGTGTCCTGAGAGGAATAAGATGACAGTACATATATATCACTAACAAAAAAGAAACATGGATACTGGGCCCAAAAAATATGAGTTGAATATAATGAGGAGGAGGAAACGTTAAAAGAAAATGAGGAATCCTAATAGAATGGTTGCAGGGTGGGAGCTTCTTGTACTATTTTTTTTCTTCCTATGATGATATCTTCTTTTAGTTGTTTTTTTAATTGTAAAGTTTCTGAAATATATTTTTGACTTGAAGAAAGTTGTTACCGGTGGACATTAGTTTCTCAAGGATATAAAGTGCATGAAACCCTATTTTAATACCGTAAAGATATAGACTCCATCGATTCACATGAACAATTTCTATTATCAACTTAGAACTAGAGAACTAATATTATGGTGGATGGCGACAAGCCAAAAATCATGGCATTACGACATATGGTAGAAACATGGCAGATATATATTGCAAATGAAAAACTGCAAAAAAGTATCACCATACGAGAAGTGCAATGAATAATCATAAACTACTAACCGGTGGTCTCAAATTGAAATGGAAGTGTGAATTGATGTTCCTTTGGCAGGAAGATGTTGAATCCTTAAATTAACTTTGTATGCCCTTTAAGCAGCTCCTTCACTCTTGTTGCGGCACCTCTTGTATCAATTCTTTGATCCCTGAAATCTTTTAGGACTTTCAAAAACTGATTATAATTTTCCCTCTTATATTGAAATGCAACTTTTACTACCCTACGAAAGGCTAATGCATCTTTAAATCCTAATTCACCTAATGAAAGTGTGAATTGAAATGTCCTTGACAGGAAGATGTTGAATCCCAAAATTAAATCTATATGCCCTTTAAGCAGAGCCTTCACTCTTGTTTTGACATTTGTTATATAAATTCTTCCGGCACCGATATCTCTTATGAGTTTTAAAAACGAGAAAACGAGAAAACACATACGGGGTTAACCCTATTTGAGAGTAAGTATATGTATACTATGTTTTTGTTTTGCCGATGGTTTCTCCTTTTAAAATTACATTCAACTTTCAAGGTAAATAACACATATAACAAATAGATAAAAGTAAATTCAAATATTAAAACAAAATATAACAAATTGTATACGTACGAACTTTTTCCTTATCATTTAAAAAAGATAATGGATGAAAGTGAATTTAAATATTTAAAAAAAGTAATAAACACAATACTTTTTTTGTTACCATACAAAATATATCGTGTAACAAATACGATATGAGTATATGTCCAGTTTTTTTCCTTTATACTTAAAAAAAAGTGTAACAAACTAGATCAAATATACGTCACTATAAATATAATCAATAAGACAATGATCGTTATTTTATTTTTATTTTATATACAGACAAACTAAAATACGTCGAGTTGATAAATAATTTCGTTATACTTTGACAATAATTTGTAGATAAATCGATATACGAATAATTTCTATTAATATTTAAAAATTTACAAATTGTAATCAAAATTATACAAACAAACATAATAAAATATACACACATGTTAGCGCGGTAGAAAGAGCGGATAGACTGGCACAGTAGTGTCCGTCTTTCCGCTAGAAATATATAATAACAGTTTGCTAATTCTAATTTAATTTTTGAAACAATCAAATCAAATCAATTTGATTGTTTCAAAAAATAAAAATTTAAATCCCCTCCAAAAAAATTAAATAGGAAAAGGGGATTGTTTTCGATTTTTTTGTTTTTTTGTTGATGAAAAAAAACAAAGTGATAAGTTTGAGATTTAGGTATGAAGGAGAGAAAATTGGGTATGTACAGTTATGATTTGACTTTTTCTAATCACACCCCAAAAAACTCCGGTTACACCCAAATCTATTAAAAATAGGGATGGCAAAGCGGTCCAACCTGTCCTGCCCCGCCCCGTCATTACCCCGTCAAAAAAAGAGCGGAGCGGGGCGGGCCAACTAGTGATGGCGGATTGAAAATCTCACCCCGCCCCGTTTCATGGCGGATTGGCGGGGTGCCCCGTCAATTTTGTTGTGTACAGCTGCTGTTATGCTTGGTTGTGGCAGGGCTGTTTTGTTTTTTTCCTGGCCAGTTTTGGTGTGTAATTATGTTTGCGTTTTCCCTCGCTTCCGTCACTTCTTGTGTGGTTATCGATTAATAAAATTTTCCGTTCAAAAAAAAAAATCAGAGTATAATTACATCGATTACAGATTGACTATAATGACTATTACAGCTGTAATGCCTCTTAAACCCGTCCATAATTTTTCTGCATTTTTATCTATCTTGTTTTACATCTTTACAACTCAATACTAATTCAAAACCTACAAGATGAGTACTCAAATTGAAGGAAATTTTCTACCCTTTAGAAATTCAATCAGACAGTTGCAAGGAGGTACAAATAAATGGCTATGGTCCAATTACTACAAACATATCCATAAAACAATCATTTTATCAATCATTTCTTGTGAACTACACTCATAGTTTAGTCCATTTTCATACAAAGTTAACATGGCGATAACAAACTCATATACTAGAATAGAAACAAGACATAGTGCTCTTAACATAGTCATTGAAATCCATAATTAAAACACACATTTTTATAATAAACATCCTTCAATCTAACACCAATAGTTTCATAAAATCAAACTATCAAACACCTTGCATGCATGAGTAAATAACAAAATACCAATATTATCAAACACTTGTAAAACTTCCAAAATAACTGAATTAATTCATTATAATGAGACAATGCTTGAGAACATATTCAACTTGATTTACCCCTTTTTGTCTACAACTCCAATGACCAAAAGAACTTATGAAAATTACTCCCAAAAAAAAAACTTACGTAAGAGAAAACAATGAAATTAAAGGGAGATAACAAATATGTGAATCAACTACAAAATTAGTAAGACGACAAATAAATTATTTGTGTGAATGTATAGTTATTATAATTTGTTAAAATTAGACTATTGAAGATGTTTCACGCTGAAAACAAAGGAATACTTTCACTTTGCCAGTGTCAAGAGTTTTACCACGCGATGTCATGGTACGGGCAAAACATCATAGAAAACAAAGAACCAACGTGTGAAGTATATTTCCAATTGCTAGTACGCCATACAAACAAATACTAATAGATTATAAATCTAACCTTTTTGAAGCTTGTCTTGTAGCTAATGAGATATCAGGCACACCAAAACCAGACTCCAGAGAAATGAAAAGTTGTAAATGTCAATAAGAGTGAGAAGAAAATGACAAAGTTTAGTGTATATATAAAACCGTAATGATAGATTAGGTTAATTGAGTTTCTAATATGGGCCGAATTTAGAAGAGCAATTTATAATGTGCTTGGATTTTTTAATTTTTTTTTGCTTAAGACCGACGGGCCAACCCGCCCCGCCCCGTCACAACCCCGTTTTTTAGCGGGTTATGCGGGGCGGGTACCTTACTAGTGACGGATTGAAAATTTCAACCCACCCCGTCAAAATCGGCGGGCTAAACGGGCCGCCCCGACGGGCCCAACCTGTTTTGCCATCCCTAATTAAAAATATACTTATTATACCAAAAATGTCCTTGTTAATTTACATTTCTCATAAACCAATTTTCTCATCCCTCACTCCATTTCTTCACCCCCTCCCTCTCTCTCACAAACCTCCATTAAAAAAGTAACCAAATTTGATAAAGGATAGTGTCTTATGTTGATAATCCATTGTATCTATGAAAGTTAGCATTTAAGTGATTTACGTGTTTTTCTTTTTGTCTATGTTTGCCACTGTACGTGAACGGTTCACGTGTTGCAAATTATGAATCTATATTGTATGTCAATTGAATTTTACTTAGGCCTATACAATCTAATTTCACGATGTGGTATTGAATTTTTCCTGCATCAGCCTATGGTACTCATCTTGAAAAAATCTTCTTGTAACTTTGACCTGCAAGAGCTAATGTAATTGTGGCCTCATCATATTGTACCTTGTACGCCATAGCTGGTGGGGATTTCAGCAGCAGGAAAGGACGAAAGTATGTATCATTCTTAATCACAACAAACTCATCCCTACCATGCTTTTCAATACCCATATAAACACATGAAGTTTCAAATGATGTGAAATGAACCGCCATCTTTATCTGTGAATAAACATCAAAAACGGTTATTGATATACATACAAATTCTATTTAGAAATGCAAAAATGATTAAGATATAAGAATCAAGAGATAGATATGATATATGGAGTACCATAGTTCCACAATCGCATCTCCCATTTTTTAAAAGGAAAACATTGTTAGAGAAGCAATCGCATGTATTTTTTTTCAAAGTCTAAAAGTCATGATTCTGTCCAAATTTCTTTATTAGCAAAATAGCAACAGATGACTGTAAGCAAAAATCCAAAAGTTGTAGAAAGATGAGTGTAAGCAAAAATCCAAAAGTCTCATATGCACTCATGTATGAAGGTTAAGGGCTACAGAAATTAACTGTAATCACATGCTTAAAGCTCCTAGTGCTACTCAACCGAGTATGAATAACAAATGACTCAGAAATTTATCTAATGGTAACTCATGAAAACATAATCACATTAGTAAGGAATATTTTACAATAAACCCACATGTCTTTTGCTTTCATAAGATAAAAACATGTCTTTTCTGTGCCTTTATAACTTTGTGAGTCTTGAGTAATTAATAACATTATGAATGAAAAATTGTATGAAACTTTAACACAATATATCTTTTATAAAATATTCATATTTCTTTGTATGTAAGAGAAAATAGATATCATACATTACAACAAAATCAAATTTACAAAACAATTCTTACGTATACCACACAAATATCCACAACGAAAATTCATGAGATAAAATACTGAGTGCAAGAAAGGTCAAAGGACAACAATTCTTACGTAGATCACACAGATATCAAGAAGAATAACATGAAAAAATCACAATGCCATGAAAAGTGTAGAAATTCATCATGTTATGAAATCCTGAGGATTACAAGAAAGAAAGAACATAATGATTTGAAAAAGAAAAAAAAAACCTAAAACAACATTCACAAAACCTATGAAAAACTGTAAATAAGTGTTTAAAATTAAATCCATTTCTTCAAATACTGGGTTTCATTTCTTGACATAGGTTAAAGACCATTAACTCTAAAGATTTGTTTAAAACTCATACCTGAATGAAGAATCTAGCTTGAATGTGTGTGGTGGGAATGAGATTGAGAGAATCTTGCTCCTTCCTATTACGGCTGCTTGAGTGCGAACGTGATTGATAGGTGGATAGGGTGAGATACTGAAGGTTTCAGAAATAATAACAATTACATAATATAGTCTTGTTGATGAAGTAGCAGAAAGATTTGTTTAATCATCATACCTTGATGAAGAATCTAGTTAGGGTGGAGGGAATGAGATGGAGATAATCTTGTTCCTTCCGATTACCGTTGCTCGGGAGCGAATGTGATTGAGAGATGGATGGTATGAGATACTGAGAGTTTGAGAGATATCAACAACGGTTTCAGAATATGCGTTGTGAATGAAGTAGCGGGAATGTGTTAACTTATGGTTGAAATTATGTTTGTTGATTTTGTTTTTGGGCTTGAGCTTTCTTTCAAAAGAATATTGCTTTATATACTTTAAAAAAAAGGCTAAAACACTAGTTTACATTTTTAACTCCATCGGCAGTTAAGGAAACTAGCGGCAGTTAATTAGCTGTCGTTGCCATGTTTTGCCTATATTTTCTAAAACTTCACATTTTTTTTATTTTAATGTGAACAAAAACGATAAAATGAGTGAACAAAAACGATAAAATGACATGTGATTAAAATGAAAAAGCTAAAAACAACAAAAAAAGTAATAAATAAAAATGATAATAATAATTTGAAAATTATACTCTTAAAAATAGCAGAAATTATATTTTCTTTTATTATTATATATATGATATGATTTATTATATATATAAATAATTTGATTTTTTATTGCATTTTTATTTATCATACTCTTATATTAAAATAATACTCTAAAAAGCAATTTTGATTTATAAATATATATAGAAAAAGAAAAGAAAAAATAGAAAATAATGGAATATAAATAAGTCAATGTGTGGAAAATAATGAAAAAAAAGCAAATTCATTCTCCACGACAGTTAAGTGCCGATGAAGTAGAGATGTGAAACGGCAGTTAACTGCCGAAAAATGTGAAGTTTTAAAAAATATAGGCAAAACATGGCAACGACAGCTAACTGCCGTTGGTTTCCTTCCCATCGGCAGTTAGCTGCCGCCGGATTCTTTCCATCGGCAATTAACTGCCGATGGGTTAAAAACGTAAATTACTGGTGTGTTTTAGCTTTCTTTGAAGTGTATAAAACAATTTTCCTTTGAAAAAGAACTTTTTTTGGGCTTGGGTAGGAAATAACATGGACTCTCACAAACAAAATTGTTCTCCCACATCTAAAAAAGACTAAAATAGTTAGTAAAATGGTTATAAATAATAAAATGATGTTTTTTTTATGAAATATTTTTTATTAAAAATACAAAACTCATCAAATAACTTTATAATTCATCAAAATGATTCTTAATTTTGATTTATCAAAACTTATTAATTTGTGATCATCTCTAAAGGTGGAAACTTATCTACATAAGCCATAATAAGTACTCTCATTGGTGGAAAAATAAAAATTGTGCTTAATGAGAAGAGTGGTTTTGTTAAGGAATCTCTTTTTGCTAGTTCTATGTGTTTTAATATTACAATATTAAAATGTGATGATATAGAGTTTTTTTTATAGGTGATATAAAATTATTAGTAGATTCTATTTAAAAAATTTGTGTAAGGTGTTGAGTTGGAAGGAAAAGTGTTTATTAGATAATATAATTTTAAAAAAATATATAAACCAATAAATGGGTTCTACTTTTATTTTTTTTAACGAAATGTACCCAAAATGGGTTCTACTTAAACACACAAAAACGAGATTCTCCATTCTTAATGCTCTTATCCTTATTTGAATTTGAATGGTCTTCTCATTAGTACGGCGCAGTACTGCTTTCACTCCTTTTGTGGAATGTAAATTGATTATGTAGTCAACTCAATTCAAAACCTTTTTACTCCCTCATCCCATAGTAAATGAAAAAGTTGTATTTTATAAATCAATTTAGTTTATGTATTATTCAAAGTCTCTCATTTAATTGGTTAAATAGGAAAATGTTCGTGAACAGCACATATGAGTGTATACACTTTGTGATAGGAAGAGATAAATAAAATAAGCGATATGTTGGTAATGTGATAGAAAATTATATATTGGAATAAAACGGGTGTTGAATGTTAGAAAATATGGAATGTGCAAATACATTCATTTCAAGATATTAATTTTAAATGATAGCATGACAATTTATATTCAATTGGAAATTACTATAAGTATTGGTTCTTATTTTATTATTGATGATTTCAAATCATTTGGAATGAGTAGAGAACTATTTTAAATTTTAAAGATGTGTAGTTTAATTTTTTGATGATCAATTTTATGTTTAATGTTTACTGCAACATAAATTGTGTGGTTATTTATCATAGTTTATTTTGGTGACCCACCCAATTTTTTTTCCTTGCTCCGCCATCAACCGTAGTTTGTTCTTTATAGATAATACTCTTTAGAGTTTTAAATTGACATGTCAACATATAAACATACACTATTCACGTTATTGACTAATACATAGAGAACCTTGGGGTGACACCTGTAGTTGTTGAGGTGCGATGGAGGACGGTGCCAGTTCACTGTAGGAGTGATGTACCTGCAAGCACTCAAACTCTCAAATCATGGAAGATTTTATAGAGTATGGAGATTTTAACTGAATGATAAACATATCTTTCACCATGGGACGAATCCAATATAAAATTGGGGTGGACAGTGCTATGAATCCCCAAAATGGTTAGTTAGTAACATGGTATCCGACACAAATCATAGAACATTGTCTGATTGTTATCAGAGGGTCCTAATGCAGCCAAGAGGGATCATTCTCTTGCATCGTGATTACAATGCGCATCCATGGTGACTCGAGCATAATTGTGCAGATTGGACCATGTTGTCTTGTTGGATGAGGCCATGAATCAGTTCAAAACACCGAAATCTGTGAGATACTTTTATTGAGCTAATTCGGTAATAAAAAGGTTTAGGCGAAATTCAGGGATTGACCAATGTCAAGATATGCCTTAAGATGATAACAAATATATTTACAAATTGCCCACTATAGAAGTCATCACCATGACTATGGTAGTTGAACGCACATTCTTACAGGACATGAGTCAATTCCTTTAAAACAACCATCATTGACACTTCTATTGAGCCACTAAAATGCCTAAAGAAAAAAGATTACGCTCTACAGTTTTCTCCAAGATCACATTAAATCTTAATAATTATTTCTTAATTCAACTGTTATAAAATCATCTATGTGTATGTTTGCTTTAGCATTGCGTTTATAAATTCCGCGGTGAAAAACCACGTAGTCATAAAAGCTGGGTTTTAGAGCTTCTGTAAATCACGATGAAAACAACCATAAACGCACGTTCGACAACAGAAACAAACAACCAAACATGTACTATATCACTTTTTAAGTGGGATTTAGATACAAGTGTATATGCACATGGAGACATATGTTCGGATAAGTGTAAATCGACCCTCGCTTACGTGTTCATGAAATTTTTAATTTAAAATAGAAGCATAATGTTTTACCTAGAAATTCAATGTAACAAAAATGCAAAATGTATGCGCTTAACCTTAACAGATAATCTATAATATGCAAAGAGTATATAACTTTTAGCAAGTCTTCCTACAACTATTGCAATAATCTGTCACTCTTCTGCACATCCTATTTGTGTAGATATACTAGAAACTATGAGATTGGGAACAGTAATTTGTCAACAAAATTAATGTTGTTCTTTTGAAATAAAAGAGTGCGTTTAGGCTGAAGGGAAAAATCTGTTGAGATTCATAGGCAATCCATAGAACTCATCACTTCTGATATCCTGATTGAAGGTCCTGAATTTTTCCCACCAGTGTCTCCCACTGTCACGGTGAGTTGGGGCGTGTCCACGACTCATAGTGGCATCCAAGAAGTAAGCAACTATAATTGCCACAGTTGCTGGAGATGAGAAAATCACTTGCACTATATTGTTGAACTGCATATTGTGAGAAAATCAGAATAAGAATCAAAGATGGTTATTCTTATAGCTAGAGGAAACTTGTCGTGTAAGATATATATGTACCGAGGTGGATCCAGTATGAGCAGGGCCATGTCCAGATAGTGTGAGATATTCATGGAAATATTGTGGAACAGATAGACCTATGAAGAGAGAAAAGCCGACGATGAACATTGATCTGTAGCTGTTTAGATTGCAGAACTGAAGAAAACCAAGTCCAGCTGAAGCTGCTCATCACAGAAGAAACATGACATTCAAGAAGGAAAAAATTTGACATTTTAAAGGAACAAAACAATGCAATGCATGAAAATAGTATTGTTAATACATTTTACATGTCAAGTTTCATTGAAATCACTTATTTGTTTTTCGGTTTCTAGTTCATCAAATTCTCAGTTCTTGCAGACCAACATAAGGATGATATAATTATTATCTCTAAGTGATAGAAATTATAATTGATAATGAATAAATCATACATACCGACATAGGCAAAGAGAACACAATACACGGCTGCTATTATTGGCAATGGTATTGCAGCAATCACTGCTCCAAATTTACCTGGTTTATAAACCCGGATACAGTAAGTAATTAGGCACACATGTAAAGACAAGTTAGTTTAAGTTTTAATCACTTGAATACTCTCATTCACTATATCATAAATGCGAGAACAAGTTGTGGTCATTTTATTTTGTTTCATTCTGTTTCACTTATTCAGATATTCCAACCAAGCCATAGGAATGAACAAATTGTTCCATACAAACACATGAAAAGTGTTTCACTTTTATCAGTAATAATACATCAGAATGCTCAGAATTTCACAGAAGGGAATGAAATGTAATACCAAATATAGAGAAGAAAAGCATGAATCCAGCTGATATTTGAACGACTCTTCGACTCCCAACGCGTGTTAGACCCAACAGTCCTGCATTTTGACTAAAAGGAAAGAAAAATGTCATTAATATACTCAACAAGCGATAGTAAAAAACAAATTATCCAAGGTCAAAGACACTTAATAACAATCAAGAACATAGCCTAAGAACTATTTGACAATAGCCAGTGAGAAGATTTTTTAAGGGCAACAAAATGTACACTGATGCGGTGGATCCGGTTGCTGCACCAAACAAGGCATCCAGAAGAGTGCCTATACCCTAAATCATCAAACTTCAGCACATGAGTCTGATTCTCAAGAAGTAATAAATAAACTTGTATATGTATTTTTTAAAAAAACATGATTTAGTACCAGCCAGCCAACACCACGGCTAAGTACAGAAGGTGGAATATGTGTTGCACCGCCAAATCTTGATGCAGCGATGAATGTCCCAGTTGACTGTTACAAGAGATTGAAAAGGGTAAAATGAATATCAAAGTATACCCAAATGGAAACAAAAAAATTAAACATATATCTTCTACTTAGAAATAGCTAGATTACTATGCGGATATAAAAAAGAACATGATAATTCACAATTCACACAAAACTTCTGCAACTCAAAATGCTAGTCCACAATGCCATATTGATTATGGCACACATTGTCATATACAAAGTATTGTTATTGTGATCGTTATATCTGAAAATATATAAGAACGATCCCCACACAAGTTAGTCTATATTTATAAAGAAAACAAAATATTAAAACAAACCTCTACAATTGCAACAAGAGAAGCAGCAATCATTGCAAAAATATCACCGACATTGAAAGTAGGGCTCCCCCATTGAAATGGATATGGAACTCTTATCCTGCATAGATGTACAGAAAGCTAATTCAAATGCACATAAAGCTAATTCAAATGGATACATTCCACAAAGAAGTAAGAGGTGCAAAGAACATATTCAGCTCCTAATAACATTTAGTTGTAAACATAATATCTCTCTGTCTAGTTTGATGCTTTGGAGCCTAAGATATCATCTATTATGTCACAAAATATTATTACACTTGACATTGTTTGTGAGCACTGAATGACTATAGAAAACACAGCCAAGCTACCAAGACTGACCAAGGAGCGGCAGTAATTAACCCAGATCGGTCAGTACGGCAACTGAGTTGAGTACTTAGTGGTCTTTTGTTATATACACCAGCCGCAGTCAAAATTTCAGCAAATGCCCATGCAATTCCAATCGTGACTATGATTGCAAATCGGTCGACTCCTCTCGATTTAATCTTTTGTGGAATGTACTGCAAGGACATTGGTTTAACCAAAAAGTGGAAAGAACGTCAATTTCAAAAGTTGAGCTGTTTTCATATACAACATGCACAAATAAGATTTATATTTTCTTGCTTAACCACCATTCAAACCTCCTACTTTAATTTTTTTATTCAAGGGACGACAAGTCAAGCGAAATCACATAGATAGAAATGTCAAATAGAAGCATGTCTAGCATATCACTGAGTAATTTACAAGGTAAGAGTTGGTATAATATGCTAAAAAAATGAGAGCTTGTATTTTCTGTTTTGTTATATTGTTACTACACAAATATTGCAAAAGGACTTAATTAAAAATGTTGAAGGAGATAGGGGGGTAAATAAAGTAACATACCTGGGAGAGGATGACCAGAATAACCAATGCAGGAAGACCAATCTCAACACAATCTGCCAACTACAGGAATCACAGTAAACCAAAAGAGTATGTTTGTTAAATAAATGATCATTAGGTGAAAGATATTTAGCACGAATAACCATAAATAAAAAAAAAAAAAAAAAAAGAGAGAGAGAAATGTGTTTACCCTTGGAAACCCTATCACAAAGAGTCCTAGGCCAGTTAGAGTTACAAGGGGAACAGCACTGAGAGGACTGAGAAACCTGCAATATGAATAAATACAATATAATTGAGTACTTGAGTTGTTCTACTACCAAAACTAGAACTGATTTCATTAAAGAAGCCAAATGCACAAGTATGCTTAGAAAACACTATCAAATTTCATATGCATATTCTACCTTCCAAAAATTCCCCAAAATCCAAAAAATCCAATCATTCCTTGAACAAAAGAAGCAATAAGCAATGCCCCTTGAATAGCTCTCATGGATTGCTTAAACCTCTGAAAAATGAAACCAAGAACAAATTAACACTATTCTCTAAGCTAATGAAAGAAAACTATTCATTTCCAAGTAAACAATCTATGAAAAGAAAGCTAATGTACAACTACAACAGCATGGTTACACACAGACCTGATGAGGATCAAGGAATACACTCATTCTGGTAGAGAAAGCCACAGAAATAGCTGGAATAAGAAAAGCAAATGATGCTCCTATAACCACTGGAAGCCTAGTTCCAAGCCATGTCTGCAACAGAGTGTTGATTCCAGCAACAAGAAGCAGTGTTTGAATCATTTCAGCTTTTTCCACCTACACATTTCCCTCAAAACAAAACAAAAATAAAAACTGAGTTTCAAATCCAAATAACAAATAAAAAGAAGAAAAATAAATCATCAAGAAAAAGTTCAAAAAAGTTTATTATTACATTGCCACCACCCATCAAAGGAACAAGAATAGTTGAAACAATGACAATGGTTCCAAGCATAACAAGGTAGTGTTGAAACCCGAGAAAAATCCCTTCAGCTGCAAATGCAATAAAACCATCAAAATCAAAGCAAAGCTTAAAACTTTATGACAAACAAAAAATGGGTATTACAAAAAAAACAAAAACAACAAATGGGTTACTCACGCCATGAAGGTGAACTCCTAACACAGTAATCAACAGTAAGTTGTTCCTTGACAGGATGAGGTTGAAAATGATCAACTTTTCCACCTCCTCCACCACCACCACCACTTTCACCAGCTGCCATTGTTTCTCTCTCACTCTGTTTTTCTTTGGCAATGTTTCTAGTTATAGAGCAGAGAATAAAAAGAAGGTGTTTGTGCTATTTTCCAGAGAGAGAAAGAGTGGAAATGATGAGGAAGTTGGCAGGAACGTTGTGACTATAAGGAGGTGTTTGTGTTGATACAATACAACAACGATTTTTACAAATGAATCATTTTTGAGAAATGTTGTCATTATGGTTTGGTTGGTACTCCTAATTCCAATACTACCACTACTTCTTTTATTTTTTGTCTTTTTCTATTGTCCTTAATCCTTAATAATCCTATGTTGTTTTGTTTCTGATTTGTTTGTTGGATGAGTACAAAGGGTCAATTGTTGGAACACCAAACGTAGAATATTGATGCCAATATAATCATGTCCAATGTTCACAATCTTTGCATGTTGTCTGATTTTCAATTATCTTTTGAGTATTGGTTGTAATTTCTTTTCGAGCAAGGCACTTGTTTCATAATCTCAATTTAAAAGGGGGTTTATAAGACCTTGGTAGTAACGCATAACAGTTTTCATAACTATTCAAAAAAAAAAAATATTCATAAGAGTTAAGACTATGGTATAGTCTTCATAATTTTTTAATTTAATGTACACTATCTCTATCCTTAAGAGTAATCTTGTTCATTAAATTGCGGAAATTAAAAATTGGTATTGAATTTTTTTACCTTAATGAGTCTAGTAGCAACTCGAATATTCTAAGCTCTGTTTGAGAGTTTAAAGGGAAAGAGAGGGGAGAGTTTAGAAACGCTGATATTAGAGGGAAAAATAGAGAAATATTTCAAAAAATTTGAGAGAGTATTTTTGTAGAGAATGATAAATCAATATTTTTTATTAATGTATTTTTAATTTTAAAAGTATTATAACAACATAGATCAAATCAAATTTGAAAAATTTACCCAAATCCCTTAAAACTCCTACTCCAATACAAATTTTTAGCTCCTCCAAATTATGAAGATTTTGTATTATAAAGAAAATTAATTAATTAAACCGCCCAAAACTCTCAATTCTTTCCACTTCTTCCTTTTTTTTTTTACAAGTTCTCCCTTCTCCTCCCCTCAAAACTCTTAAATAGAGTCTAAGTGTTGAAAATGGAAAAAATGCGAGTTCAAACTTGTAGTTGAGTGTATCAAATGTCCTTGCATTTATTGTATGAATTGTATTTCCGCTACGACATTGGTATTGTATTTCTGAGTTTATTATCATTCATAATTTTTATTACTTATTTATTAGATACCAAAAAATATAATAATTATTGAAATTTTGATTGAAAATCAATTAATGCGCTTAAAAATATTTGAAATCCAATAAAAAAGAAAGGATGAGAAAATTTATCAATAGTGTAGTATTGTCAAAATAGTTTTTGCATATATAAGATTTTGGTGTGTTGCCCAAAAAAAGACTTTAGTGCCCCTTCAAAAAATAAAAGACTTTGGTGTATGCGGCACACTTTTCCGTTTAAAAAAGAAACATAATATGCATAACACTTTTTATTTCAAAAGAAGATGTTACAATTTGTAAGACATGTGTGACTTGTGTCTACCTTGGTTGATTACGTAAGTTTCGCCTTTCATTTTCCATGCCTTACCGTCGTTCTCATACGGCAACCACCTATACACATATAGCCATATATGTCTATCAGTCAAAATTTTATGGGATATGCAAACAAGTATCCTAATGACACTTAATAAGGATTCAAAAGAGAAAATGATTTATAAATTTTATGTAGAAAAAGTTCTTTTTAAAATTTTAATGTTTTGAATACATAATTTTTAAAGAAAAATTTCTTCTTTGGACTTCGAAACAAGGGTCCCAAGGGTACTTGTTAGCATTTTATTAAGTTGAAAGTTTTCTGTTTTTTGTCATATAAGGTAGAAAAGAAAGAAAGTTTTGAAGAATATATAGGAAGAACCTCCTGATAAGGAAAACAAAAGGAGATAAAATAAATGAAACGTTTTAGCAGAAGAGTGCGTGCATTAACTTCACTTTTCCCCTTTGGATGTAAAAGGGGACATTCAGTGCGTTTGTAACAACAACAAAAAAAGAAGACAAGAAACGGAGTGTACGCATTTAATTTAGAAGGTTGTTTATTAGTATTTATGAAAGAGAAAGAGAGAGTCTCACAAAAATGATATCTGAAAGGTAAGACTATCACTTCCATTCTCACATGTACGTTAGTTTTAAGAAAATTGTTTTTTCCCACTTCAAATAAAGCTAAAACACACTAGTAATTTACGTTTATACCCTGGCGACAGTTTGTTGCCGATGGAAAGGATCCGGCGGCAGTTAGTTGTCGCCGTCCTCATCGGCAGCTAAATGTCGCTGCGATCATTACTTATGAAGCTCAGCACTCAGAACCACCAACTTCATCTCTTCAAACTCTAAAAACTCTCTCAAATCTTTCAAAAATCTCAAAATTTTCAACCTCAAATCAACCAACACTCCAATAACAAGTAAGTTTCCATAATCAATTTCATTGTCATTTTATGCATATATGTTACATTTATTATCTTAATTTAATTTTTTTTTTTTAGTTTTAGACTTTGTTTAATTTTTGATTTTTTTGGCAAGAAATGATAGATTGTTTACATGAAAATGACTTATGTTGCTTAAATGTTTAAATCTTTGCATGTTTATGTTGTAATTTTTAGCTTTAGGATTTATGTATAATTTGCACTACAAGTGTTTGATGAAATGTTTGAATGAGTTTTTAATTGGATTGTTTTTAATTTCTTATGGTGTAGATCTGAAAAAATGGCTCAAGTATACTTTCATGTATCCTTCAACGGTAGTAACCAACATTTTTACAATGTTCGCGACGATGTGACGTTAAAAGAATTGAAGGATCTACTTCATGAAATCAACCAACGAATCAACCACGGAGACGCGAGGAGGGTGGAATACGTTTGGTATCACCGTCCATCGTTTGACTCAGACGGAAATTTGTCGTTCACTCGGTCGAAGTTAACGAACGACGACAACGTGAGGAGCATGTTCTCGATATTTGCTAAGCTGAACATGATCCCCCTCGAGATGGATGTTACGTTGATGAGGTCGCATGAAGATATTCTCAAGAGTTTGACTCGGCCAGATGAAGATGTTTAGGTAGTATTATTATGTTGTGTCATTATTTTGTTGGATTTTAGTTTAATTCTTGTTAGTTTGCTGAAGATGTTGGCATTGAAGTGTCTTATACTTAGTGTAAATGTTTGCAAGTCTTTTTGGAAACTCAAAAGAATGAAGAGGACACAGCATGTATTCTGTGGAATCAGCTATATAGGTTCTCACATCAAATTCCTTCGTATAGGATGAGTGTGACAAAAGGGAATGCAGTTCTAAGATGTTGTTTTGTACTTGATCATGCTACTCTGTCAATTGAAACTTTGTCAGTTGGCAGGGCAGTAGGATTAAGTTCAAAAGAACATATTGGAATGCATTCATTTTTGTCATGACTCATCTTATATGAGGGAATTCGATGTGAAAACATATATAGCTGATTTCGTAGAATACATGTGTTATGTTCTCTTCATTCTTTTGAGTCTAACACTAAGTATAAGACACGGGAGCATATATATATGTTTTCCGCAAACTTTCAAGAATTAAATTAAAATCCAACATCATTCATGATGATACAACATATTTAGGGATAATGTAATGTAATATAATGTAATGTAACACTTATTTTGTGAATTTTTAGTTCGGATCATGAAGGAATTGTTGTTATTGTTGTTTCGAAGTAATCAAAATAATCCAATTAAAGCAAAATAAACCCGAAAAAACTACGATAATGTGAATGTGCCATAAATTTACAAAAAAAAATCTAACAAATGTCAACAAAAAAAACTAACAAAAGTCCTACAAAAATGTCTTAATCCTGATCCTGGTCATCATGCTACTGCTGCCGCCTCCTCGACCTCCTGGACAGTATCGGTGTCATCATGTCCCTGATATGGCGCATCGCCTGATATAGTTGTTACGTGCACATCGCCTCCTGACCCAAGTAGTCATCAGCCTGGCTAGCAAGTCCACCAACCATGTCAATGGTATCAGGCGAGCCTCTCTCCTGGTGCCGCTGCTGATGGTGTGCAATGACCTGCTCCTCATTTGCTGGCCTCGGAGGAGATCCATCAATAGGTGGAAGAATCTTTGGGTGAGACACATGTCTGTACCACCTCATGTATCCCTCTTCGTACTGCCATGACTGATCAACCTCCCTACCCCACGCAGCCTGAGGAATGATGTGCACACGGAAGTCTAGGAAAGCCTGTGCAACAGCCTGAAAAGGGAGAGGAAGCACAGACGTCGGGGCTCTGGGGATGTCCTGCACGTACCTGTATTGCCTTTTAACCCGCTAAGGCAAGTGACGGTAGATGATGTCACAACCACACATGATCCAGCCTGAATACCAGCATATCTCCTCAAACTCCTGGATCTCCCTATGATCCTCGTATGGCATCCAGGTAACATCATCATCCATCTCCAAACGATCCAGCGCCAGACGGTATGGCTTCGGATTCGCATGACCCCTGTGTGCAATCCATCTGGTCGCGCAAGGATAGTTTTGCTTGTATTTATCATTATGGTCATGTGGGTAGACTTCTGGAAAATGTGCCAAGAACCATCCCTGCACAAACCAAACACATTTATAAGTTATTAGCAAACATAGCAAATTAAAAGGCATAGTAAATTAAAAAGCATAGTAAATTATTAAAAGACATAGTAAATTAAAATTATTACAATCAAAAGTGTCGTGCTTCCCCCGATCCTCTTTCCTGCAAGCGAAGAGGCATCAGATAGAGTGTGGTAAAGGTATGCCAATGCCATTCCTCCCCACGAGTAGTCCCTCATCCCAGCAAAGGTCTCCATCGTCTGCAGGTATGCCAGGTCGATGTGTTTGTTTCTCAAGTCACTAAACAACGTACATCCAAGCAGGTATATGAGGAAACACCTCACACAGGCATCCCTACGCCTGGCTAGCTCCTGGAGCTGCTCCTGTGTCTCAACAAGCGCTAATCTGGTGGCCACACTCAGGTGATCCTCATAAAGCTCCTTCAGCGCCTTATAGCTAATGTAGCCACCATACTCAGTCTTGCAGTTTTTCACTGAATACTCCTGGGTGACACCTAAGTTCCTCACCATCAATTTCACCCCATCAACCTGAGACACCTTCTTCCTATGGCTCAGCATCCGTCCTTCAACAGGAACATGCAGCAGACACGCCACATCATCTAAAGTGATGGTCATTTCCCCAGTAGGCATGTGAAAGCTGCTGGTCTCGGAGTGCCACCTCTCGCTTAGCGCCTGGAGCAGAGCATGATTAACAATAGAATACCCTGTGTACAGTAAATCATGCAACCCACTCGCCCTTATAGGATCCTGTCATACCCCAATTTTTGACCTAAAATTCTTTTTTCACTCGTCTTTTTGGTTCGAAATTTTCCGTCGTTTCAGACGAAATTTCGGCAGAGGTATTTTAAAATACCTCATTTTTTGTTCCAAAGGCGACAATTTTCTTTTTATTATTATCTGCTATTTTTATTCATTATTTCTTTTTATTATTCTCAATTTTATTTTTCTCTTTTTTTCACTATCCTCTTATTTTTTTTATTATTTCCGGATTTATTATTTTATTTTTATTATTTTTATTTCCAAAAAATTTGACTTAGGTTTTGATGAGTGTTGATGACAATTTTAATGGTTGCCTCTTTTGTTGTTGTTTGACTGATTTTGTTGATTGTCCATCAATGGCTTTCAATGACATTAACCAGCATTGCATGTTTAAAAGGAAGAAAAACACACGGTCAGAAAGAGAGGAAAAACTCATCAGTACACAAGCCACAATTATTTCCAAACCAAAAATTAATCACAACCCCAGCAAATCGAAACCACAAAAACCATATCTCAAAACCAAAATTAATCATCATCCATAATCAAAACCACAAACTCGGCCACCTCCATCACCACCACAATCAATCCGAACCTCCTCCCTAACCACCTACAAACCACTAACACTAATCTGAACCACCACATACCACAACCACATAAAGCCACACACATGGCCAAACCCACAACCAAACAACCACTACGCAAAACCGCACCGCCTCTTTACAACCCTTTCCTGCTCACTGCACCCCTCTTTTCCTCTTATTTTTATTTATTAGTTTTAATTCTTTTTCTTGCATTTTCTTTTTATTTGTTGCATTTCTCATCCTTTATTTATTCCTCATGCATTTCATCTTATTGTTCTTTTGCATTTTCTTCATTCTTTTTACTTTATTTTATTTTCTCAATTTTGTAGTTTTCTTTAGGTTAATTATCATGCATTTTTTTTCACTTTATTCATTTTAATGCTTTATAATTCAGCATCTCATGCATTCTTTTACTTTTATGTTACATGTTTATTTCTTTGTTTTGCATCTCTTGCCTTTTTTCAACATATTTATTTTATTATATTAGCAATTTTACTTTTATTATTTATTTTGTCATTTTCATTTTTATTAGAATGTATTTGTAATATCCCGCTCAAGCATGACTTTTAACAGTATTACAGGAATAAAACGAATGGAATGGCAAAATGGTAAATATTGAGAAAGGATCAAAATAGGATAAATATGAATTATTTCATACTTATCACTCATTTTCTCTCACAAGAAATCTGAGTTTCTTCCTTCCTCACTCTCTAATTTTCGTTCATCATCATCATCATCATCATCACTACCAACCTCCTAATCATCATCCAATCTTGTGGATTATTGGCTAGAAAGCTTAGTTTAAGGAGTTGGAACAAGAAGAAGTTAAAGAAAAGCAAGAAAGATCAAGTGATCAAGCTAGGGTTTTGAAGCTAAAGCTTAACCAGCACCAAATCAGTTTAAGGTGAGCTCCTAGGGGTTTTAGAACCCACTTTGAGAGATTTTGATGGGTTTTGGGTTTTTGAACAAAGTTTGCAATTTTGTACCCTAATCCCTATTGCTTGCTAATTCCTTGTTCAATCATGTTTTCATCAATCAATTTATAGTTTTAATCATTTCTTATGCTGTTATGATGCTTGGGTATGCCTAGATACGTCAAAAATGGTGGAAAATCATGTTTTGAACCATTTCTGGGCTGTCAATTTCGCCCGGCGAACTCGGGGCGAGATTATAGCGATTTTCAACAAATTTTCCCTGTCTCAAATCGCCCGGCGAAATGGGGGCTCGCCCAGCGAAAATGGACAGACCTCCCAGGGCTGTTCTGCTTCGTTTTGTGAGCTGCATACGCGTCAGGCGAGGTATTTGGTAACCATTTTCAAAGAAAACCTTATTTTCTAAGAAAAAAACACCATTGTGGACATATCCGTGGGGCATATAACATATAATGAATAAATGAACAGGGGATTAGCGACGCATTAGGAGTTTAAGGATTAAATGAATAGATAAGCCCTAAGACGGCATATGATAACGATATGTCGATTCCTTTGATAGGGAAACAAGATTTAAGAGTATGAGAGTAAGGATTAGATGGATAATCCATTGCATGTGAGTTGATAACTCTTAAGGAAGGCATACGACTTTTATAAGTCAAGAACCTACATTAGGTAAACAGGATTATAGATTGTATTCAGTTTAGAATACCAGGGTAATAGGAATGTTTCGACATTCGAAGCTTCGGATAAGCTTATAGTGTTGGTGTTCCAAACAATTAATAGGTGGCTTATGAGAACGATAAGCCAAGAATTCATAAGTTATAAGTTAAGTGTTATATGATTATTATTATTATATGATTAAAGTTAAAGAATTATATGTTAAAGTTAAAGGCGTGTTCACACGTTTCACAGTCATAGGCATGTTCAGCAGACTCCGGGATACGCCGGATGGGACTTCACCGAGAGGGTTGTCCATATGCAAATTCATAGAGGAGTCCGGTGATAGCCTGATATGATAGGAATTTCACCGGGTCATAGGGAGATGTACTTCGGGGTTACTCCACCCGGACCGCACTCCGTAATATGAACTCAGATAATAATGTTTGTTCAACGCTAACAGCTAACATAAAACTGTTTATATGTATTATGTTTCATAGTTATAGTCAAAGTTATAGTTACAGGTAGAATTATAGTTACAGATAGGTTACAGTTATAGTCATAGGCAGTTACAGTTATAGTTATAGACAGTTATCAGAAAGTGGTCCTAGGTTTCCCCTCGATCACTAAGTTATAGATACAGGCAGATTACAGATATAGTTACAGGCAGACTTATAGTCATAGGCAGATTTATATCCTTGTGGATAAAGATGAGACTTGGCGATCATAGGAAATCCCCAAGATTGCCAAGGTAGGCATGGCGACCCTAGGTTCCCTGTGGTTGCCAACAGTAGGTTGGGTAGAGCTCACTGAGACATTATGTCTCATCTCATTCCTTCTGGTGCAGGTTTACAGGTAAACCAGAGGTTCGTGATGGAGTTCTTCAGAGAGATACTGGATGGAGTACAGTTGCTCGTCGTGTACCAGCTCAGGAGCTTATTAGACATTTGTATAAGTGTTGTATGGTATTTGATTATTTGTACAAACGAGTAAACTTGTATTCATTCAGATGTGATGTAATATTATTATTGAAAATTTTAAATGTATCCAGTATCAGTTTAACGCACATGCTAATATTCTAGATTAAATTAGTATGGGTGTTACAGTATTTAGGAACAATGTAAATATAAATGAGAATATTGCACTGACACTCACTTTATTTATTTCGCATTATGTCAAAAAAAAACAAAAAAATACAAAAATATTAGGTTAGTTTATTTTCAAAAGGATTTCGTGGTGATCCAACGTCACCACGGAAATTCCTCGTATTTAGTTTTTTGTTCTTTTAGTCTTAGTTAATTATCAAAAAAAAAAAACAACAAAAACATGCAAATAATAATGAAAATCACAAAAAAATCTTTTCTAAATCAAACCTTGATTTTCAATCAAGTGTCCTTTTTTCTCTTTTATTTTCTTTAAATAACCATTAATCTACTTTAATAACACTTGAATCATTTTCAAAATAAAAAACACAAATCAATCTCATTTTTGCCACTTGGCCTTTATTTTATCTTTAAAACTTTTTTTAAAAAAACAATAAAAATACAAAACAAATCAATCGTCATTTTTACCCCAAACTACGAGGTTTTGATCCCTCACGGGTACGTAGGAAAAGGACCTTGTCCTTCCAAATCATAAAAAATAAATAAAAAAAACAATTTTTTTCTCACTACTCTAATTCTTTCTTTTCTTTAAAAAAAAAAATATAAGCAAGTTATAGCCAAAATAAATAAATAAAATCAAGAGGTTCTCGTAGAGTACTACGAACGTTTAGGGTGCTAACACCTTCCCTAAACGTAACTAACCCCCGAACCCTAAATCTTTAAAATTGTGGTAATTTAGAACTTTTTCCCCTTTTCTTTTGAAAAATTAAAAGTTCAGTCGTGAAATAAAATTAGTGAGTCAATGCTAATCAATAGCTTGATCTCTGAAAATCACCGCGACAGAAATGGCGACTTCACTGGGGATTCCCTAAGAGGGTTGAGCCTAACTTGAATTTATTTAATTATTTTGTGCTATAACTTGCTTAAAATAAAAATAAAAGTGTAAATATGTGCATATGTGTTTTTTCCTTTTACGTGAGTGGTGAGATAAGTCCTACACCCGGACTTGAGGGAAACATAAGATAGGATGGTGGTATAATCAAAATGTCTTTCCGAGAGTGAGTTTCGGATGTGGCACATGTGATAACCTCACTCAATGGAGGAATCATGGAAGTATTACTATGTTGGCATGAGTAGTCGTGTTCGGCATTGTTATTTTCAAGTGACCTATGAAGTTGAGGACCTTTAGTTACCTTTAACCCATCTTGGCCTTTTAGGACGTAGTGCGGTGACTAATCAAGAGTAGTCTTGAATTGGTTGATACGCGATACTACACTCAAACGAGACTTTCCTACGAACGTCGTTGGACCGGGAGTAGTCCCGTAATCCGACAATATTCGGAAGTGGTCGATGACTTTGGGAACTTGGTAGAACCCGTGATATAGGTACATGTGAAACCATAGTCCTTACCAAATGGCGTGTTTACCCTTGACTCCAACATTATTGGACTTAACGTCACCATGTTTTCTCCACTTCTTTAGCATAATCATGCATACATGCATTCATTCATAAACTTTTTTTTTTCCATCAGTATCGAAGGATTTAGACAAGTTTTGTTGTAAACATCATAGGTATGAACTTCATAAAAAGGAACACTCAGAAGCATAACTTTAAAAACCCGGATTTGACAAACTTAAGGAAGCTAGGATCTCTAGTGACTAGTCCGGAGGATTTTTCAAGCTCGTTATGGGAGACCACTTGGCATCCTTAAGTTTGAAATATCAGGGCTTTTTTAAAGATTTATATTGATGAACTTTTGAGCATATTCCTTGCCGTTGCTCCTAAAAAAGGGGATTGTTTGTAATATTTTATTTCCAAATGAATTTTCAAACTATGATGTTTACAATTACTTCAACAAAATCTTTCGAGAACAAATCATTCTTTTTTGCATAAACATAATCATGCATCATACTGCATTCATAGTTTCTGAATCGAGTCTCATCCTCTGTTTCATCACCAAAAGGTTAATCTGCCTCAGTCAAAGAAAGTGGCCCGACATCCTCATCCAAAACCGACTCGCACCTACAACACTCGTGCAAACAGAAGAGAGAAAATGGGTGTGGTGGTGCAAACACAAGGAAGAATTTGCCGCAATTGGGTCGCTGTTGACATTCCCTCAGTTACTCATGGGTCCAAGTAATGTGTTTTCGTTGTCTTGTCTTTTCAAAAATCCTTTCGTTCCGCCCGAGACGAAAGTGAACTTATGCAGGGCTTTTTGCTTTATGCATTGCCATCATCAAATAAAAAGTCGTTTTGTCCCCGACTATGTCCTTTTATTCTTTGCTTTTTCTGGAAAATGGTAACACAAAAAACCCAAAAATATTTTATTTATTTTATTGTAAATCAATTTCAAAAGGTCTGCATTTTTCACTCATTTTCTAAAATCAATCATCAATCATATGTAGACTGAACATCAATAAACCCGTTGAACACTGTAACCCTATGCTCTCTCCCGACTTTGAGTTCCCTGTTTACGAAGCTGAAGAGGAGGAGGATGAAGGGATTCCCAAAAGGATCTCTCGGTTATTAGTGTATGAAAGGATTAACTTGGGTTCAGGAGAACTGCCATTACAATATTCCTGGTCGAATCCCAGATGAATGGTGTCATTGAAGCTGCAAAAAAAAAAAGAGAAAAAACAACAACAAAAGAAAAACAAAAAACAAAACAAAAAAAGAGAAAAATACATCAAGAAGATAGTGCAGAAAATGGTGGTCACCTACAAGGATTGGCATGAGATGCTCCCTTTCGTTTTGCATGAGTATCATACTTCGGTGCGAACATCAGCAGGGGCAACCCCCTTCTCTTACAGTTATACCAAAAAAAGGATGAAACAATTTGTTGACGAGGAAGTTCATCCCCGTGAATTTCGAGAAGGAGACCTTTGTGCTCAAAAAGATTTTATCCTTTCAATCAGACTCGAGGGGCAAATGGATGCCTAATTATGAAGGCCCATATGTCGTCAAAAGAGCGTTCTCCGGTGGTGCAATAACTCTCATGACTATGGATGGCGAGGAGCTTCCCCGCCCTGTGAACGCCGATGCGGTCAAGAAATACTTTGTCTAAAAACAAAAGAACAGCTCGGTAAGTCGAAAACCTGGAAGAGCGGCTTAGGAAAAAAATGAGCGTCTCGATGGACTGAAAACCCGAAAGGGCGGTCCAGACAAAAATTAGAGACATAAAACAGAAAAATAATCATCCTGATAGGTCGAAAACCCGAAAGGGCGATATGTGCAAAAATTAAGGATCAAAAGACAAAGTAACTGCATCAGGTTGGCCATGACTCACTTGGGGCACATTAGCTGTCAAAGAGACTCTGAATCTGAAGCATCCAAACAGTGGAATTCAAAGTTGTTAGGGAGAATAACGGTTATTGTGTTCAATGTACCTTCCCCTTATATGTACCATTTTCCAAACTTTGTGAGATCCGTGGAGCCACGCCATTGGCGGGCCACCACTCTGTTAAAAAGATTTGAGCATGTGCCTTTTATTTGGAACTCCCGTTTATTCTGTTTATGAAACTTCTTCTATTTTTTATGGTAGTACTTGAAGTAAAATATTTTTCAAAAAAATTATAAATCTTTTTATATTTTTGGAAAGCATAAACAACAAACACATTCTCTCTGAACTCATGAATAAGTGAAGTGTGCGTCAACATCTGTCCTGAGAACAGATAAACTTTGCAGGCTGAACATGGTCAATTGCTAAAAAAACAAAGAAAGAAAAAAGAAAAGAGCTCGGTAAGTCGAAAACCTGAAGAGGCGGCTTAAGCAAAAATGAGCGTCCCGGTGGATCGAAAACCCGAAAGGGCGGTCCAAGCAAAAATTAGGGGCATACAAAAGAGAATATATTCCCGGTGGACTGAAAACCCGAAAGGGCGGTCTAGGCAGAAGTTAGGGATTCAAAAAAGAAAAACAAAAGATAAGCATGACCACAGAAACACCAGTTCTTCTGCCAGGTTTTTGGGTTAGCACGATTTCCCCAAGAAGTGTTTATTCCCCATCAGTTGTTATGGCTTTACCCAGTCAATGTTTTGATATGTCCCCAGTGGCATCATTCCCAATGAAGATTGCAGAGTGTTTGTAATGCGGCGTCGGTCCACTTTCCATCCCACCTGTCCAGTCTTGTCTCATCAAGTCCATCAGTCATACCATCACACAAGTCAATCCTCCATACAGTCATACAAGTCGTATTGTCATACATACATTCACACATACACTCATGCATATACACATTCATGCATACACAACATGCACACAACATCATTCAATACATGGTTGCATTAACCACCCTGAGTTTTGCTCTTCATACCAACCAATCATGAACAATTTGTAACCTTCTTTTTCCCCCAAGTGTCGTCCCAAGTGTGTCTGGTCCAAAGATGTCACCCTCTTTTCGCCAAGTGACAGTTTTTTAATGAACAGCTTGTGCATACCTTTTACCCTCTTGTCGTCAGTGGCTAGTTCGGTTACAGCCCGAACAACTGACATTTATCTTTTTATCCTGTCGTCAGTGGCAAGTTCGGCAACATCCCGAACAGCTGACATTTATCTTTGTTTCATGTCGTCAGTGGCAAGTTCGGCAACATCCCGAACAGCTGACATTTATCTTTTATCATGTCGTCAGTGGCAAGTTCGGCAACATCTCGAACAGCTGACATTTATCTTTGTTTCATGTCGTCAGTGGCAAGTTCGGCAACATCCCGAACAACTGACATTTACCTTTTTTATCATGTCGTCAGTGGCAAGTTCGGCAACATTCCGAACAGCTGACATTTACCTTTTTATCATGTCGTCAGTGGCAAGTTCGGCAACATCCCGAACAGCTGACATTTACCTTTTTATCATGTCGTCAGTGGCAAGTTCGGCAACATCCCGAACAACTGACATTTACCTTTTTATCCTGTTGTCAGTGGCAAGTTCGGCAACATCCCGAACAGCTGACATTTACCTTTTTATCATGTCGTCATCCCGAACAGCTGACATTTACCTTTTTATCATGTCGTCAGTGGCAAGTTCGGCAACATCCCGAACAGCTGACATTTACCTTTTTATCATGTCGTCAGTGGCAAGTTCGACAACATCCCGAACAGCTGACATTTACCTTTTTATCATGTCGTCAGTGGCAAGTTCGACAACATCCCGAACAGCTGACATTTACCTTTTTATCATGTCTTTAGTGACAAGTTCGGCAACATCCCGAACAACTGACATTTATCTTTGTTTCATGTCGTCAGTGGCAAGTTCGGCAACATCCCGAACAGCTGACATTTATCTTTGTTTCATGTCGTCAGTGGCAAGTTCGGCAACATCCCGAACAGCTGACATTTATCTTTGTTTCATGTCGTCAGTGGCAAGTTTGGCAACATCCCGAACAGCTGACATTTACCTTTATTTCTTGTCGTCAGTGGCTAGTTCGGCAACATCCCGAACATCTGACATTTACCTTTGTTTCTTGTCGTCAGTGGCAGGTTACTTTTATTTCTGTCTTTACCTCAAGTGGCAAGCTCTACAAACAGGCAACTTGTGGTCGGTGTCTTTTCCCATATCATACTTCCTTTTTCAGCTGTCAATACGATAGTTGATCCCTTCCCCAGTGGAACTATATATTATCCCCCAGTGGAGTCGGATCCCTTTCTTTAACGAACTCGGGTATCCTTTTGTTTTGTTTTATCCCCAGTCAGGTCGTCCTCGCCGTCTGGCATTCACACTTGCATCCCGAGCTTTCATAGCATTACTTTCATAGCTTTGCATTCGCGAGCATTCCACTTTTTCTTAGGTCCAAAATTGGCGTACTCTGTATTTAAGTCCCTTCGGCCCGTCGAATCAAAGATTTTGTCTTCAAATCTCCGGACGAAGAGACTTAAATAGGGGCATCTGTCATACCCCAATTTTTGACCTAAAATTCTTTTTTCACTCGTCTTTTTGGTTCGAAATTTTCCGTCGTTTCAGACGAAATTTCGGCAGAGGTATTTTAAAATACCTCATTTTTTGTTCCAAAGGCGACAATTTTCTTTTTATTATTATTTGCTATTTTTATTCATTATTTCTTTTTATTATTCTCAATTTTATTTTTCTCTTTTTTTCACTATCCTCTTATTTTTTTTATTATTTCCGGATTTATTATTTTATTTTTATTATTTTTATTTTCAAAAAAGTTTGACTTAGGTTTTGATGAGTGTTGATGACAATTTTAATGGTTGCCTCTTTTGTTGTTGTTTGACTGATTTTGTTGATTGTCCATCAATGGCTTTCAATGACATTAACCAGCATTGCATGTTTAAAAGGGAGAGAAACACACGGTCAGAAAGAGAGGAAAAACTCATCAGTACACAAGCCACAATTATTTCCAAACCAAAAATTAATCACAACTCCAGCAAATCGAAACCACAAAAACCATATCTCAAAACCAAAATCAATCATCATCCATAATCAAAACCACAAACTCGGCCACCTCCACCACCACCACAATCAATCCGAACCTCCTCCCTAACCACCTACAAACCACTAACATTAATCTGAACCACCACATACCACAACCACATAAAGCCACACACATGGCCAAACCCACAACCAAACAACCACTACGCAAAACCGCACCGCCTCTTTACAACCCTTTCCTGCTCACTGCACCTCTCTTTTCCTCTTATTTTTATTTATTAGTTTTATTTCTTTTTCTTGCATTTTCTTTTTATTTGTTGCATTTCTTATCCTTTATTTATTCCTCATGCATTTCATCTTATTGTTCTTTTGCATTTTCTTCATTCTTTTTACTTTATTTTATTTTCTCAATTTTGTAGTTTTCTTTAGGTTAATTATCATGCATTTTTTCACTTTATTCATTTTAATGCTTTATAATTCAGCATCTCATGCATTCTTTTACTTTTATGTGACATGTTTATTTCTTTGTTTTGCATCTCTTGCCTTTTTTCAGCATATTTATTTTATTATATTAGCAATTTTACTTTTATTATTTATTTTGTCATTTTCATTTTTATTAGAATGTATTTAGGAACAATGTAAATATAAATGAGAATATTGCACTGACACTCACTTTATTTATTTCGCATTATGTCAAAAAAAAAAACAAAAAATACAAAAATATTAGGTTAGTTTATTTTCAAAAGGATTTCGTGGTGATCCAACGTCACCACGGAAATTCCTCGTATTTAGCTTTTTGTTCTTTTAGTCTTAGTTAATTATTAAAAAAACAACAAAAACATGCAAATAATAATAAAAATCACAAAAAAATCTTTTCTTAATCAAACCTTGATTTTCAATCAAGTGTCCTTTTTTCTCTTTTATTTTCTTTAAATAACCATTAATCTACTTTAATAACACTTGAATCATTTTCAAAATAAAAAACACAAACCAATCTCATTTTTGCCACTTGGCCTTTATTTTATCTTTAAAACTTTTTTTTAAAAAAAACAATAAAAAATACAAAACAAATCAATCGTCATTTTTACCCCGAACTACGAGGTTTATCCCTCACGGGTACGTAGGCAAAGGACCTTGTCCTTCCAAATCATAAAAAATAAATAAAAAAAAGAAATTTTTTTTCTCACTACTCTAATTCTTTCTTTTCTTTTAAAAAAAATATAAGCAAGTCATAGCCAAAATAAATAAATAAAATCAAGAGGTTCTCGTAGAGTACTACGAACGTTTAGGGTGCTAACACCTTCCCTAAACGTAACTAACCCCCGAACCCTAAATCTTTAAAATTGTGGTAATTTAGAACTTTTTCCCCTTTTCTTTTGAAAAATTAAAAGTTCAATCGTGAAATAAAATTAGTGAGTCAATGCTAATCAATAGCTTGATCTCCGAAAATCACCGCGACAGATCCCAAAACCATATTTGATTCCTAAGTGGACGCTGGAGATCTGTCACCTTCGCCCCGTTATTTATGCATCTCATCCTACGGGTGTTACGAATCTAAAATAATAAAAAAACACCACATAAATAAAAAATATACAAAAAAAAACATATACTTCATATATAAAAAATTACGCGCGAACAATAATCGAAGACAAAAAAATAATCAGACAACGGCATGTGTTCATGTCATTTTTTTTAAACGTTATCATACAAAAAAAGCATATACTTCATATATAAAAAATTACGCGCGAACAATAATCGAAGACAAAAAAATAATCAGACAACGGCATGTGTTCATGTCATTTATTTTAAAAGTTATCATACAAAAAAAAATATCGACTTCATATATAAATGTTAAAAAAGAAAAAAGAAAACTTACAATATTTGCATTATACCACAACGGTAATGCAACGTGTGAAGCGTATGATGACAACAACGAGTCATCATAAGGCCCTCCAGGAAATGAAGCCACATCAGGTAACTCCTCGGGGGCTGTCGCAGCCGCAATCTCATCCTCATCTAACGCAGCCGCATCGTCGTCCCCACCCTCATCAGCAACATGCTGGACGTCATAGCCACCATCTGTGGCATCATGTAGCTGCTCCTGATAATGCAGGTACTGGGTGGTGTCCTTCACCTGCGACACCTGCTGTGTCGGCTGAGAACTACCCTCGCCCCCAACAGGCCTCCTGCCTCTTCCCCTCTTAGGCACATGAGGGTTTGCAGCCTGTCTCTCCCGTTGGTAGCTGCTAGTCATGGGCCGCTTACCAGCTCTAGTTGTCCTATCTTGGTTCTGATCAGACATATCTACACAAAAACAAAACTAAAGAAATTTGGCATAATAAAAACATCATTCTATCACAATTCCAACTTTCTCACAATTCTATCACAATCTAAACAACATTCATCAACATACTCATTTAGGCATTTTAACAAACACTTTGAGTGCAACATTCACATTGTGTTAATTGTGTTAATTGGACAACATTCACAACCACATTATACTTAAACATAATCTAAACAACATTCACAACAAGTACATTCATCTATAACATCATTAACTACACATTCAATCTACCAAAATTTCAATTTAATCATAAACCCCAACCACATGCAATCTACCAAAATTAACAAATATAAACCTATCTAAACTAACATTAACATTAAAAATGATTAATACTACTTACTTGTTGCTAATGGGTATGAAATTGCTTGAATTTAGTGGAATGGAATTGGAGAGGATTGGAGAGAAATTGAGAGAATTTGAGAATTGTAAAACCTGTAAACACAAGTTCTGTTCTGATTCTGTTTAAGTACAAATCGCAGCGGCAGTTAGCTGCCGATGGGGACGACGACAACTAACTGTCGATGGGTCCGGTGGCAGTTAACTGCCGATGCACCATCTCAGCGGCAATTAACTGCCGCCGGGGTAAAATCGTCATTTACTGGTGTGTTTTAGCTTTCTTTAATGTGGGAAAAGCAATTTTCTAGTTTTAATTAGGGGTAGCAAAACGGGCCCAATCCGTCGGGCCGGCCCGTTTAGATCGCTATTTTTGGCGGGCTGAGTCGAAGTTTTGAACTCGCTTCCTATAGTTGGCTCGTCCCGCAAAACTCGTTGAAAAACGGGGCGGGCTCGTGGCGGGACGGGCCGGCCCGCTTAACTCGTTTTTCTTTTTTTCTTTTAGACTTATTTTATCTTTTTGGATTTATTTTGGTTGTTGGATTTGTTTTATGTTGGCAGATTTTCATTATTTTGCTATTAAGTATGATGTTGAGTTCGACAATTTATTAATTATCTTTTTTTTACCACAAATTTATTCGTTGCATATTCTTTTATATTTTTTATGATAAAAGCAACATATACTTCAAAAAAAATATATGATAAAAGCAACATATTTTTTTGTAACAATTAAGTTGTAAAAAAAATGCATTAAAAAAAGTTTTTTTTTTCTCTGAAAAACAAAGTTTTTTGTTTGGCGGGCCGGCCCGCCAACTCATCATTTGTCCACCACTAAATGGGGCGGGGTGAGATTTTGGACTCGGCCACCTAATTTGGCTCGGCTCGTCTCGTCCCGTTTTAAGCGGACTTAGACGGGGCGGGCCTAAACAGGGCGGGCCGGCCCACTTTGCCATCCCTAGTTTTCATATAAACCAAATATCTCTGCATTTAATTATAAAGATTAATTTTTCGAGTTGGATGAGACTGCAATGCGTTATTGTACTATTGTGCGGTTCCATAAAGAGATTATTTTGAACAAGATAGAGAGTCTCACATTGATGACGGATTGATGAAGAAAACGCCTCCTTTGCGAATAACTCGCCATAATCTATGGAAGAAGCCTCGTTGCCGGTGAGACGGAAAAGGGTGGTACCTGCACATGCGCTCTAACGTCCAAGTCAGATGGGAAACCAGGAGGTTGAAGGGTTTTAGGGAGAGAATAAACTTACTTGAAATTATAGTGAAATCCCCTGTATATTAGGCATAAGGGAGTGTTGGGTTTGAAGCCTTGCTTGGGTCTTATCTTGTAATTGAGCCTTTGCTAAGTGGATACCTTTTAGCCAGTCTGGAACAACTATTAATTTAACTTTCATTTTTCTTTACTAATTATTCAAAAAAAATTATTTATTAATTATTATCTAAATCTCATATTAAGTGTTATATTTAAAATATTCAAAACTTGGTTCATTTTTAAATATCAATAAATGTCTTATTTCATAGGTCAGATGAAAAAAATATGTTATTTAAATGATACAATTATATAGTAATAGCATTGTCAATCAAAGTTGACTCAGTTAGTAATGAGTTGACTCAACGTCAAATGCGTGAATTGAATCTCTATTAGACAAGAAAAATGGAGGGTGATTTAAGGCCAAATATTCACCCTAAACCACAATAAATACAAATATTACTAATAAAAAAGGAAAAGTGGATGGACATAAACAAAACGAAGACAACTCAAATTTGTGAACAAAAAAATGGAACTAATAAAAGTAGGGAATAAATCCCATCAAGAATAACATTTAAAACTAACTCTAAAGGAAGCAAACTTATTTGCATAGCTATCATTTTCTCTGTGAGAGACTCTAAACTGCATTAAAGAAATTAACTGAAGACAATCATGTCATTTATTTTGAAGTTTCCACGGTCTAAAAAAAAGAATAAGGATGAACTACCAATTAAGTAATAGAAAAGATATTGACTTGATTCTTAAAAAATACATAGATAAAAAAACATCTAATTTGAGTACTGAAGTATCAAGATTTTTGTACATAAAATTAACATTTTGCTTTGTTTTTTACATGAACTAAAAATATTTGTCTATTTTTTGAATGACAAGTTTTAATTGGATAAAAGTTGCAGGAAAGGAACTACTTAACGGAGATTTCGGAAACGTGAATTTTATACACGCATTTCACACGGTATATGCTATATATTCGAACAAATAAAATAAAAAAGAAAAGATGATCTTTCAAAAAAAAAAAAAAAAGATGATACAACTATCTTAGTTAGGTTAGAGGAGTGCATGAGGCAACAATGTGCGACGTGGCGTGTGACCATCTAGAGGATTCAGTCCTCCACACTCCACAGCTATGAAAATGATGATGATCATAATATTAATATTAAAAAGTAAATATAAAATATTTATAGTACTTTTGATTCCTTGTTATTAGAATCAAGCTAAGCATTCGTTTAGATTTTACCAAATAACAAATTATTTGTTAGAACTTGAATTCAATTTTTAAATGAGATACTTTTTATACATATTATAATGTGTGACTCAACAAAAGCGGCAACAATGTTTAATGTATTTTCAATAATGATAATGATAAAAGTATATATAAAAAAAGTAGTTTTGATTATTCTAAAAATTATATATACTTTTGATTATTCTAAAAAAAAAGTAGTTTATAATTTTTATTGGAATCGAGCTAATTCAGTTTTAAATGTGCTGAGGGCTGAATCCAATTGTAAAAAATATCACTGGCGTGACCTATCATTGAGTTGTTTCAAATGAAATATTGTGCCGCATTTTTTAGCAACCAAGACTTCATGTCAATGAGGATGTGTATTCGAAATGATCCTGGCCGCCAATTCATTGCTGCATGATCATGGCCTATTGGGGAAGCAATTTGACTTTTCTATCCGCTCTTGCGATTGTCCACTCTCGATTTGAGAGGAATTAGAATAGAGTTGAATTTTTAAGTGGTGGCTGCTCAAGGTATGCTTGGTTTTGTTTTTAAAGGAGTTAAATTTGATTTTAGACATGAATAGTCGATTCTTACGTGATTGATTGGTTACTCTTAAATAAAATTGATTTTTCATCTAAAATTGGTTATACTCAAAGTTAAAAATTGAAGTTTTTGATTACAAAATTGATTGAACACAATTTTTTTTAAGGAAACACTCAAATTTATTGTTAAACTTGTCATAAATCATTTTACTTTTAACTAACTTTTAACCATCATAATCAACTTTATAAAATCAGTTGACTCATTTAATTTTCTTGGATGCTAAATCAAACATACACTTATAAACTCTTCTAGAGATAATATTTCAATCATCTTTTTAGTTATGGTAGTTTTCTAAATTCAAAAATATAAATTTGTAAGTTTCAAAAAAAAATTGACATATTTTCGCCGGTGTATTACGTTGTATAACAAATAGACAAATCACCAATTTTTTTTAGGAGAATCAAATATTTTTACCCGCATTTCTAAGACAAATCATTATGATGTTTATTTCTAAAAAATAAACATCAATAAATGACAAAGTTTTTCTAAAAAAAAAATTAAAGTTTGGGGCTGGTTAACGAGTGCCTCTGGGGCACTCTTTAAGCATTCTAAATTAAGTAATTATTGTTTAAAAGTGTTGAAGTTTTCAATTTCCAATACACTTATTATACAAAATTTCATAAAAAGTTATGATTTAAGGTAGGCACTAGTTAACATTTCCCTAAAAGATTTCTATATTTTTAAGAGTGAATCTTAAACTCATACCTTAATTAAATTAAAAAAAATCTTATCATTTCATTCAAGTATTCTTGAGCAGGTAAATCTTAATTTGTTATTTGTAGAAATCAAATTTCCCCTATAAATACCCTTCAAACCTTCGGCATTTCTCACACCATCATCTCACACTTTCTCCTCCTATTCCTTCTACAACAATGTGTTTCAATCATTGGTCTTTCATAAAAAGAGACTACTTTGGAAATTCAGGGATTGTATGAACAGTCAATGAGGATGGTGACGCGCTGCAAAGGAGCACGGTTTGTCTGGGTGTCATGTTGGTTTGTTTGGGTGCAAGGTTGACCATCAAAGTCTCTTTCGCCCTAGAAAGGAAACAAACTTTATCACATCCCCCACCATCTCTTTCTCCTCCTACCTTAATTAAATTAAATTAAAAAAATCTTATCATTTCATTCAAGTATTCTTGAGCAGGTAAATCTTAAATTTGTTATTTGTAGAAATCAAATTTTTTTTTCAACATAATTTTTTCTTATTTTTTTTCAAAGAAAAGCAAATCACATTACGTCCTAGGTACAACCTCCTGGGCAGAAGTCACCCCATAAAAAGCCCAAAGAGCCGTCAATGAAATAATAGTAAAATAATAATAATAATATAGATATTTATTTATTTATAATATAAATTGATGATCGATCTATCTATATTTCCGCAAAACAAAACAGATCGGTTCTAGTCTACAACCAACAACCCCATTTCTAACCTCTTCTCTTCTCTTGTCTTCTCCACTACCCAAAATGAGTTACTACAACCAACAGCAACCGCCCGTCGGCGTTCCTCCCCAGCAAGGTCCATCCTCTATTTTCTTTTTCTTTTTCTTTTGCTTACTCTTTTTCTTAACCGCATGCATATACACTTCAACTCTTTCATGTTAATTTACTATGCTGATTCTTGATCTTTATTTTTAATTTCTTTTCAATCTTTGATGGAATTAATAGGTTATCCGGCGCCGGAGACTTATGGAAAAGATGCTTACCCTCCACCGGGATATCCTCCACAAGGTTACCCTCCACAACAGGGCTATCCACCTCAAGGCTATCCTCCACAACAAGGCTACCCACCGCAATATGCTCCTCAGTACGCTCAGCCACCACCTCGTCAGCAAAATTCAAGCGGTGCTGGTTGCATGGAAGGCTGGTAATTTACTCCTCTCTCGATCTTTCTGGATAATTTTGTTCATGTCTAAAATCCCAACTTTAAATTGAAATTCGGATCAACTGCGGTTGCGATCTTGGCATTGATCGCTGGTTTTGCCGATGGAGCGTCACCGCTTGATTGTTACTTTGTTGTTTTCCTCTTATCTTTCGTCACGTTATTCCAACTGGATGCCTTACTTTTTTTGTTTCTTTATGTGTGAGGGACCCATATCATCCATCGGATATACCATTCTACTAAGTTCAACTCTTCCTTATTAAACATTAATTAATGACCTAAATTAACAAGCTATTTAAAATTAATAAAGGTAAGTTTTGCATTTTCCTAAAATTAAAACCTACCATAGATTAGTGTATTTGTAGTCTCAACTCAACCAACAAAAATATCGAAACTGAACCCCAGTTTTTTTACTTGTGTGAATTTTCAATAACTATTGTCATTTTATTTATCTATAAAAAAAAAAAAAAGTATTTGAACTTAAAATATAAGTCAAGTGGAAGGGGGTGGGTCGTTGCTGTCATTGATAATGATGTCAATGACGTGCAAGGTTTAGCCATCTAGAAATGGTATATTGTCTTGTTCAACGGCTTTTTCTTGAGACACAATACTAGTATACAAAAAAGTTGGACAAGTTTTCTAAAAACTATACCTTTTTCTAATCTTATTATCAGAAAGTTATATTTTAAAGACTTTTTCCACAAGAGTTTATAAATATCCATTTTTTTAGTTGAAAATTTATTTTATTTTTAATAAAATTAAGAAATTGCAGTATAAGAATTACTCCATACGTTTATCTTTGTTGTTTTGTGGTCCTCAAAATGCATCTTAATGCAAATGTACCAATTCTTGGTTCTCACACTTCCTCTCTTTGAAGATATGCATGATCCACCTTTTTCCAGTTATACAAACACACACGTATGACCTTATTAGTTTCTTATTCTTTTGGTAAAAAACCTTATTAATTTCTGTTTTTCTGCTAATACATTGTGTTATATATGCTAATAACCAATGTAATGTAATCTGATTTGTTCGTATAATTTGTAAATTGTTGCAGCTTGGCTGCTCTCTGCTGTTGCTGTCTCTTGGATGCGTGCTTTTGAGGAGACATTACTTTGCACAAATTGGATTGATTACATGTGTATTTTGAATCTGAGCACATAATGATTATTGTTCTTATAGTTTCTTTTTCTTGTCTGTTGTTTGTTTTTATGAAAAATGAAGTTATTATGAACTAATGCTTCCGACTATCATACTGCCTAATTCACAGGATTGGTCGGTTTATTTTCCTTTTGTCATGTTTGCTACCTTTATAAAAAATTTCATTTGTTGCTAGCATGTGTATTTTGTCTAATGTTCTGATGCATGAATCTGATAATCACCACTACAATAGCAGAGGCCTTCTAATTTTATCAAAAATGCTGAAAGCATTCTCAATAGCAAATTTCACCTTATAGTACTTGTCTCGTCAACACATTTGTTTTAACATGCACAAGACCCATCATCCAAAACTACTAATATTCTTTTTACAATAGACATTATGCAGCAACGTGAACATCATTCTCAAGCTGACTGTAGTTTGACGAGCTTATAGTACAACCTCCAATCCTCCATAGGTACATTTGAAGCAGTCTCTATGATAAGGTGTCCCATTAACCGTTACCTTTAATAAATGGCAACAAGGATATAAGCATTTATAGTTAGAAGGAAGAAGTGTAAAACAGTAACTAAATGAAATTTTTTATTAGTTATACCCTCTCCGTGGGATACACAGTCTTTTTGCAACACATGCATTTGTCTCTGATGCCTAAGAACGCGTTCGCTAGTATCTTTGCATTCTGTTCATTCAAAATCAAGTTTGTCAAACTCTCACTCAAACAAACACTGAAATATGTATGATATATGGCAAGAAAAGCTATTAGAAATTTCACCTCATTCTCAATGGTCTGTCTTTCTGGTATCTGAATTTTGGGCGTTCCTGTGATGATGAGAATGAAAGGAACAAAAGAACATTAGCTTACTCCAAAATTTTCATAAGGGATGATTAGTTTACAACTTTACAAGCGAGTTTTACCTTCAAAGCTTTTGTCCAGGCTTCCTGTTCTCTTGTAGAGCTGCTCATAGTGTGGTCTGCAATATAGAACCCCGTGAAAAGAACAGAAGTTGCTTAGCTGCAAATAGAGTTACAACACACACACTTTTGTAGGATCAGTTATTGAGTTTATTAATCCTATTTATAATCATCATTCAAGGAGAAAGCATTCCTATATAGAAATGGATGCATAATGTCCCTCCTTATCAATGTAAATATGTAAAAGCTTCATCAGATCTCATTCATTTATTCATTACATATGTCCCCAAGGCGTCGTTCAAGTGATTGAGTGGTGACACTCGAAAGAAATTGAAAAGGAGATCCAAGTTTCAAACTTTACTAACAACTAATATTTTTCTATAATAAGAGTATTTATTACATATGCATACAAAATTTTACCTTGAGGGTATTCCGGCAATGGTGGCATCAGAAGCAGGGCTTATGATAAATATGACCATCTGCATTCTGCAGTTAGCTTATCAACGAGATAAACCGTTTTGTCGCATGCCCTGCACTTCTGTGTGGTTCCTACAAAACTGGCCATGGCTTTCTATACACACAAAGATCACCAACGACCACACCCTGGCTGGAATGAGCAAGAGCAACAGAGAAAGAGGGGGGGTTTCACTCTTACACAAGGATTTCCTTTGGCAAAGTTTCCCTTGTGCCTCCTCTCTTATTTCTCTCATTCTCCTTCCTAGAAAAAAAAATAGAATGAGAAAAAGAGACAAAAGAAATCAAAGGAGGAAATAAAAAATTGGTTGGGACAGAATTGTGGACACGAGTGAATTTCGTATGATCTGAAATATATATCTATATAGATGCGTTGTTGAGTTGTGATTCAATTGTGGTTGGAAAAAATAGGAACAAGGTATACATAGAATTTTGATACATAGATTAATGCAATGATGATTGATGAGTTGGCTATCTAACAATCATTTTGTCCGAGTTTCGAGTAAATCCTTAGTAAAATCTTTACTTAACAATCTTGGGCATACCTTAATTTTAGTACGTTAACTTAAAAGGATGATGCACTTTAAAGGCCTTGCCATAACTTTTAACCCCTCACTTTGGAGCATATGGCCATCATCGATAATAAATCCCAATACATAACTTTTCAATTATAATATAAAATCTAGAGTCCTGGCCACGCTGGGAAAAAAGTAATAGAAAACGACAACGAAACAAATACGATATGAAATATATTAATACTGTTATTATGTGTGTGGTAGATAAAAGAAATATATTTCCTATCGTATTTCCTAGCAACAAACAAATGTTTGGTATTTCCGAAGAGGTTAAACTTTCACAAAAGCCGGTGAACCAATGCTTGGATAAGGCTACCTCATGTGAAAAGGGTTCAACTTTAACAAAACATGGTGAACGAATGTTTGAATTTCGGGTTGAAGTATTTAAATTTAATGTCCGACACATTTTGAATAGGATTAGCTACTGAAAGTCTGTTGAAAATCAAAATAAGAAAAAGAAAGCAACATTGAACCTACAAAAATAAAGAATGTCAATTAAAATAATTTTGGTGTACATGTAAATAACAACCTCAAGAAACAAAGTTAAAATCCTTTTGAAACTGTTTTTAAAATGATCATTAGTGCTACTTTAATTTTTATGCCTTAAAAATCAATATTTTTTTTGTCAAAAAGAAATCATATATTTGACGATTTCACACATGCGAAGAAAAGTGTTTATATGAAAGAGAAATAACTTAAATATACTCTTTTTAATACATTACCTTCATCAAATATTTATATATTTATCATTATAAGAAATTCAAAGTATTCTTAAAAAAATATAAATTAGAAGATATTGAATTATGAGTGTTGAACGTGATATTAGTTAGAGGATACAATCAAAAAATACAAATAATTTCAACTTAAAATTAAAAGTCACAATTATTCTAGGACAAGTTTATTTTACAAATAGATCAATGTGGGACAAAGAAAGTTATAACTTCTCTTTTCTCCATTTTAAAAAAAAAAAGGATTAAAAGGGTCTATTTATAAGTTCATAAAATGACTGTTTAATGGTGGGATAGAACCTGCTAATAGAGATCAAACATATAATCTTGCTAATAGACATGAAGAGAAGGTTTGATTCATTTCACTTAAGTCAAAACAAAAAAAATGGCCATCAGTGACGAGAAGTGGTGAAAATATGAGATGAAAGCTTCAATTTTTTCCCCATAAAGTAATCATTATCTAAGAAATTTACAAACGAAAGTATATCACAACAGGGCATTTGGTCTAGTGGTATGATTCTCGCTTTGGGTGCGAGAGGTCCGGAGTTCGATTCTCCGAATGCCCCTTTTTAGTTTTTTTACGTTTGAAAAACTAAAAACTCTTCCTATTTCTGTGTATTTTTTAGATTTGGTGTGTAGAAACTGTGTAACTTTCGCCAAAATTTGCGGCGATTCTACCATGAATCCAAACACGGACACATGCATAGGAAAGCTGCTTTCAATTTGAAGATTACATTACATGATCAGGTTGGTTATTCATCTTCTCCAATTCCATTCCCTCACTATATTCTTCTTCTTCAACTTCACAATAACATCTTCTTTTGCCGTAAATTTCTAACTCTTTCTTAATCTCACAAAAATATGTTATTCTACATTGGATGGAATATGCTTTATTCAAAGAATTTGACATTTGTTCAATATACATGTCTTTACCGTGAATGCCCTTTAAGTGTTTGTTGAAATGTTTCTTCCAACTGCTTGTATAAATTCTAATATTCTGCTGCATTTTGTGGTGGTTACTTATGGGAAGTAGCATAGTACAAATGTTATTTTTGGTGCAGGAAACCGTAAATAAATATACATGAGTTCATTTTCCAAATTAATACAATATAATTTGAGAGTCACTGGATAGTAATATGGTCTAAATAGTGGTTACAACTTACGAGTGGTGAGAATAAAAAAGGATTTAATTCATATGCACCCTCTGCGTAACACTGTCAATCAATCATAGCCATTAGATTATTAGAAACGTTTGACTTTTATCATAACCACTTCAAAAGTCATACACATGAACGGTTGTGATGTGTTGACTGTGTAAGCTTTTTTTTTTATATTTATAGTGACTGTGCATGAAAATTAAACTCTAATTAATAAAACATTTAAAGGTTTGACGAGTGAGCTATGTAGGACTTCCACTTCCAACTGTTGAAATATCACACATAATTACAATAATATGTTTGTAAGTTTTCATCGTCTTTGATGAATTTAGTTTTTTACTGTAAGAAACAAAGAGATCCAATAGCATAAAAAACTGAGGTTATTGCAGCTAACATCTGAGTTTTCTACCTTTATCAAAATTAATGAGAAAGGTTCAAAAAAGCAACTTTTTGGCTTTGACAGAAACCCCAATTTCAGCATATATAACTATGACATGAAAAATACGGTAAGCACACTTGTTAAGGCCTAGAAATTACCCTCCCGAGGGAATGGGAGCATAGGTAGAAATCCAAGGGCCGTATTATCCTCAGTAGTTTTTGCTTGCATTGCTTTATCAATGTGGTTTCTGATGCATAGTTTGATTTGCCTATTGCATATATCTCACAATAGAATTGTTGATAACATTCTGATTTGAATGCTTTCTTTTGCATCAATCCTCTGATCAGAATACATAGAGATTCTAATGGATATGGATGTTAGAGGGAAATATTGTCATTGACTTGTTTAGTGATGACATGTTGTGAAAATAAGAGGTATAAACTTCACTTTCCCCCTAAAACAATTGTCCCAAATAACATATTTACAAACTAATACTTTTCATATCAGGGCATTTGGTCTAGTGGTATGATTCTCGCTTTGGGTGCGAGAGGTCCGGAGTTCGATTCTCCGAATGCCCCATTTTTTTTTTTTTGTTTTGAAGCTCTGGAAGGTTACCATTATTAATTGTTATGTATAAGCATTAATATATATTTTTATTAAAAATATGGAAGCTGACAAATTGACTTGGAATATTGGTTAAATAACAATTAGGATTCAGGGGCTGCATGTGAATGCCTTAGGATGAATGTGTGATGCTGGAATAATATATCAGTAGCCAGACTTATGTCCTAATATGACAAACTCTTCCTTTGCAATGACAATTGACAAATAATTTATTTCATTTATGTTAATGTGAAGAAGTTTTGTTGATATATGAGATGAAGTGTTAGGCGGTAAAAAACCAACGTGGATATACTCAATGTAGCATGAATGACGGCCATAAGGATGCTGCACTGGATTAGTTAAAATGTTAGACTAGAAAAGATCCCCAACAAACAGAAGACGAGATATAATTAGGAATAATAGATTAAAGAGAGATATGGTTGGGGTAGCAAACCAGCACCTATTGTAGATAAGATGCCTAAATCTCGACTTAGCTGGTTTGGACATGTGTGGAGGAAATCTATAAATTCTAGAGTAAGGAGAATAAACCATATGAATGGTGGATCGATCAGTAGATATAGAGAAAACCATGAAAAACTACTAATGAAACTATTTACAAATGCTTATAGAGCCAGATTTTGGCTTTATATATATGATTTATGCTAAAACTTTATGATGACTTTCGATTCATGTAGTCAACTTCACCTAGTGAGATAAAGTCTAATTGTTGTTAAGATGGATCAGCCATTTTCTTTTTTAATTTCAACAGTGAACTTGTGTATAATAGTAATGTAAATGTAAATTTTGCAATACAACTTTGACGTAGTAAAACTTTATTAAAATGTGAATGCTACAAATATAGTGATGATATGTGGTAAAATAATTGGTCTGGTAGATTGTTTCCTATTTTGAATAGCAGCACGAACTATATGATTCACAAACAATAACTTTTCATATCAGGGCATTTGGTCTAGTGGTATGATTCTCGCTTTGGGTGCGAGAGGTCCCGAGTTCGATTCTCAGAATGCCCCTTTTTGAAGGTTAAGAGTTTAAATTTTCAACATTTTTGTTAAATAGAAATATGCTCAGTGTTCTTTATTTATTGTTGAAGATCTGGCAGCTGACAAGATTGACTTTTTAATTGGTTAGTTATATACCAACAAGCATCAGTTTTTATAATTTTAGTTTTTTTAAGATCCTGAAGCTGTCAAGTTTGACTTATATACTGGTGTGCAGTACTAGTAGTTAATTGACAACTAGCATCAGGGCTGCATGTGAATGCCTTGTTGAGATGAATGCTGGAATACATGAATTAGTGTATTTGTGTTGGCTGAAAAACATGTTGGTCTTAGAAGACTGTTGTGATTTGTGAATCATAGTTTATCAAAATTTATTTCTAAAGATTAATCGTAAATTAACACCTGAATGGTAAATAAGAAAGTAGACTCTCTCTGTTACTTTTTATTTGGTAAACTTAAATCAAATTATATTTGGTACACAACTGAAGAGACTATATCTAAAGGTAATTGTGATTTATTTAAGAAGTTGTCATCTTTTGACAGATATTCTTCTATACGCATCAATCAGGGACCAAACCTCCATCTAAATGATTAAAGGATCCAAGTATATACCAGATATGTCATGCTATGGTGGCTACCCTCGTTGATATCTTACTAGAACAACGTTTCAGCTTTAGAAATCGGCAGCTTCATCCAGTGGTCTCATTATCTTGAGAAGACACAGGACCAGCATGTAGTTAGCAGTTGGTTGCTGTTGGCAACTCTGAGAGGCTGAAGAATAGATTTCAATTTTGTATCCAAATAAGTAGATTTAGTCATTTCCACACAATCTTACAATACAGCTGCAGAACATGTGTAATTAAACAATTTCAATAGTAAACAATACATATACCTGACATAACCTTTCTTACTTCAAGATGGGCATTTGGTCTAGTGGTATGATTCTCGCTTTGGGTGCGAGAGGTCCGGAGTTCGATTCTCCGAATGCCCCTTTTTTAAATTTCAAATTCTTTTTATAATCAAATCGAAGTGAACTGCATCTATAAATTGTGTACTTATTTATTATAGTAGTATGAGATGTAATTAACTAATACTTTTTTATATGGCATTAGTGTTGATTTTTGTAAGGGTGTTCAAAAATCAGCACCTATTATATTATCAGTTTTTTTATAATACTTATTAGCTCAAAGATTTTTTTTTTAAGGAAGCTCAAATATTTTAATGTTATTTAGCTTGTAATAAGATTTGTTTATTTTTCGATAAAAATTAAACAAATCGATCTAATCCAAACACACTTAACCGCATTGGATCGAAACTGCACTTGCTATTTAAATCTTTGGATCAAAATACATTTTTGCCTCAACCAGTCTAAGTCGAACCGCAAACATCCACATACTTCTGCGCACCCCAGAATATGAATCTTTAAGACTTGAATCAAAATACATTTTTGATTCAAGTCCATTGTACATGTATCTCACAGCATAATTTACAATCCTTAGATGCAAAGCAGCATATCAGATCGAAGGATTAAATCACAAGTTATCAGTTTCGATGTCAAGACAGTGACAAAAGGAAAAGAAAAATGGCAAGAAAAATTAGCATCACATCAACTTCATCCCTTCCATGACATTGATATCAGCTGCAATGCAACATTCAAATAGATTCACAGGGCAGAAGTCAGAGAGCTTAAGTTCTTTGCTTTAGAATGTTTTACAAACCAACTAATAACCGAGTCAATTAATGTTAGTGAATTTTTACATGAGATCATGAAGCAACAAACTTCTCTTTCATTGATGGATTTCAGTCCCCTGCACTGAAACAAACATCAAAAGTCAAAACAAGCACATCCTGAAGAAAAGAAAGCTAATTTTTTTAAATCAATCAATAGCTTGGCTAGAAAAGCTACTAACATCTTTTCTGTCAGGTTTTGCCATTACAAAGAACCACGTTGTCAATCTTATTACCAAGAACCAGTAGGGGAGTCCCATTTAAAGAAGGTTTGTTTAACAAGTCATGGAGTTCAATTGAGACAAGTAAATTATTATAATCAGCTGCATCAAGAACATAACTGCAAGTTCCAGCACAAAAAATGGATGATAATTGTACTTTAAGATACTTGGTCACATAGACAATCTAAAATGAAATTTAACAGCCTTTAAAAAAAAAATAACAAAAAGAAAATAAAGGATAAAGTTGAAAATTTATGATGTCTGAGATAGAAACCACTAAAGCTATGTCTTGGCAATCTTAGTTTGACTGAAGTTTGAATTAGGTACTCCTTTCATTTGCAAGTTTGTAACAACATTGCCACATTGGTGTAACTTAATGATATTAATAGTTTTCGCATTTAAATATAATATTACATATAATTATTTGAATTATGTAAAATATGTAATACAATAATATATGTTATCTGGTTTGGTATAACTATAAGTATCCATCAAACACATAATAGAATAAACAGGAAGTCTTGATGATGACAACCATTTTGACACAATATTTAGCACACTCACATATTTGAAAAAAAGGTAGAATAAGAAAAATTAAATCATGTATATTTTTAAAATAATACATATTTTAGTTTTTGTGTGATCAACTATTGTGCCCAAATCATTGTGACCATATAAGTATTTCTCTATGATAAAACTTTACTTATCATATATTATAAAATAATGTTATCTAGTTTTTTAAAATATATATATGTAAATCAGGGGCGCAGGGTTGTATAAGAATGGGGTAGCCTTGGCTACTAAAAAAAAGATTTATTTTGAATATTTGAGGACATCTCATATCTAGCTATCTCAATAATATATTTTTAGCTACCTCAAATAAGTTTTATTTGTCAAAATTTAGGAGACGAAAAGTCAAAAGAATATTATTTGATTAGTAAATTTATTCTGACACTTTCAACCTCTCTAACATCTATATAATTTTTTTTAACCAATAAACAGTATCAAGACAATACTCAAACAAAATGGATGATAAGTTCATTGCAAATTGTTTATTTATTTACATTGTTCGTCAATTTAGTACATAATAATTAAAAATATATTTAATTACTTGAAAAATCATCAAGTTCAACTTTACTAATATTAGTTTTGATATTCTTTGTTAATGCTTTAATTTAAATTTTACTGATATAAAATTTATTGTAATTTTTGTTGTTGGTTATTGATCAAGTTTAGAGTTAAATTTGTTTTTTAAAAATTCATGATTTTCAAGTTTGGTTCTTACGAAAAAAACTCATGATTTTTAAGTTTGGTTCTTAAAAAATATATATTCAATTTTAGTCCGCATTTTACATTAATACCTATCAAGTACAAGGACAAAACACACTCATTTTTTGTAATAGTTTTTTTTTTTGACAAGGCATTTTTTGTAATAGTTAACAAAAGTATGAAACAAAATTGAATAAAACTTTATTCAAAAAAAAAAATTGAATAAAACTTATGTAGGTGGTAGACTTAAAATATCGTAAATGTAGACAAAATATATTTATTTTTTAAAATTTATTATATAAGTTTAGACGAAACATTATATAACAAAATAGAAAAACACATGAGTGATAGACAAATTTAAAGAGAAAGAAAAAAAGTGTTCTAAGGGCACCTTCTTCGACGAGTACAATTCAGGAGTTAGTATACTATTCATTTTGTTTCATTATTTTATCGTATAATGTTGTTACAGAAACATGCATCTGATAGTGAAAAAGGAAAAAATAAATAAAATGAGCGTAAGAACTAATAGCAAAAAAAGAGAACAATAGATAAATTTATTTGTGAAATAATGAACTAGTCGTGGAAGAAGATAATCTTTAACAATCTAATGAAAATTTGAATGATGAAAATCTCATTGATGACAATGATAATGTTCTTCATGTATCAAATGTTGATGTATGCATCGATGACCACTTCATCCCTCCTTTGAATATCCATGATCCTATAAATTGAGATAGTCTTGATGCTAAAACTAGAGACATTTTAATTGAAAAACGACCCATTAGAGAATTGAAGCTCACATTTTCTACAAACAAACTTTCTAGGCATTTTTCATATTCTTATTTTTCAATAAAGTTGAGTAATTTCAAGACTTTCGAAAGAAAATTGTTGGTTTACTCAAAACACGTGGATAAATTGTTCTAAATTGTTAAACATGTGGATAAAGTATATTTATTTTGTTGTAAATTGTCCACTTCTCAGAATAGCAACCACAATAGTCTTTTAGCAAATGATGAAGTGGTTAATTGGAAACATTTAAGTGAGAAACTGAAAGATCATGAAAATAATGTTGAACATATCATTAATATTGAAAAATTAATTGAGAATGTCATTGTTACAAAAAAATGTTTTGAATAGTATTGCCGTTTTATGTATTGAAAAATATATTATAAAATATATTGATGTAGACACAAATTATCTACAACTTTGTATTTAGAAATGTTTGTATACATTTTTATATGAGCATTTGAGTATTAAATAAAATTTTCAATATTTTTTATACAAAGTAGTATTGTTATATTCCTAAAACATAAAAAGTATTATTGTTATTATTAGAATATTTTTTAACATAATAAAAATTAGATGAATGTTATTTGAACAACCATTTTAAGTGACAACTTGTGGGACAACCAAAATACAGAAATAAATGTAGGTCTTGACACAAAAACCAAAACAACAGAGAGAAAACGTAAGAACATAATGTGAGTATAAGATAAAAAGTTGTCACAAAATAGTTGAAATATCATTTCTCTAAAAACTAACCTTCAAATAAATTATTTTCACAGTCTAGAAATGCAAACTTTTTTCCTCAAAAAAAAAAAAAAAGAAATTCAAACTTTTGACGTAAAGCCCAAGTTATAAGTTTATCCTTAGACCACCAAAATCTAAACGGACATGGCTAATTATTGCGATCCTAAATTAGTTTTGTTTTGCAGTTGTGGGCAGGCAGATGACACACCACAACAAAGAAGATTCGTAAGTTAAATATTGAACACAGACGGACACATGCATAGATAGCAGAAAGAACTCAACATGAGGTTATTCATCTTCTCTTCACAATATTCTTTTATTGCCGTTAATTTCTTCTCTTCAATATACTAGTAATTATTGCACTGGTTTTATTCAAAGATTTTGGAATGCTCTTTAACTGTTTGTGGAAATGTTTCTTCCAAAATTCTGTTGCATTATATTATAAATCAATTGAGGAACTACATGTGTGCTACAGTATACATAATAGAATGTTGAGACTTGAGAGTCCTGCATAAGTGGCCACCAATTTCTAATCTTGCAAGTTGTGGTTTTGTAAAGTTGAGTTAGGACCAACTTAAATTTTAAGATATAATGCAAAATGTAACTTACTTTAGTTGTTGAAGACTCAAATTCATAGTGCTATGCTATGTTCTATGATAAGTCAAAAATAAAATTGCTCCAAGTAGTTCAAAATTGATTATAAACCCTTTCAAGGTTCGAGGAGTGAGCAATGTAGAAGTTTCCACTTTTGAAATATCACATAATCACAACAATATCCAACCAGAGTTATGTCCTAATATCACGAACTCTAAGTTTTCAATTACAATCAATAACTAATTTCTTTTATAATCATGTGATAATATGTTTGGTAGTAAAAAGCCAACTCAAAAAGGATTGAGGTCCATGAGGATGTTGTATTGGATGAGTGGAAATGCTAGACAAGAAAGGATCCATACCAAAAAAAAAACATGAGATAGGAATAGGAACAATAACATTGAAGAGAGGGAGTTGGGCTAGCAAGCTAGCACCAATTGTAAATGACATGGTTAAGTCTCAACTTAGCCATGGTTTGGAGATATGTGGAGGAAATCTATAGTAAGAATACATCACATGGATGGCGGTCCAGTCAATAGATGTAGAGAAAAACCATGAAAAAATATGAAGGAAACTATTGCAACTAACATCCGAGTTTCCTTCCTTTATCAAAATTTAAAGGAAGAGTTCGAAAAGGAAACTTCTTGGCTTTGACAGAAGCCCCAATTTCAGTAAATATGACAATAATAACAAGAAAATACAGAAAAATTTGACAAGCACGATATTTAAGGCCTGGAAATTACCCCAGCCCTAAGAAAAGGAAGCATAGACAGAAATCTAATTGCAGTATTGTTCTAAGCATTTTTGGGCTTGTATTGCTTTATCAAGGTGGTTTCTGATGCATAGTTTGATCTGTCTATTGCATTCATTTATCTCCCAAGTCACAACAGAACTAGGTATTCAATGTTGATAACAATCTGATTTGAATGTTCTTTTGCTTCTGTCATGATCTGATTACATATTGAGATCCTATTGGATATGGATATTTGAAAGAAATATTGTCATCAAATTTTTTAGTGATGACATGTGGGGAAAATAAGAGGTATAAACGTTTTTTTGCTTTAAACAATTGTCTCAACTTACTTACAAACTAAAACTTTTCATATCAGGGCATTTGGTCTAGTGGTATGATTCTCGCTTTGGGTGCGAGAGGTCCCGAGTTCGATTCTCGGAATGCCCCTTTTGAAGGTTAGAAGTTTAAGTTTTCAACAATTTAGTTAAATACAAATAAGCTCAGTGTTTTTTATTTATTATTGTTGAAGATCTAGAATCTGAGAAGGTTGACTTTTTAACTGGTTAGATAAATACCCATAAGCATCAGTTTTTATGCCTTGAGATGAATGCTGTGATACATGAGTAATGCACTAGTAGCCAGACTTATGTTCTAATATGACAAACTCTCGTTTTGCTATGACAATCGACAAATAATTTCGTTTTTAATCATGTGAAAAAGTTGCTTTGCTGTATGAGATAAGTTGTTGGGTAGTAAAAAGCCAACACGAAAAGGATTGAGGTCCGTGAGGATGCTGCACTGTATGAGCAGAAATACCAGACGAGAGAGGATCCCTAACAAAAAAAAATCCGAGATAGGATTAGGAATCATTAAAGAGAGAGAGTTGGGCTACCAAGCTAGCACCTATTGTAGAAAAGATGGTTAAATCTCAACTTAGGTAGTTTGGACTTGTGTGGAGGAAATCTATAGATTCTATAGTAAAGAGGATAGATCATATAGATGGTGGTCCAATCACTAGATGTAGAGAAAAACATTGAAAAACTACTAACAAATCTATTAATGAAGGCTTAGAGGTCCATATTTTGGCTATACACATGATATGTTAGAACATCATGACGATTTTGATCCACGTAACCAAATCACCTAGTGAGATAAAGCTTGATTGTTGTTGTATAATAGTAATAATGTGAAAATGTAAGATGGACAGGCCATTTTCTCCCATAAATTCAACAGTGAACTTGTGTTTGATAGCAATCTAAATGTAAATTTCACAATAAAACTCTCACCTAGTTATTGAAATGTGAATGCTACCAATGTAGTGATGACATGTGATAAAAATAAGATGTTTAAATTCAATTTTTTTCTTTAAATTATTTCCTCAACTAACACATTAAAAATTCAAAACAATACATTTTCATATTAGGGCATTAGGTCCTGAGTTCGATTCTCGGAATGCCCCCTTTTGAAGGTTAGGAGTTTAACTTTTCAATATTTTAGTTAAATACAAATAAGCTCTGTTATTTATTTATTGCTGATTCACTAATTAATTGGTTAGTTAAATACCAATAAGCATCAGTTCTTATACTTTTAGTTTTTTAAGTTTTGGGAGCTGTCAAGTTTGACTTATATACTGGTATGTTGTAGTAGTAGTTAAATACAATAAGTATCAGCCATCAGGGACTACATGTGAATGCCTTGTTGAGGTGAATGATGGAATACATGAATAGTGTATTGATGTTGGCTGAAAAACATGTTGGTCATAGAAGACTGTTGTGAGTCTCAGTTTATCAAAATTTATTTTTAAAGATAATTCCAAAATTAAAATCTGAGTGGTAAATAGGAAAGTAGACTCTCCTGTTGCATTTTTTTGGTAAATGAAGTTATTCTCAGTACACAATACACATCGCAGAGACTGATATCTTAAAGTAACTAAAGTTCATATAAGAATCGATATCTTATAACAGATATTTTTCTATACGCATCAATCAGGATTGAATCTATGACTAAATGTTTAAAGAACTCAAGTATCTGTCACGTAAGTCATGGTGGTGACTCTTTGATATCTTACCTAGAAAAACATGTTAGCTTTAGAGATGGTAGCTTCATCCAGTGGTCTCATTGCCATGAGTAGACACAGGATCAGCATGTATTTAGCAGCTGGTTTCTGTTGACAACGTTGAGATGTTGAAAAACAACTAACAATTGTGTATCCAAATAAGCAGATTTGGTCATTTTCATGCAATCTTACAGTACAACTGCAGACCACGTGGTATACCTAAACAATTTCTTTAGTAAACGAGACACATATCTTACATAATCTTGCTTACTTCAATATGGGCATTTGGTCTAGTGGTATGATTCTCGCTTTGGGTGCGAGAGGTCCCGAGTTCGATTCTCGGAATGCCCCAATTTGTTATATAGCATTAGTTTTTATTTATTATTTTCAATGCTTCACAATTAACTCAAATTTTAGTAGTTATTTGATTTTAGTATGAGATCTTGTTTTAGTCTATTATTTATTAGTTTTTTATAATACTTATTAGTTCAGTATATTTTTATAATACTTATTAGTTTTTATAATACTTTTTCTTTATTTCATATATTCTAAAAGTAATTTACTCCCATGGTGGCGATGCACTACCATCCACACATCAGTTAGAAACAGCCATATCAGGTGGCTCCGGTGGTGGTCCTAGCTGTTGAAAGGTCACCGTGAGCGAATCGGTGCCCGGCGGTTCTGGTGGAGGTAGAAGGGCAATTGGGCTATGTTCCTCAATCGTCCCTGTTCGACAAACATTTGGCCCCTTGTGGGCATGCAGTTGATCAATTAGGTTGTGTGAGACCCAAACTTACGATGTTTTCACTCCCTCTGTGCGTCTCCTATCTTCTATTGCATCTTCTATTGCGACAATCATTGTGATTCTTGTCACCTGGTTTCCTAGAGCTTCAAATCTTTCTTCCATTCTGTCGTGGTTGTGGGCGTCATAAATTGTTGATCCCATCCTATGCCCGGTAGGCTGGACCATTGTTGCAAACCTCAATCACAGAGCAATGAAAATGTATATCAAATAAAAACAGTACAAATGGGAGGAATTATGGATTGAGTCTTATAGATGATAAAACGATAAGAGAAATGCAGAGAAATGAATATCCCTGTTTTGTTAATTGGATTTAACTGAACCACAAACTCCCATAAATTGTCAGTCACCCTAAAATATCAATTTTAAAAACACATGTATGAACACAGTTGTTGGTTCAAATCCACTGCATAATTTACAACAGTCGGATGCAAACCAGCGTACCAAAGCACATGGTTAAATAACAAGCTATCAGATTTTATGTAAAGCCAGTCAAAAGAAGAAAAGAAAATGGCATGACACCAATATTGTCCCTTCAATGACCTTGATATCAATCTGCAATGCAACATTCAAATAGATTCATAGGGCAGGAGTTGAGAGTTCTTTGCTTTAGAAGAATGTTTTACAAAGCAACACATAACTGAGTCAATGTTGGTGTAGTTTTTACATGAGACCCTGAAGCAACAAACTTCTCTTTCATTGATGAATTTCTGTCCCCTGCACATGTGAAACAATATCAACGAAAGGAAAGCACACACATTCTGAAAAAAGCTAAAATTTAGAAATCAAAAGATCACAATAGATTGGCTACTGGACACACTACTTACATATTTTCTGTGAGGTCTTGCTTAGGCAAAGTGTCTGGTTTGTCAATTTTATTACGTAGAAGGGGCTGCATGTGGAATTGAATCCCATTTTAAGAAGGTTTGCTCAACAATTCATGGAGTTCCCTTCTGTAGACAGGGTAAATTTTCATAATCAGCTGCATCAACAACATAACGGCCAGTTCCAGTACACTAGAAATGGACGATAATTGTAGTTTGTGATACTTGGCCATATGAAATTTTTTAAATGAAATTAAATAAAAAGGAAAATAAAACGAAAAAAGGATATAATTGAAAATTTGCGATTTCTTGGATGGAAGCAACAAAGGCTAGAATATTGCATTGGCAATCTTGTGTTTGTTTACTTTCTAAAATATTTTCAGTTTTCCTTTTTATGTTATTTTTTAATTTTGAAATGTTAACAAAGAGATAAATCACGTAGTGGACGATTGTGATAGAGAGAAAATGGAAGACAAAATAGGGATGGTGCATTTTCATAGACAATAAAAATAACGATGAGAAATTTTCTGAGTTTCAGAAAATGCTAAATCTATTTTCATAAAAAAAAAATAATGAGTGAAATATTTAATTTATATTCTCTAATACCATCTTTCTCAAAAAATTGTCTATAATGTTGTCTATAATGTTTTGAATGCCGGTTTGGAGCATACCCACATGAGACATGTGAAATCTGAAACAAACAAGACATCGCTAAATTCAAACAACCCTTGTTGATAAATAAAGCAAAAAAATCTGTATTTTGATACGTACCGGTAACACGAAACTCTCATTCACAATACTAAATATCATTATAGATTTAAGTGGGGTGTCTGGGGTTCGAACCCCGGCTCCTGCATATAATAATGCATTGTTCCTGCCAACTGAGTTATGCTCACGGGACCAGTTACTTTCACCTTTAAATGTATAAAGAGTAGTTATAATAGTCTCTTAATGTATTTATGTTTTTTGATTGTGCATTATGTTAATCAAAATAGTTTTTTATATCAAAATATCTTGTTAATATTTTCATATTAATATTGTCATAATAGTCCGTCAACATACTTATTTATTATTATATCAATCACTTATTTACTCGCATATCGACACTTATATAAAAATAGTTAAGGTCAGCATGGATAAACTATTTTGACTTTCAAAGAGCACACTCGGTCACTCGGAGATTATTTTGGAATGTCGATACAATGAAAAAAATATTATAACTGTTTGTTACACATTCAAATATCAAAATGACTATTACCCCTTAAAACGACTAATATTAGTAATTAATTGTTAGATTGGTATTTTTTCTTTTTCGTTACGGTTTTAATTCAGAAGCTCTTACTTTTTACCTTTATCGTAAATAAATTTAACTATTCAACCATTTGTTTATAAATATCTCATTTGAATTGTTTTGTGAAAGTTTTTTTTTTCTTCGTGTGTTTTGATGGTGAGACTCTTACAAAAAACTGAAGAAATAAATACAATTGAAATTCAAACACAACCATGAGGTCTTCATCAATATCAATTATCAACACTGTTGATTAAACTAGATCTTACCAAATAGTTGTGGTAATTTTAATAATAAAGTAACTTATTTGGGATTGACCTAGCGGTTGGTTTAAGGCCTTAAAGTGTGTTTTTCTCAACCAATTTTGGTGGGCTAAGTTCATAAGAGCTATGTTAAGGCTTTAAAAGAGTCCCCCGCAAGTGGACAGTGAGATTGAACCCCTCAAATAAGTCGGCCCTGGGCTAGATACCGAGTTTTCATAAGAAAAAAAACTAGTAATAAAATAGTAAATTTTATTTAATAAAATACTCCTTTTAATTACTACTTATATGTGGACTATGTAATACTCTCTCCGGTCACTATTACAAGAAAAAAAAATCACTGATGAATTTTTTTTGTTAAATGCAGCTAATTTATTTCTTCAATATTATGTAAAATACCAGTTAAATTTACAAAAATATCCTTATTGATATTTAAAAGAAAAGATCATTCAACTATCCCTGTAAAATATTTTAAAATTATACGAATGTATGTTAGGAATACTAGCATTAAATATTTTAAAATAATAGTTAATTTTTTCTTATAATAGTGACTAAAATTTAAGATCTCTTTTTTACTTAAAATAATGACGGGAGTATTTCATTGATAGTCAAAAAGAACGATTAACCTTATCATATTTAGACAAAATTACACGATCTGTCCCTTAACTTAATTTCAAATAACACTTTCGTCCTTTATTTTTTTCGATTTAATCATTGTATGTTATAAAATGTCAACACTGTTATCTTTTTTTATAAAAAATAATAAAAAACTCATCATATACTCATCAACAAACCAAAATCTTCATCATCTAAACATAGAAACCCATGTTTCATTGAAAAATAACATACAAGATGGTACAATATTGATATTTTATAACATAAAAGATTAAATCAAAAACAAAAAACAAAAATATAACATAAAAATGAATTGTGTAATTTTACCTTATATTTATTAACAAAACCGAAAAGACGGCTAAACACCGGTATATATCAGTGGAAGTACAACTTCATTACTACAAGTCTACAACTTCAGTTACATTCTTACACTCAGAATCCCAAAAAAACAACAAAAGACAAAAGAAGAGAGTGAGAAGTTGATGTAGGAGAGTTTTTATAGTATTTTTAATAATTCAGTTTGTTACTATTTGTTTGTTTTATTTCAATTTGTTATTTTTTTGTTATATTTCAGTTTGTTATTTTTAGGCCCATTAGGGGTTTGTTATTTCCCTATTTAAGCTTAACAGTTGTAGCCTAAGAGGCAACTTTTATTCAATCAATAATATTTAGAGAGTTTTTCTCAATTTCTGGTGGATTCCGGAACCCTATTTTCACAAGTTTGTCGCTTGCAAACTTGTTTCTTTTCAACCTAGGTTTAGCGCTTGCTAGCCTACGCTTCCGACTGCGTCATTTGGTATCAGAGCAGGTTTCTCCTGTTCTTTTCCTAACGTGATCAGCCATGGGAGATCAATTTGTTACGAAAACAGACTTCAACGTTTTAGCTGCGACGGTCAACGATTTAGCCGCGACGGTCAAGACGTTATCAGATCAGATGGCGGTTTTAACAACTAGAGTCGATGGCATCACCAACAACAACAACAAAAACAATCTGAACAGGAGAGGTGGACCAATTAGGGTTCCACATGGTGAAAACAATCAGATTAGTAAGGATTCGAGTTCTTCAAAGGTGGAGAAGAAAGAAGAAACTCAGTGGAATAAAATTGTGCAAGATAGCTGTGTGACTGCTGAGGGGATTGAATCTGGGGATGTTGAAGCACAAGGAACTGTTGATAACAACATAATGATTGGTGCAATAAAAGATGCTATGGAATCTTACAAACAAGAACTTGTTGCAAGTAATCTACCTTGCAATTTTGAATCTTCTGATAATACAAATTCTAGTCCACATAGTGGTGAGGAGAAACATGTCAACATGGTGACAAGGAAGAAAAGGACAAGAAAAAGCAGGAAAAGAAAGAAAAAGACTACAAAAGTGGCACAAAGAAGCAAAAAGAGAAAGACGGCTGCAAGAAAATGGAGAAGAAAAAAAAGTTGAAAAGTAAGGAAAATAAAGGCAAGGATGGAGCAGTAATCTCTGAGGATAAAAAAGGAAAAGGCGATGAAGGTGAAGACGGTAAGAAGGAGAAAACGAAGGATGAAAAAGAAGTGGAAGAAATGAAGCACATAACTTCTTCTTTGCTTTTCACTCAATGGGATCCAGGAGGGTGGTCTCTTGTTCATTAGAGAAGTCAACATGCATGAGAAACTCTTTATTAGAATGAGAACTCGGGGCGAGTTCTTCAGAAGTGGTAGAGTCTGATGTAGGAGGGTTTTTATAGTATTTTTAATAATTCAGTTTGTTATTTGTTTGTTTTATTTCAATTTGTTATTTTTTTGTTTTATTTCAGTTTGTTATTTTTAGGCCCATTAGAGGTTTGTTATTTCTCTATTTAAGCTTAACAGTTGTATCCTAAGAGGCAACTTTTATTCAATCAATAATATTTTAGAGAGTTTTTCTCAATTTCTGGTGGATTCCGGAACCCAATTTCCGACTGCGTCAGAAGTGGTTCACTCATAAAAAATAACAGTTTTCTTTTCTGACCCTACTTCTTTGGTACGCAATCTTTTTTTTCTTTTCTTTTCTTTTCATTTCAGTTTTCAGTGATTTCAATTACATCATCTTTTTTATTTTTTTTTATTTTGATACGGTTGGTAATGTTCTAGCTCAGATTTGTTACATGTGAATATGATCCTCAACTCAATTCACCAATCTTCTTCTTCTTCTTCTTCTTCTTCTTCTTCTTCTTCTTCTTCTTATTACTATTTCTAAATTCTAATGCAGCTACTCAATTTATTTTTGCCTGCATGTTGTTCGTTCATCATAATCTTAGAATAGTACATTTTTTTATATATAAATCTGCATGTTTGATTTTACTTTTACTTCACTTAGAGATTTGTTGTTCTTTTTTTGCTGCAGAAAGGGGAATATCAAGAGAATATGGCTGTCCCAGGTTCTTCTAATTCTGGGCAGCCACAATTCATTTCCAGCACTGGAAACAGAAACCTTTCCAATGCTCCGCTTATTGACACCACAAACACTGATCAAATTGTTGTCCCTGATGTGAGTTTGGCTTAATTGTCATTCAATCCCTTAATTTTTGTTTGTTTTTGTTTTTCAATATTTATTTTTTTGGAAACTCAGTATATCTGGCCCAAAGACCGGCTATTGTGATCAAAATCCCACCGTCCACTAACAGGGGCCCAACTGAGTCCAGAGCTTTGTATGGACGGACTGGCCCAACACAGGAATTGTTGGCATGGGGATTTGAACGAGAGGCGTAGATTTGAATTTTTTGTTAGCCGTGTTAAAAATGATGAGTATAACACTGACAATCATTTGCTTTACCTTCCTACCTTTGTTTAAGATTAATTCTTTGTGATGTTATTCGCGGATAACTGAGTTTGGAATTATTTACTTCCCCTTATTTGGTATAAGGTTGGGAAAAAATAATTCTAACAATATTTCTAGATATTCTTAATTCCTAGGAGTCAGAACTCAGAACTCAGAGCACATTCCCATGTTTTATTTAGATTCTATTTCCACATATGAGCTTCCTCTTTCCCAGGACATAACAGTGGAAACTTGCATTCTCACTTCTTTCCCACACCATTTCAATTTTAATAACATTCCCACACATTAATGAGTATGATGATCTAACGATTATAATTGATTGACAGTGTAAAAAATGTTTACACACGGTGATATCAGTTAAATTTATTATTCAATATTGGATGTAGTATTCTTTGGACTATCATTTCTGGAAATGTGGTTATATATCTCGAAAGAAACCCCTCCAAAGGAATGTCACAAGTTTTTTTGTTGTATTCTCATGTCTTGTAGGAGTTTCAGTGCCTCAAAAAAAACTGTAGGAGTTTCAGTGTAAATGAGTTGAGTCGAGGTTTTGAAATTTATGCTTGAGTTGTTGTGAAAACTATATTTCTCAAGCTTAACTCTTTCTAAACATTTTATTTGGCACAGTTCTAACATTTTGTTTTAAGTAGAGTTTAATAATGGTTCAACCTAGCTATCTACGAGCTATGATTGTAGAGTACACTATATACTTCATCCAATGTCAAGAGTTGTTTGTTTGATAACCACAATTTATTTATGTGTTTTCTATTTTGCAGAGGACAAGCTGGAAAAATTTATTTGCATACATGGGGCCTGGATTTCTTGTTTCCATTGCATACATAGATCCAGGAAACTGTAAGATAAGATTACACGTTTCATGATTTTCTTCTGTAGCAACTCTAATAAAAGTAAATAATAAATTGACATAATATGCTTATAGCATTCTTATAAATGGGTGGGCTTGGTTCGGTTAACCATAAAAACCGAACCGAACCGAACCGAATTGTTGAAATGGTTCGGAATAACCGAACCGAACCGTTTAAGATTTGTAACTAACCAAACTGAACCAAAATTATGGTTCGGTTAACCGTTTCGTAACATAATAACCGAACCGAACCGAACCAAATTTAATATTTTGAATTTTTTAGTCCTTTTGCGAATTTAATTGTTTTTTGTCCTTTTTTAATGTAATTGCATGATACTTTCCTTTCATTAGAATGATTAATATTGTTCAAGTGCATAAAATGGTTCATGGTAATTGTTTGAACCTTAAACGGTTAACCGTTTTGTTACCTCATTAATTTACTATCATTTAATTGTGTGATTTTAGTTAAATGAAAGAAGTTGTGTTTGACATTTCAAACTGTAACTTATGTTTGCTATATGTATGTGTTTGCATTAAACCAGAATTTTAGACATCAATTAGACACAATTAAATAAGTTTTTATATATGATTAAGCCAGATTTTGACATGTTTAAACCAGAATGTTAAAGATGCATCAAACCAGAATTTTATACATGATTAAAACCAGAATTTGAAACGATTAAACAAGAATTTTAGAATTGCATCAAAAAAGAATCTTATACACATGATTAAACCACAATTATATAGATCAAACTAGAGTAATGGCGTAATGAAAACCATAATTACATCAGTTCTACCAATATTAGTGACTTGGGGGTGAGGACAAAACTGCAACAAAAGTAAAAATTGAGGGACAAGGCATAACTCAAGTACAAGGGGTGCAAGAACCGAGCCAAATTACAACAGTTTACAAGGCATAAATCCCAATGAAATTGCATGATTACAGGCTCAAATATAGCCAACCACATACTCAAGTTATATCAAATATCCCCTTTGATCCATTCATCACATTCTGCTGCCAATTCACCACTCCAAAACCAACCATAAACACAGATATATGCAGCACAGCAGCAATCAACCACACCTGCCATTCCAACGTTTCTCAGAGAACAAAAAAAACCAACTTCGACACATACCGTGTTTTCAATTTTCATCATCTAAGTGACCAATTCTTGAGATGTTATCTCTACAAAAAAAAAAGATATATATTAACCAAAGCTGAAAATATGAATCAAAATACACAAGTGCACTACATTAACAATATAGATACAAGTAAATTTACTATGATCTGATCTAGATGGCCTTATAAGCCAATCGTAGAGAATGATAAAAGTATTAAACTGTAAAAGCATATTCATTTTCCTTGAAATTTTGTACCAATTGCATGCTAAACCAAAAAAGATGTAGCAAAATCAGACACGGCATCTTATGGAGATATCACTCAATTCTCTTGGACTCCTACTCTTCTCCTGCACAACAACTCTCAACCAACAACTCTCAAATATCCTACATTTCTCCAACTCTAATTCAAAGAGCGAACCACCAAAAAGAAAGACAAACAACAGACCCCAATAAACTTCCACATCAGTGCACACTAAAATTCCACCCGCAGCAACAAAGAAATGACCAAAATTAGTAAAAAAAATTGCACTGAGAGCTATAATAATCTATGAAGTATGGCTTAACTTACAATATATGACTCCAATTTGTGAGTCATGCTAATTAGCTCCAAACACTTGATAAGTACACAAGTATAACACATGCATGATAGTACTGTTACAATATATGAAACAGAGTTTTATCAAATGAACTCAATTGAGTTTTCCTAATAAGTAAACTTCCAACCAACTTAGAATTCTATACAATACTTAGATGTTCAATCAACACCACACCATTTCACATAGAATTGGAACATAATTTAACACTCCTCTTTTAAATAAATTCGCTTTTGTATAAATCCTATTTTTGAACACCATCTTGAACACATTCAAAGGAACCAAACATTGTTAATTTGGGAAAATATCAAAATAAAACAAAAAGAGAACTTGAAGTAATCTAAACCGACTTCATCCATTAATTTCACACCACTTTAATTCACAACTATACTAGATGCATGATAAACATTAACAATATAGATACAAGTAAATTTACCTTTCTCCAATCTATGGATCTCATCAAGGTCCTCTTCTGAAAACAAGTGGAGGGCCTTTCCTTTCAACCAGTCTTGTGTGCAAACAAGCGCTTCCACCATTTTGGGTGTTAGACAATTTCCCCAATTCCTCATTGTAGAGCGCCCAGATATCACGCCTCAATGTATATCGGGAGGGGATATCGAATCGGGGCTGCAAGATAATCAACAACTTCCTAAATTCTTCATTTTCCACAAAGCGGAATGGGAGCTCCGCACACACAAAAGTTCTCACTAATTGCGCTCGGCATGCATCTTGATCAAATTTAGAATAGCTTGGAGATGAAACTACTTGACCTTTTTTAACGATTTTTCTCCTTTTCCTTGATTGGGTTCCTTGGGTGTCACCATTGTCAAACTTAGAGCATCTTGGCAGATGATTCCACATACCACTTGTCCCATTACTGCACACAATGGGCTTGCTGCAATAATTGCATATAGCCTTTTTCTCTCCCTTTTCCCCTATACCAGACAACTGTTTGAAATGTTCCCACACACTAGACCGCTTGTTTGAAATGGTCCCTTGGGTGTTACCATTAGATTCAACATCATGTTCAGCATTAGATTGAAGATCATTTTCATGATCAAGTTCATCTGATAGTTCATTCGACGCATTGGGGTTTGTATCATGTGGCACTGTGAAGTCTAAGATATCATCTGACATCTGTGTAATCAAAAAATCAATAGACTAGTTAGAACTAAAATAAAACCAAAAATATTCAGAAGCAGAAAGAATAGTTAGATGCTTAAAGAATAGTTAGATGAGGGGGCTTCTAAAAAAGTTGAAGTGCAGCAGTTGATTTTAACTTATGCAGGAAGATATTGTTTAGAAGATTTATAGTTATTGTAAGACTAAACTTTTTTTCTCGTTAAATGCCTGTTGAAGTACTCCCCATGTACTTGACCAAGAATATCAAAATAAATAGTATTAGTTTACTGTTTTATATCTAACATATGACATAACACAGCAAAGAATATTTGTGTCTGCTTTACAAGTTTTGTAATGCAACAAACATGATAAACATATGAATCCAAGAAGAGGTGAATTTGATTGAAATTGAAATGAAATCTATAAGCAGAAGCTATAAGCAAAAAACAGAAGCTACAAACAATAAGCAAAGGAACAACTAAAAACAAAATCAAAATCTAAGCAGCAGAAGCTATAAGCAGCAGCTACAAACAATTAGAAACAAAATCTATAAGCAGAATCTATAAGCAAACCCCATAAGCATAAGCAATAAGAAAATCTATAAGCAGAAGTTTATGTCAAAAACCAAAATCTATAAGCAGAAGTTATAAGTTGAATCTATAAGCACAAGCTATAAGCAACAAGAAATTGAACATGCATGAAAATTAACAAAGACCCATAAATCGAAAAGCTATAAGCAGAAGCTACAAACAAAAAACAAAAGCCGGAGTATGGGTCACGTACCGGAGTAAGAATTGGCGCCGGAGACGGTGAGAGAGCAAAGACAGATCGGGACTGAGTGAGCGAGTGATGGAGAAGAAGGAGTTTGGTGAGTGATGGAGAAGGAGTGAGTGATGGAGGTGAGGGAAGCGTGTTGGAGTGTGAGAGAAGGAAGAGAGAGATATATGCGTTCGGTTTGGAGACGGCGCGCGGCGTGGTGGTGGAGAAGAACAACGACGCGGCGGAGAAGAAGGAGGTTCGATGGAGGGGAAGAGGTTTTCGATGGAGAAGAAGGTGAATTTGATTGAAATTGAAATGAAATTAGGGATTAATTGAAAAGGAATTAGGGTTCATGATTTTTATGTGAAAAGGAATTAGGGTTTAGAAAAGAAATTGAAATCCATACTGAGTGATAAGTAATTGATATTTGAGTTGTAATGGTTCCGTTCGGTTCGGTTCATAACAATTAATTAAGTTTAATAACGGTTCGGTTCGGTTAATTAACTGTCTTCAAAATAATGGTTCGGTTAATTTTAGTATGGTTCGGTTCGGTTAACCGGTTCGTTTTGGTTTTTGGTTATTTTTGCCCACCCCTACTTATAATCACTTGCAGTTGAGACGGATCTACAATCTGGGGCACAATATAAATATGAGTTGTTATGACTTATGATGTATTATTATAGTACTTATGATCACGAGGAACTAATCAATATGTGTTTGTGAGTGTATGTAAATTTGTATAAATGTATATATGTATTTGACAATTCTTCTAGTTCTCATGTTCTAATCATATTGAACATGAATTTGAAATGACCATAGCCAGTTTTGCCCGTCATATTATATATGTATAGGAATAGGACAAGACCAGGACCAGAGCCAGGTCTCCTAGAGGTATTCTGTAATCTCCTCTGCCATTCTCTTTTCTATGCTTTTTGTTAATAAAGTATCATGAAAGGAGTCTTATGGTCAACTAAGTGCATCAACGTAACATAACAATCCTGAATTAGTTTAACAGTATTGAGTTGAACGACTCTCCATTGAGGTGTTTTATACTTTCTAGGCTAAAGTACACTTTTGGCCCCCTAAGTTTTAGGATGTCGCGATTTTGACCCCCTATTAAAAAAAAAGAATAATTTGGCCCCCCAAGAATTAGCCTCATTGCAATAGTGATCCTTTTTTGCAATTTTGACTCAGTCAATGCTGAGTGGCATGCCACGCGTGTAATAACTGATTTAAAAAAAAAAAGAAAAAAGCCACGCATGTATTTACTGTTGAATTAAAAAAATAAAAATAATTGACACATTTTTTATAAAAAAAACTCACCCTTTTCTTCATTTCTTCATATCTTCATCTTTTTCATATCTTCATACATTCATCATAAAAAATCCAGAATTAAAAAAAAAATGAAATCATCATTTTCATACATTCATTATACAATCCAGAAAAGAAGAAAAGAAGAAAAGAAGAAAATTAGCAGCACAACAACAGCACCTCGTTTTCTTCTTCTTTCCTTCCAAATAAAAAGCACTTTGTAATTGAAAAGGGGTGTGAAAAAGCAGATCCTGATAAAAGGGGTTGAAATATACCTTGAAAGCGAGGAGAGAAGAAGCAACAGCATTGAGACGAAGATGAGAAAGATCAGATGCAAAGGAACCAAAAGCAGTAAAATCCTAATTTTCTCTAACTACAAACAACATCTCAATCTCATCCAAATTTCAATCCATCAAAATCAAATTAACTACACTAAGCACATACTCGTGTAGGTGATGCTCTAATGCTAATACTTGCGTTGTTTGTTAGATTTTGTTCTATACCGTGATTTTGGATCGATTATTTGCGAACTTTTTTATGATGTTGCTTTGAAGCTTTGAACATGTGCATTTGGAATCAGTTAGAAACATGATTGGAGATTGGGGTGGATTCGATTTCCACGTGAAATTGCAGGGGAGAGGTTTGGTGTTTCGTATATTTTGGTGTGAATAAAAAGAATGTAAACACTGGAGGAAAAGAAAGAAAAAAAAGTGATTTTGATCTGGATTGAAGTTTGTGTTTGAATGAAAATTACTCATACTCTTAATTTTAATTTGATCTGCATTTTTTTTCTAATTTTAATTTGTCTTTTTAATATTAATTAGTGAGGTGGAATTTTTTTATTTTAAAATTAAAAAATTACACATGTGGCATGTCACTCAGCGTTGATTGGGTCAAAATTGCCAAAAAGGATCACTATTGCAAATAGGCTAAATCTTGGGGGGCCAAATTATTCATTTTTTTAATAGGGGGCCAAAATCGCAACATTCTGAAACTTAGGGGGCCAAAAGTACACTTTAGCCTACTTTCTACACCTATTGTTGAAATTTGGGGCCTAACTCATCCTTACAAAACCGGTTCATAAGGTGAGGAGTGTCTCCTCTTTATAAACTCTTATCAAAAGTCTTACCTACATGTAGGAAAAATCTATGTTTTACATAATATTTTAGTTAGGTGTTCTAGACAAATCTGATCAATTTGGTCTATGAAAATAGGCACCGGGTCACAACAATAACAAATCTTAAGATGTTGGATCCAGTATAATGGAGTGTTAAAAGAACTAAATGTGTTTGGATAAACATGATTTTGAAGTGTAAAATTGATTTGGTTACAAATAAGTTGAAGTTTTTGGATGATATTTATCTCAAGACTCAGAAAAATAATATAACACAAGTTTTTTTTTTTTTTTATGATACATAACATAAAAGTTAAACGTTTAGTTGTTAAGAAGTCTTATATTTGATGAGACATGTCTAATTAAAAATGTGTTTATAAATGGTTGACACTTGATGGTCGTCACCTTATAAGTTGGTTTTGTAATATATTAAAACCTATCTAAGATCCATTTGCAAAATTACCACAACAAAGATCCTGCATGTTCGCTAAAATTGCATTTGACAAGGTTGATACTCTCTATTCTGAAACAAAACATACAATCTATGGGATTATTATATATATTTTAGATATTTTGTTGCACTCTAGATAACCATTCAAGGATGAAACTTGAAAGACTGTACTTGCTTCTTTCCTAGAAAATCTCAAGATTACTTCTACTACTGTATTTTATTCAAAACCATACCTCACTAATTCAGCTACTCTAGGTGTACTTCCAGTTTTTTCATTGAGGGTTTTGTTAAATTTTGCTAAACATACTGTTAATGTTTTTAGGAAACTATTATGGCTACTTTGTTATCGCGGAAGATTGATCTAGTTTTCGACAACCAACTTGTCTTATAAAAATTATGTATGTACGTAGAGTTAGGATCTGCACAATGATAAAACTACATAACTTTGAAATTAACTTTTATTATAGGGTCGATCGACTACCCGAAATATCTTAGAATTGAAAGATTATCGGTAATAGGATCATTTGATTTATATTTCATTATTTACGATACTTAGATTAATGAAGAATATAGTTATAAAGCTAAAAGAACTCATGGAAGAAGTTTTGTTTAGAAATTTTAGAAGAACTTAGTTCAGAAATATGAATTGACCTATCCAAGCTAGTTCTTTTCCTTGCTTGATGAAGAAGATATAAAAAACTGAGCTGAGCCTGATTTGCAAAAACATAAACAATTGGACATGATATTCCTTTCCTACTTAATGAATCAAAATGAGGAATATTCCTACTTTCTCTATGTTGTATTTACATATGTAGAGATCCTATGCCATGTTTTAAAAATGACCCTTTATAGAACACTTGACTCGACAATATAACATTTTCTATTTGAACTAATTCTGGTGTAACATTTTTCCTGATATAGCAGCAGCAAGTGCTGCTCTAAAGTTAAGATCCTTGGTCAATTACGTAGCCATTTGTTCCACCAAAAATTTTGGGATTATTTATCATCATATTCTTAGAAGACTCATTGTTGCACTTGGATTTCTTTGTCCAATCAAGAGTAACTGTGCTTGGTGCAGAAGAAGGTACTGCTGGACTAATTTGATTCCTACAACGATTGTTTGATGGCTCAATTTGAGAAGGATGATTATGCTCTCCTTCATATGTTGCAACTACAACTGATGGATCATCCACACTTCTTTGCACCTTCTTCTTCACTGTGCAGCTTGGAGCAAATGAGCATTTGAAGTATGCTCTTGGAGATGGGTTATCCCTTGTCATCTTTTGTCCATATTTTCTCCACTGATATCCATCTTTCACAATCTGAAAATTAACACACACACAAAATGTCAAACAAAATCACACAAACTTAATTGGTTTTCAAATTAATGAAGAAGAATGAATCTTACAAGGCTTGAATCAGATGATTCTGTCTTGAAATAAACTCTTGAAACTTTAGCCTTAATGCAAGTTTCTATTATTTCCCTTGGTTTCTTGCATGATTGATCTTCAGCACTTGAACTGCTCTCAGAGTTGTTTCCATTAACTCCTATTAGATTGTTACTGCTGCTTATTTCATCGGATTTCCATTTCTGTGATGGGCTTGGCTCCTTATGATCAGGATTCTTTCTCATATATTCCATCAAATTGTTCCTCAATGTGTTGTAATTCTCACACATCTCTGTCAACATTCCTGTCAACTTCTTGTTTTCTGCACTCACTCGTTTCAGCTCCTCTACCAAAGCACCACTTGACTGAAATTAAATATTGACATCAATATTCATGCAACTTTAATCAGTAAAAAACAAGACCTCATCGTATATCTAGTATTCATGATAATAATGTAAAGATTAATAAGAAAATCATTGAAAGCTAAAGTAACCAACTAACCTCTTCCTTTGCAGAAGATTTACTCATCCCTAATGAGAAAAAATTGTTTTCCACCTCATTTTTCTGAAACAAACACATAAGAAAAAATAATTAGTCCGCGCGTGAGGTCTCTGCAACGATATCACATCTACAACTGCAACCGCAATTCACAACCATGTTATGTATTATTTGATTTGATGATATGCTATATATATATACTTACAGGAGCTTGTTCATGAACCCTACTGCGTGGATTAATGTTGAGATCCAAGGAAGTGTTAATCCATGATGATGAAAAATCCATATGTCAAATAAGTATGACTTTCTTGATGATGAAACTCTCTTGTTTAAAGAAAAAGAGATGAAGAATACGATGAAGATGAAGTCTCTGTGAAGTAAGAAGGGAGTGAGAGAAGTATATATATATATATATATATATATATATATAGTCTTAGTTAGAAGAGGCTGCCTGCCTAGAATAGGTAGCAGGCAGTTGGTGCTAAGAAGAACACAAGTTGAACAAGGAAGCTGTGTGGGAAAGAGACTTTGGAAAAAGACACATGGAAATTATGTTATGTCCCTTGCATATTGTTTTGTTTCTATCTTTATTGTACGTAGTAGCAGTGTTTGTAAATAACTTTGATCTCAATTGTAAATAACTTTTTATCAACAATCATATAATATACCTACTTTGATAATCAATTGTAAATAACTTTTTACTTTTTAGATTTATTGAATAAATAATGTATGTGATATATGTTACAGGTCATATATATTATTTATTCAATGAATTTAAAAAATGAAAAGTTGTTTATAATAGATATTGGAAAAAAAGTGTGTATATATATATATATGTGTGTGTGTAATTTAGTTCATCTTCTATGTTACCTTATTTCGATTTTTTCATTTGCTAACCTCTGACTTTTTGGAAAAAGAGACTGACTAATCGAGGATTGGTTCGCTGAAGTGAATAAATTGTTCTAACTCATGGATTAAACTTAGATATATCCTAAGGTTCTATCTTAAATGACTTTATTTCTTAAGAATTGTCCTTCTTATTTTAATTCTCACTTTTATACTTGTCTTTTTAGTTTAATTGATCATTCGGTCCCTTAATTTATTTTATTTTTTCATTTTGGTCCCTTAACTATTAAGTGTTTCAAATTGGTCTCATAACTCTTCTATCGTTTACCATTTTGGTCATCTCTTTTAATTTTTAATCTTAAATGTCTAAGGTGAACCAACTTTATGGTGGTCCACCATAGACCTTATTAAATCTTTTATTTTTAATCGTTTGATCTTTTTTTTTAAATGGAGATCGTTGGATAATGGAGGGATCTATTGTAGCTTATAATGAACCAGAAACACCTAATTTTTTTCCTCCATCTTCTTCTCCATCTTCTTCTTCATCCTCAAATAAAACTCTCATTCATCTTTATTTTTCATCATCTTCATATCATTTCTTTAAACTTCATAAAAAAAAAACAACCCAGAAAAAAAAACATAAATTCAACCTTAAAATTCTTTTTTCTTTTTCTTCATCTTCTTCTCTCATCTTTTTCATCATCTTCGTATCATTTCATTAACCTTTATAGAAAAAACACTAGAAAAAAACATAAATTCAACCTTAAACCTCTTTAACCAAATCCCTAAATCATTTTCTCTACAGCTATCTTCTGTTTGTATGTATGAAAACAGATTCATCTCAGGTCTTGAAAGCTTTTCATAGTCAAAAAAAAGTCGTCTACAGATCGCAGTCTGAGGCCTATTGTTAGTGATGTGCAGCAACTCCCGATGTCCCAGCTGGTCGGTATAAAGGGTGAACAGATTAGCCAATGCTTCGGCCGATTGGGTAAGCATCTTCCTGACTGAAAGTGTCGACCTTACTGGGTGCAGAGTCCTCCACCAGCTAAGCTATTCTTGCTATTTTAAGAGAAGATCATCATTGTCTGACTTAGGCCTTGATGTCTTTTGATTTCAGCTTTCAATGCCCGATTCAAAGGAAGGCAGGTGAATCTGCGTGTAAGGAAGCGGGGATCTTTAGGGAGAAGGGTTTAAGCGGCTATGTATAATTACAGTGACTTTAGAGTAACCCGAAAATCTAAAGCGCAAATAGCGCCGGTTCTGGTCTCACCACGTTAGATATCCGCTAAGAACTTCCCAATCAAATAGATCTCCCCTGGCTGCTCCATCACCACCATAAAAAAAAAAAAACAACACTTAATCTCGTCATCAAAATCCTTCAAAATCACAACATATAATTTAGCTTTCATTAACCAGAATCAACAATTTAACCTTCATTAGAGCATCTCAACATATAACAACCTCTTCTTTCAATTTAGAACAATAACAACACCATGAATTTAAACTTTAATCAAACACCTATTGCATCTTCCCCCTTCTTTCAATTCTCCTTCCCCCTTTGTCCCCTTTTGTCTCGTTTTTATTCAAACTACTAAACTCATCACAAGATAAACACAAAAACATTAAGACTTGGTTGGTTTATGATTCCTTTTTTCCTAGATCTAGATATGGTGTTAATAAGACCATGAAGTAAGAGGAAAAAGAATGAATTTTTTTCCTGACCCAAATCTTTGATTGATGAAAGAGTTGATTTGATTTTCTTTTTTGGGTTGAGCAACGAGAAGACGAGGATGCTTTGCCTATGTTGTTAGTGCTATGTTTCAATGGACTTCCTAATGTGTGTGTAAGGGAATAAAGTGAATTAGAACAAAGGTTACTTCAGAAAGAGTTTGAATCTTCTAGTTTTGAAGATGAAGAGGCTTTTACAAAAGCTGGTTTGTGGAGTAAACTTACATTTAGGTGGTTGAATCCTATTTTTTAAATGGGTCGGGTTCAGAAGCTTGAACATGTTAATGTTAATGTTAATGTTAAGAGAAAGATTGCCTATTGTTAATGTTACGATGAACATGGTTGTGATTGAGAAAGTTTGCCTATTGTTACTGAATTGTTTTGATAGGCAAGTACACTAAAGAATAAGTGTGTTGATGGTGTAGTCATTAAAGAATAAGGCTTAATTTTATTTTATTTTGATATTCTGGGTTTTTCAGAAATTTAATTGATGAAGTTGTTTTTGAGGATGATGAAAAGATGATGGAAGAAGATGAAAAAAAGGAGAAAAAAAATTGTTGGTGGTTCACTGTTGGATACAATATACCTGCAATCGAATGATTAAAATCATATCAAAAATATTAGACATTAAAAAACTAACGTAGAGGACCAAAATGGTAAATGGCAGAAGAGTTATGAGACCTATTTGAAACACTTAATAGTTAGGGGACCAAAATGAAAAAATAAAATAAGTTAAGGAACCGAATAATCAATTAAACCTGTCTTTTTTATAAAATAATTACTATTAGTATCATTTTAAAATATTAATACACCATTTATTTTATTTTTTCACTAATATACCCTTTAAAATGCGATTGAGAGAGTAAATAGATACTCTCCTTAGAAAGAAAAAAGAGACCTACACACATTACCATCATGGATGAAAAGTCAAAAGAGATAATAGAAGAAAGTACATAAAATGAGACCCACATGTTGACCATGACCAAATTAATCAAGCACTAACAATTGGCACCCACTATTAGCAAATTGGTCAATCCATTGAATTAAGAACCAGAACTTTCATACGCATGTTCACATTCATGAACTGTCTTATTTTTCCTCCCATGCATGTCCTTTTCCAATTAATTATATATGGCACCTCATTCTGGAAAATCATCACTCATTGGAATTCAAATATCATGGTCTCACATCCCAGCACGTGAGAAATTTATCGCCTAAGCATTTTACTGTTATAGTGATGGATTACACGTTCGATTTCAAAAAATAGCTATGTTTTCTTATATATATATATATATATATATAATCGTCTTGTTAACGAGTGTCCTCTGGACACTCTTTAAGAATCCAAAATTTAGAAAGTATTTTTTAAAAAAGTCAAATATTACAAATTTCAATGCACTGATTACACAAATTTTCATAAAAATTTACTATTAAAGGGTCTTAACGAGTGTCCCGGCACTCGTTAACATTTTCCATATATAAAAAAAGTGAGTCCTCAAAATCAAGGTTGTTAAACTCAAATTTTTACATCAACTCGTTTTATTTATAATAAAATCGACTTGTAGACTCGATCGACTCGTAAACCATCACGAGTGTTTCTTAAGAAGGGTTATTTTTCCTAAGAATTAAAACTTTCTTATTTTACATGGTCATCCATAATATATTGCGGCCTTCATAGTTAGTTAAAAAATATATTCATTTCTCATTTGTGCATTCTTGCGGCAATAGGTTTTCAAAATCGAGTTTTAACTTGTAAAATCATCCGATTTCACGTTCTTAGGTATGAAATTCGAGTTTAATCACATGTAAAATTAAATATAAGTAAAATCGGAGTTGAACACGATTTTATACGAGTCACTAGTACAAAAAACACTTTTTAAATCGGGTGAAAATGACTTTTTAAGTCGGTTCTGTACCCGACTTATAGGTGGCCGACTTAATAACCATTCTGTTTTTAAGTCATTTTTTGACCCGACTTAAAAGATCTTTTTAAATCGGGTAACCCGATTTAAAAGAACATATTTAAGTTTGTTCATCCGACTTAAAATCTATTTTTTTTTTTATAAAAAACATTTTTTTGACCCGACTTAAAAGATCTTTTTAAATTGGGTAACCCGACTTAAAATCTATTTATATCAGACTCAGCTACTTCTGAGGCTCAGACTCAGCAACAGACTTCTGCTTCTCAGCACTTATATATTAAGTGACACTTCAAGCAATGAGCTAAACATAGATTTAATTAGTAAGTAAATTTAATTACGTCAAGCAATCATGTTAGTGACATCAAGTTTTAAGAGGGGCTGAATCCACAAACAATTTAACAAAAACTCACAACACTAAATAATACACAACCAGCACTAGAAAAAACTAGCAAAATCCTCAAAGATAAATGTCAAAATAGAAATTGAGCCACCATTAATTCAACAAAATAACTAATGGTAAGAAAACATTCAAATAAATGTCAATATTGACCTTGCTTCTGCCAGGTATTTAGGTACACTAGACATGTTCTCCATACCACCAGCCACAACAACATCATTTATACCCAATTGAATACTCTCTGCAGCAAGCATCGTAGCTGCAGTTAACCAAAAAAAGTTCATTAACTTTGTTCTTTCATTAGAAAAATAAAATTAAAAGATGCAAAACGAATTCTTGGTTTATAATATATTTCATACCTTTCATTCCTGATGGGCAAACTTTGTTAACAGTAGTGCAGACTACGGATTTCGATAGTCCTGCTCCAAGAGCAGCTTGTCTAGCAGGAGCTTGCCCCAAATTAGCACTAAGGACATTCCCAAAGAATACTTCTTCCACAATTGATGGATCAACATTGGCCCTTTTAAGAGCAGCTATATATCAACAAAACTGACATAAGCATATCTTCAATAAGGTGGACAAATGCAGCAAATCAACCACAAAAGAACCACAAGAATACAAACAATGCTCATTTTAAAGAAACATTAGTAAGGTGTGTCATGTGCATTCACAAAAGTCACTTGTGCTTTTACGCATTTTTGAAGTACATCTGTTTCTAAAATTAATACTTACTAAGAAACACATAACTATCTGACGGTGTTTGTAGAGGAAATAGTAAAAACATTATTTTTATTGCTTTGAATAATGTGCATAAGCTGTTTTTGGCTTATTTTCACATACTCTCCATGCCAGCTTACACAAAAACAATTTGACTTTATTTTAATTTTGTTATAAAAATAGCTTACACATGAACACTTATAAGCGCTTAATTAAGTTGTTTATCCCAACATGGTCTTGATCAATTAGTAATGATCATAACCCACTTGGATAATTAACTTAATTGAAAATTTCTAAATGCTTATTATAGCTTATAGCTTATTACATCAGTTTTACTAAATTCTACTATTTTGTTCAGCTTATTAAAATAATTAGCTTATTAAAAAAAATACTAATTAGCTTATTATAGCAACAAATGCAGCAAAATTAAAACAATTACTAAGAAGCTTATTAAAAGCTTGTTATAGCTTATTAGATCCTCTTCACATAAGCAAGCTCAAATCAAAAGCATAGATCACAAATTTACCTCTTCACAAAACCTATTCCCAATTCAATCAAAATCTCAAATAAAAAAACAAAATACGAAATCTGAAATTAAAAAGGGAAAATGGTTTGCTTGCACCCAAATTTGAAAACCCCATCTCCAGATTCGCTCAATTAAAATTCAGATATCAATAACTCCACCACGTCCAGCTAACTCATCGGCGTTTCTGGACCTTCATTTATGGAAAATGGGAAATTTCCACACAAATGACTCCACCACGTCCAGATCTCTCTTTCACCTTCGTTTCTTTCTTTTTCTTTCACGAAGCCATGGACCTTCGTTTCTTTCACGAAGCCAAGGACATGCCAATGGGTTGTCATGTTCATGTGTTGTGTTGTGTTTTGATGTAAATTCTGATTTGGTTAATGATGATGAAAAGATGGTTCTGCCAATGATATGTTGGTATCATGAAGGAGGGATGATGAATCTATGAGAAGATGAATTGTAAATGGATGAAGAGATGTTAACAATGTTGGGTTTTGACAACAGAGGTTATTTATTTTTTAATTCTAAACATTTTTTTACGGAGGCAAATGTCATTACGTGTTTTGGTTTTAGTCCCTATGTAAATATTTGTTTTTCGTTTTAGTCCCTCTTATAACACCAGTATTTAGCTTTAATGTCACATAATTATGTTTGTCCATATCAGCAAGTGACACGTATGCCTCTGTTAGTCAGCTAGGCTTTTTTTTTACGGAATCTGACGGCAGGGACCAATTCCAAAAAGTTAACAAGATACAAGGGTTGTTTCGCAACAAAAAAACTTACAGGGACGAAAACAAAAAACGCGCTAATTTACAGGGACCTTTTACATATTTAAGCCTATATTTTATTTTGGGGCCAACTCATATTTACAAAATCGAGTTATAGGGTGAGCAGTGTCATTCTTTATAAACTCTATTCAGGCTATATTTTTAATCTATCTGGGACTTGATGTTTCGAATACACAATGACAGTAAGTTTTTTCGTTGATTTTGTCACAAGATTTCTGGTGCTATAACACAAATCTAGGTGTATGCTTTGCTGCTTTTAGCAGCAAGCCTTAACTTGTCATTCATGGAGTTTATGTCAATTTGTATAACAATATGTTAAAATATGACTGATTTCAAAAACCAACCACAACTAAAATTAAAGGCACTTAAATTTGATATCAAAACGAAAGACGAAATATAAAAGGAATTGCAACAAAACGCGAACGAGAAGCAAGGATTTTCTTTACCAAAGTAGTATAGTTTTCTAATTATATTACTATTATATTTTTCAATTTCTTTTTATCAATTTCAGGCAAGGTGTATTTATCCAGATTTTACCTATAGGCAGTGGTTGTATGTGAAATTCGATAATTATATTACATCAAAAATATAGTTGAAGTCAATTTTATCTTTACGGGAGTTTGTGTCTGTCACTATTTTAATTCATCATCTCGGGTCTGCTCACATGAGTCACATTACCACTAAAACAAGATGAATGTTTCTTACATTTAGCATCCTAAAAACATTGTAAACAGCAAACAAAATAAAAAGCAAAATACTACTAATTAGACTCCAAAACATATGATTCCCTCCTGCAAACTTGTTGTTTGAGTAGCTTTACCACTGCTCTTGCTAAGAAGTTTGCCGGTTAACGTTCCAAAATTTAGGATGTTAGAAAATTGGCTTAATTGAACCACCGGTCCCTTAACTTATTTCTTTGTTTTGATTTGGTCTCATAACTCTTAATTTTTACAAACTGGTCCTTCAACTTACATGTCGTTAATCAACGTGGTCCCCTCAAAAAGGAGATCGTTGGATAAGTGAGGTCTACCAGATCTTATAGTCTATCACCAACACCAAATTTTTTACTTTCTTCATGTTCTTCCCATCTTCATCTTCATTCAAACAATACCAACACCTAAAATTGAACTAAAATTCTGCAGCACTGCAAACAAAACCATCCCATTAATCCCGCAAAAACAACAACCATCTCATTAAACCATGTGTCATTAACCACACACCATCAAAATCTCGTAACACCGTCAAAAAAACAACCCACAAAACCACCCCCAATAAACCATACACTATTAACTTTTTTTAATAATCATGAGTAAAGTTTTCTCAAACCAGACAAGCTCTTAGTTGATACAACAAAAAATCAAGAGAAAGGAAAAACAAAGAAAGAAGGTTGATTGAGACAAAGGAGATATGTGATGAGGTTATTGTAGCTGATAGTTAGGAAGGAGATTTGCGAGTTACTGTAGCAAGCAGTTTGGAGTTGGAATTAGAATTAAGAGTAGATCTGGGTTTTGTGTTTCTTCGTAACATCCTTGATTATCTTAAATAAGTTTCCATTCAATAATTCTGGGATTATCTTAGGAAAAAAAGGGTTTGCAAAACTGGCAATGCTCCATAAATGGAAGCTTCATCCTATAAGAAACAACACTCAAGCTGCCTAATCTTAGAACTACATCTTGCAAATTCATCAACAAGAGCCTAAATCTGAAAGTACGCAAGTAATCTAACCATATATTTATTATCTAGTTTAAAACAATAACATGGACTAAAACGAAAGACTAACCTGAAAGAACATGCCGCTTCCGAATCCCGGTGCGAGGATATATCCATTCATCGCTAGTATCAACAACTTTTGAAAGATCTTCATTAGTGATCTGAAGAGCTGGCACAGCAGAACCACATCCAACCAACTTGCACCCTTGAATTAAAAACCTATAGAGTAGAAACATATGAATTGCATGAATACTTTTTTTGTGAAACAACCAATTTTATTGAAAGCAAACCAACGCAAGATGCACAAGGCCGCGAAAGCAGACAGAAAAAAGATACAATTGGTGCCGGGATCACCCAAAGACCGAAATTTACACCTAGCAGCCAAAATTCCCTACCAAAAACAAAACAAAACAACCCACCCCAACACAGAAAACAAAGCATAACTCCCAAACCACAGAAAACCAAAAACGCAGACAAATTAGACAAACATCTGCTGCTGCAACTATTATTACAGCAACATCAGCAGCCTCCACAAACAGCAAAACAACGCAGATAGATAGTAGCATGAATAGTATGATCCCAACCGAAATAACATGAATAAATGTAATGATTTAAGCATGTTTGGCCTATGATTCATAACCTATAATCTTTATAATATACACACCCTCCCCCATTTTTTGATCTCAAATCCTATGTGTCAATTTCTTAACCTACCAATGCCAAATCAGCAAAATTTGTAAGTACATTTTATCACCCATTTTAGTAATTTGGATCAGAAAACATGATGTTCATCAATTTTTCACATTTATTAATTCATCAAAAATCAATTTTAAGTATAAAAATTTGAATAGGTAAATTTTCATCCAAGAAAGAGTGGTTTATGGCCTATTTTTTAGAAACAAACAAAATCCAATTTGAAATATGGCCCAATTATGGCTAGCCCAACACTATTCCAGCTTTTTTTTTTTTTTTCCAGAAACATTAAATGCAATAAACATAAAAGAAAGGCTTTCCCTGTTATCACGCTCAAAAGCAACCCCTTTGCAAGCTATGAGACAAACTTCATAACCACCACCTCTGTACCATCCAAACTCTTTTCTGATCCACCCAATTCAAAATTCAAATTCAAATTCAAATTCATATTCTATTCAATTCAATCCACTCTCTCTTTCTTCTCTTTCTCACCTTTCACTCTCTCATTAATCGAAAAACTGAGGAATATCTTGATTCCTCTCTTCACTCTCATTTTACTGATCCAACATCTCTCTCACCTGAATCGAGGAACAACAAATCAACCCTTCTCCCTCTCCTCCAAATTTCTCTTCACCCACTGTAATCAATCGATATCACCGCCGAACCCGAAATCGCCGACCTCAAAACATACGTCAAAACGCACTTTCCGGTCGATTCGCCGCTGCTCAAGCTATCATCGTCCAATCATTCAAAACACATCGGAAGGTAACTAACTCGAAATCCCTAAACTTATTTCATGACAATCACTTCAAATCGTGTTTTATTTTTGAAAACTTGGTGTAACGGCAACGCATTGAAGAAGATGAACATAATGGTTTTGAGAATCAAGCTAGGTTGAGTCGTTTGAAGGTAAGTATCTGATTATTATTACTTTTTTATTCATTAATATTAGTTTTTTTAATCATTCATGTAGTGGATTTCATTTTATTTTTTTGTTTTTCAAATGTTTGTAAACACCTTAGATTCACTTCACTAAGCTTTTTTATATCAATAAATCAATACCCGTTTTTATTTTGTATAAATTATGTGATTTTGAATTGTTACTTAGTTTTGAGCTTATGCAATGATGATTTATTTCATTATCTGTATTGGGGTTTTGGATTTTTGTTCTAGAAAAAGTTATTTTAATTACACTTATTGATGAATCTTCAAGGCTTGCTTTAATTGCTTGGTTGTTGTGATTCTTAATTAATTTTCATGAGGTTTGAATTGAATCCTAAGTAAAAGAAGCAATAGTAATGGAGTGTAATATGAAGGATTCATAAAAACAATATAGTTTATAGCCCTGTTTGGATAATACAGATTATGGCCCTCATTAGATACATTGGAAAATCTAAAAAAAGTTAAATGTGTAAAACAGTCCACATGTTTGCCACCTTAATTTTATTCTACTGTACTTGATGTCTCTTAATGAAATAATTTGCTGTCATATTGTGTATATGACCTTAAAATTTCCCTATCCAATTATGGATTGAATATTTGCTACCTTTTTGTTCGTTTTTTGGTTATTCTACTTTTATAAATCTATCAAACACTTCCACTTTTGAATTTGTAATAACAACTATTTTTTGATAATTTTAACTTGCAAAGTGCAATTTCTTATGCATATAATTTTTGAATTAGTCCCAGTTTGCAAATTAGTCATAGAGATTCGAAATTTCTTATTCTATATGGCAACTTCTTACTTGATATACGCTTATTCATTGGTTGCACATGCATTTTGTCTACCTATTCAAGAACAATTTCTTACTCTGGTATAAGTTTAGTTAGCTCTTAATTTTTTTGAAAGTGGCATACTGCACACACTTCATCATCTTTTGATGCTATTATTTGAGCCATTACTTATTTTTTCAGTTTTTATTATTAAAAAACATTCTTGCTACTAACACACATTCAAATTTTAAATTTTCCCTCCATTATCAATTTGAAATTCAAACATAGATATGATTAAACACACACAATGCTTACATCACACATGCCACACAAAAAGCAAAAGGGACAACAATAATAATCCATTAACTTGGCTTCATTTTGTTAGTGGCAATTCCAACAGAAAATAAGGGTTTATATGAGTTGGAATCAACTTATGCTTTGGATCAAGTTATATGCTATTTTTTTGGAAATATCACTTTGGGAATAGTTTTCTTTGTTGAAGATCACTTTTTTACTTGCTTAATATGGTGATATGCTGTTTTTAGTTTGTTATTGAGGTATGTCTTTATTTGTTTAATTTATGGTATCCAATTTGGTAAAAGAGATCATGTTGTCTCTTATCTTTTATAATGTCATTCAAGGGATAAATATAGATATAATATATTTATTCATTGCAATCCTTATTTGATGGTTTTATTCGATCTTTTTTAACAATTAATTTGTTTGATGCAACTTCCTTGAAGTTTAATTTAATGGTTTTAGGATGTGGATGTTTTTTCACTTTTAACAAGTGTTGCCTTTGTTGCAGGATCAATTTATTAGAAAACTACTAGCTTATGCATGTGAGGTTCAGTAAGATACAAATTTCAGGTGAGGTTTCTTTGTCTTTTGGTTCATTTCTATGCAATTTGTTTCATTATAATTGATCAAAAGTGTGCATTTATTTGCCATTAACTTTCTGTGATTTGCCTTGCAGGTTTTATGCTTAATCCATGATGCTATATCAAAGATTTTGGAGAAGGCCATTTTCGAAAGATTTTTTGCATTGGTAACTGTTTTGTCTATTTTTTTCTTTGAAATAAGAATTTCTTTACTCTCTTGAACTATGTCTATTTGAGTTAAATGTCTCTTGGACCACTATTATTGGAATGCACATTGGTTGTAGGAGAAAGGTGAACACATGTTAACCTTGCTTACATGATTTATGCAAAAATGAAGTAACATTCACTTGAATGAAGCTTTCTTTTCTTTTTTGTGACTATTTTAAGCCAAACAAACACAAGAATGTAAATATGACTAGGCCACAACTACTACAATTAGTAGTCATTTTATGAGTAATATTTTCCTATTTGAAGTAAATTTATGCGTAAAGTTTTTCTCCTATTTTTTGCCTTGATTAAATATATGAAATATTCTTCTTTTAGAAAATGAACAATCTGCATATCATGTGGCAAATTAGTGATACAATCATGATCCTTAGATAAATATTTACATTTGTAAACTTAACTTGAGATGTAAGATCCTTATAAATACAGTTTTTTTTACTCATTCATTAGTAATTTTTCAGTCCCTCCTCCAAAAGCACGGGGGCTTACCAGAGTTGCGCTTCCGGAAGTGTATTTTGTGCTTAAACTATATGCATTTCTCACTGTAAATTATGGTGAAGCTTTGAAAATGTGAGCAGAATTAGCTCAGAATCTGAATTTGGAGAGGGTATTTTTCTATAAAAGAATGCTCATTTGGTTTAATAGATACACATTTATTAATCTATTATCCATTAATCTTATTTTTTTTTAGTGGTCTCTTAAACTTCATTTGTATGTATAAATTGAAAGCAAGCACAAACACATTTACAACATGGATAGAGAATGAGGAATAAGGGATAAATCCCTCAATCTGATTATCACTCTTAGGATCTTCATTGACCGAGAGAGTTCTGAAGCAAATAGGTAATTTCGTGACACCTAGAATAAGAAAAATATGATTCATACCTCTCTTATATGATTGATTCATCTCTATTAATAATGACATCTATCGTTTATGTAATTGATGCTGAAATTTAGTGCAGTAAATCATCAATAAAATTTAAGGTTGTTTAAGGCACACAAAATGTTCAAGTTGAATCATTGATGATGGCTAACATGACGATAGCATAATTGTATCTAAATTTTTGTTTCTTTAATTAACTAAGGTATACTAGGTGGATAAGACATGTCCAGTTAACATAGATATAAGACATGTTTAGTTAACCATAAATCAGAAATGAAAAGAATTTTATCTTGAGAGGAATATAATTAAAATCTACATTGGATTGAAGTACTGCTTGATGTTTGGTGATGTGAATTAGTTACTGGATGGTCACACCGGCTTTAACTTTTTAGTAACTGTCTTATTTTAATTTTGGATTTGCTTTGATGTGTTTTAAAACGAGTATTTTTGCGATGCACTTGGGTGTCTACTAATTAATAGTGATGAACAAGACATGTCAATTGACAATCATGAGTGATTGAGTATATTCACATATTGAATAATTTTATTTGTCTCTCTTTACTGTAGGGTCTAATATGACACTGTGCGGCAAGCTTAAGATAAAACGAGACTTTACTATTTTTCATTTGGGCTCTTCTTTTCTGCAAGAGAGTGCTTCATTTGGTAAGCTTCTTTTTCAGTTTAACAATAATCCTATTTTCTAGCCATATTTGTGGATCTGCTCTATTTTCATTTAGTATAGTCAGCTAAATGATGATCATTTCATGTTTATTACCATTTAAAAGGATTAAAAAATTGATATAATTTTTGCAGGACTATGATTATATTCATTTGCAACTGTCAATAATTAGATTATGTGCATTAACACTAATCGCAACTGAATAGTGTTCATACTATTAGTCAGTAGTGTGTCAACATATGGAGATACATGTTATTTTTTTAAACATGGTCAGTAGTCTACTGATATTATTCTATTTGTAGTTTTTGAATAGTTAAAATTTGGTCAAAATAGACAATAATGAGCCAAACCAAACCAACTTTTACTCTCTCATCAAATCAACAAAGAAATATGAGAAATTCACTCTCTCCGCCCAGTTTTAAAATGATACTTCTTTACATCATTCATTGATGATGCTTTTAATTTTTTGTAATATATTTAGTTTGTCTTTTCAAAATCTCATCTCTAAATATCAGGAAAAGCTTATTTAGTTGAGTAAGTGTAGTTATGTAAATTTTTTCCTTGCTAAGGCTAATGTAATTGTTAGACTGAGCTTTTTGTTTTTCACAAATTATAGTTGTTTTGGTGGACCAAGAATAAGTGTCAGTTTTATGTAATTAATCAATTTAGTCAATACATTATAATTGGTGTACCAGGAATCTTAGAAATCGTGGTTGGGCAAATGGAATCTAGCAATGTTCTTAGTCAATATTATAATTAAGTCGGGTTGATCAACTTTGGCTTCATCAAATCATATAATCATATAACATATTCTTACTTTTGACACATTAAGATACTATTTATCAGATAGTTTAAAAAGTATTGGCATTTTACATTTCTAATAGCGGCCCTTATTATCATTAATAGTTAGTATTTTGACCCACTCATTAGGATACTTTATCTATCCTTCCTCCAAAAACATGTGGGGTTTATCGAAATTGTACTTCCATATAGTTTATTTTGAAGAACTCACACTATCGGAAATACGCTTCCCGAACTCACACTACTCAATGTGTCATTATTGTTTTTGCGTTGAATAATTCACAGCAACATAATATTTCTCAGAGCTTTTAGGAAAAAGAAAATATAAAAAGAGATATTAGTTAGTATAATTAGAGTATGGTGTAATGTCAAAGTAGTTTTATTTGTTGATGGTCACTATTTATTTGCTTAATCTGGCATGATCTGCTCTTTTAGTTTAAGTTGTTCGTGTTAGTCTATTTGTTTGATTTATGGTATTCAATTTAGTAAATGAGGTCCTCTTCTATGATTCTTTGAAGGACATTCGTTTTGTATTGTTGATTGTTGAAGATCATCTTTTGTATCTCTTTTATTAGAAATTAGAAGATCTACCACCAAGGAAATTGTCCATGAAGGGTTTTATTGTTGACTTTTGTTTAATAATTGACATTGCCTTTTATTGTCTGATTCTTCTTTTCCATTTTTGTAGATTTTGAAGCTTTGTCTGAGAGATAAAGATTTTTATTCGAGATAAGACCATGAGGTAACTTTGTTTCATATTCGAGATAAAGACCATGGCGTAATAATATTGGAGATAATTAGTGGAAATAAGATTAAGGGGTTTTACGACCCATAACACTCTCTCAACCTTTTTGGACATTTAAGTATAATTGTTATATAGTTTTACCTATTTGAATTGTGTCATATCATGACAGATTCAAAGTTTGTAACTACATCGAATTTCATGGCTTTAGGATTGGAGACGCTGGATTGAAAACATACCTTTGGAACTACTAGATACACATTTATTCGAGACATGCATTTCTTCTGAAGTCATATGATGCATACATGTGGGGTTATTATGTGGGGTTATGTATGTGAAGGCTCCAGAATTTATACTGAAAAAGGGTTCAACATAAGCTACCTCTTTATCCTCAAATCAAATGTCACTTACAAATTTTGAGGCAAAATAGACTGCGAAAAATCAAACCAATAAAATGTGTATACTGATATAGCTTTCAAATTTAATCTTTATAACTAATTTAAAAGAAAGTAAACATGTGAATATCTTTGTAGCTTCCATATGAACTCTATATATAAAGACCAAAAGTTTGTTTCTCATGAATCTCTGTATACGCTTTAATTAGAGCATGTTGATGGTTTCCTTTGGATATTAATAGTCCATATCTCTTGCAAGTCTCTTTAAAGAAAACTTTAATAGTTCATATCACTATCATTATTATCATCAAATTTTGCAGGACTCATTTTTTAATGCAACTCATATTTCGGATCTTACTTTGCCGGTTTATATTTTGAGGCAATGTCAACTACATTTTCTCTATAATTTTTGTATTTTTCTTCTATTTCTGCTTTTTAATGATTATTTGAATATGAACATTCCTAATGCCCAGTTTCTTTTCAATTTCATGAGTGAAAGATGCAAATCTACACGGTATCAAAATAGCCGGATTTCGTATTAAAAAACTCACGGTCATTTTAACAAGTTGTAAAATCAAACAGTTTAAGACTATTATTTATACTATATAAATTAAATTGAGATATCTTTCATTTATTTTGCAGTTTATTTTGGAGCTATAGAGGGGTAACAAATGCATTGTCTTCAAGGACAGTTTTTGATTGATTTTTTTGCGATTTATATTTTGTCTGGATGACTAAAAGACATCACTGTGAAACCTAATTAAAATGGTTTGATGGTTGTGTCATTCATTTGCTTTGTCAGTTGTAACAAGATAATCATATTCAAATCTATATGAATGACAATATATCTTAAGTATTTTGTTATTGTGTTGAGCGTCAACATTTTAATGCACTACAATATTGCTCTTTTTGCCCGTGCGTTGCACGGGTCGAATACTAGTAAAATAAAATATAGATCCGTAAGAGTAAAAAAGTGACCTGGGTGTTGGAGATTTTGAAGGGGGAAGAGTGGAAGAAGCAGCACCTTCGATAGTTTGAGAGCAAAAAAGTTTAAAAGCTTGAAATCGATGAGTAGTAGAGAGAGAAGGAAGGCTTAGTCTGAAGTTGGGAACATAAGAAGTAGAGAATAACCCAGATGCATTTGCCATTTAGAAATCAAATCAAATCAAAGTGCTACTACAAATTATTATTATTATTATTATTATATAGCATATGAGAATGAAATACAGAGTGGCATGAATGAATGATCTTAGGTTGCTCCGAACTAACTGATTTTGGTTGAGGAAACTCCAATGTTGTTGTTTTTCTAGTCTTGTGTTTTTATTCTTAATTCATTTTATTTTCAGAAATGGGGAAAAAAGGAGTAAGTAGCTTTTTCGTTGATGCGTGACACGTGTCGAAATAAATTGAACGGTTGAGATAAGAAACATTTGAGTGTTGTTCAGCCTAGTCCTACGATGCAATGACGGAAATAAAGGGCAAGTTGGGTAATTTTCTAAAGTGGAGAGTGCGTGCCATTTTTATAAACACTAGTAAAAATACTCTTGCTAACGCACGGGTACGTCGTTGGGGGTGATTTTATTTGGTTAAAATTTGTAATTTATAAATTTTGTTTAGTATGGATTTATATAATTAGAAATTTTTAAAAAAATGTGTTTTAATTAAAAAGATTTTATTATTTTTAGAAGCATTGCCATTAAATATAGTATTTTTGTAGAGTTATTTAACAGTGAAAAATGATATAAATAAGGACTATAAGTTGTCATATGAATAACGTTTGATCATATTGTTTGTTTTGAAATGTAATGACTTTGTTTTATGTTTATTATACCAAAATGGAAATGAAGACAATAGTAAACTTAGAATGGAAATAATATTAATTGAACACAATGTCCATGCTGCATTGTTTTTTACAATTACAAAGTAAATAGTAAGCCTGTTTTAAAATAAATCTGAATGACGAATACATACCTTAGAAAAAAGAAAATTGGTACTTGACAAAACAAGACCAAGAACAATATGAATTGAAGACAAAAAAAGGTAATGAGTTGTGGAAGTGCTGGATGCTCTGGCTATTATCCATGTGCAAACTCACCAAACCCCATTTCTACATGTATGTTTAAGAAATTGCCAAATTGGGTTATGTATAAAGTTGCACTTGCACTTGAAAATCTTCTCTATTTGCAAATGCAATGCTGATGTGAAAGATGCGACTCAGCCCCAACGAACAATTGCCGAACCCCAAGTAAGACCAGCACCAAAGCCAGCAGCTGCAATAGTTTGTCCTGGCTTAACCATGCCACTTCTAACTGCTTCGTCTAAAGCTAAGGGAATGGAAGCTGCACTTGTGTTGCCATAATCAGCCAAATTCGATATCACCTTTTCTGAGGGGATTTCTAACCGAGTCGCAGCTGCATCAATAATCCTTTGGTTTGCCTGCATTTATTATCATGTATGCCACAAAATTCCCAAGTAACTCAAATGACATTTCGTTTTTACTTTCAATTAGAATTTATTCTAACAATCCGAAAAGTGATACACAACATAAGTGCAGCTAATGAATTGTTATATACAAAAGAATATCACATGCCTGAGTTTAGTTTTATGATTTCTCTGTACCTGATGTAGAAGTAACCAATCAATACTAGATACAGAAAGACCAGCCTTTTCAAGGGCAGATTCAATCGTCTGTGGCACACATCGTACAGCAAAGCGAAAGACTTTTTTTCCATTCATTTGAACGCACGAATACGAGGACTTTTTGGGAGGAAAACCCCGCAAAGAACCATTTGAATCGAATGCATTATTTGACTCGTTAACTTTAAGGCCAGCACTAAAATGCCTACGTGAAGAGAGTAGGTGCTTAATTACACAGCTAAGAGGAAGGAGATAATAACTCTTCTCAATAGTATGAGTGGCGCATACCTTATATACCACTACCATCACTATGCACATCAAAACCAAATAAACCGTCTTCCTCAATATTGCAGGCCTGCAGTGCAATGATAATACTAATGACATCAATCTATATCTCTTCACCATAAATAACTTCTTGTTGAATAAAAAACAATCAATTTGCTATTGTTCTTAAGCAACAATCTTGTGGAAAAATAAGGATAGCTATCTCAGAACTTGTATAATATTTTATTTGCAGTTGAAAAATTTGTTCAAAGGATTAGGACAACAGTTTTCTATCGTCTTAAATATTACAAAAGAGGCTCAATGCCTTGCCTTCATCTTAAACAAAGAAAAGACAAACATGACCAACAAACTAATACTTGCAGTCAAGAAACAAGTTCAAATTGCTAACTGATATTTGCTACACATTGGACAATGTCATGAAGATAAACAATCACATGTACTACTACAGCACCAGCAGCATCACCAAAAAAAATACAGGTCCCTCTGTCTGTCCAATCAACATATCGTGAAAGCGCGCAGTGGAAAAAACCCTTTTTAAGTCGGTTAAAAAGGGTTTTTTAAGTCGGGCGCGCGTCCGACTTAATATCAGCCGTAGTAAGAAGTTTTGGCCTGTTAAGTTGGATTTTTGAACCGACTTAACAAAATCTTTTTAGGTCGGTTGTCTTTCACCCGACTTAAGAAGAATTCATATTCAGAAACTATTGGCGTATCAACCCGACCTAAAATTAAGTTTTTTTAAGTCGGCTACACTTCACCCGACTTAAGAAGTATGAAATTTTTACTGCATAGCCGCAGATTTTACAGCTACACACCACAAAATTCTGTTTCGTGTGTCAACTAGAATTCAAAAGACAACAACTTACCAAAATTTCAGAGTAATATTCAAATTATAAACATATAATTACATGTAATGTCACGCCAAATTAAATTATAGAGTTGTGTGATCAAAATAGGTACACAACCTCTACACTAGGTAAGAGTTTACACTAAAATGCAAAGTCACGGATATAAGTATAACACATACAATCAAGAGTATTACATATCTTCACCTCTATAACGTCTAAATTTCCAAAATGTCTTCCAAGTGTTATTCAAGTACCTTGGCTAAATTCTCACTACATCAGAACATTGGTTTCCTGCAAAGTCAAAAGAAGAAGAAAAAATGTCAACCATTATATTCACATACATACTATATTTCCCTAATTTAGTGCTTTTGTTTACCAAATTAAGTCCAGTTTGGAAGATAAGAAAGTAAGTGTTCATGATACAATCACATTTTTCATAAGCAATTGGAAAATTTAAGGAGCATTAGAGTCAATTTGGAAAAAATGTCAACTAATATTTCCAAGAATATGATATCCAAATGAAAGTGTCACTCACCGTAAACACATTGTACTCTTCAAATGCTTTTTTGTAATTTTCATACAGTGGCTGAGAATAGCTATCATGAGGCTTTTGAGGCACATGTTGTAGATGGTCCTACATTGCGATTTAAAATCAATTAAAATGAAAACTAAAACAAACAAAAGCATGGTGAGAAATATATATATATATAAAATGGAGAAAGAACGGCTGCTACTCTATCAATGTCATCTTCCTGTCTAATTTCCAACAAGTTATCCCAACAAAAGCATCACTTCAAGGATTAAAGTTTAGTCAACATCAAAGTCTACAAGTTCTCAAATTCCAAAAAAATTGTTTACGTCTATGTTACTCTAAATTATGATTTTCAATGATACAATAGTACCAAACAAAACCCAAACAACAACCAAGTCTAATATATCCCCTTAGGCCTTATTAGGAAGCTTAAAATCATCAATTCAACAAAAATAACATGTTCAATTAGTGCATTTAATAAAAAACCCGAAAAATAAATATAAAACTTCTAAAATATAATTTAGAGAAGAGAAAGAAGATAGAACTCACCAAGAAGAAGAAAAATTGATTAAAATGTTAGTGGGACATGTTTTCCGGTACAGTGACTTGAGTATTTCCAATATGAGCAGAGATTGTTTATGTCTAACTATTTCCATAGTTTGGTCCAATTGTATATAACCCTTTGAAAAAAAGAATAAGATAACCCTCTTAAAGCATACTTAGGTGAGCTAGGTCTACTAGTGATTAGATAATATGACAGAAGTTACAAAAAACAACCGATCTTAAAAATTTAACTAGATAACCCTCCTGCGGTTTGATGTCATTATGTCTTTGGTAGTTTTTAGTCTGTTAGCAGTCTTCAATCCACAAGAAAACAGAGTTTCATATGAAACTAACTTGCAAATCAATTCATCTATTTCCAAAACTACTGTCAGATATTACCGAAAGACCAAGGAAATCATGTAAAAATAAGGATAGAAAGAAACAACTCAACTATATATAATCCATGATTAATGATTTTATATTGACATTTTAATATCAACGGCACACTATCGGATCTAGATCCTCAAAAAACTATGTAAAAAGCTAACATTTATTTTAGGACATGAAAGTAAGAAATAGACAATTACATAAAGAAACTGATTACACATACCCTATATATATCTTGCACACCTTTTTCAATTATTTTCCTTCTCTAGCAACAATAAGTTCCACCATGTTGTTATCACCAATATCTTCAGGTACCAATATTTCATCTTCAGTTTGGAAATTGTACTTACCACCAATAGCTCTTAAAAACTGATATACTTCAAACATGGTTGGCCTCTCCTTTGGAATTTCTGTAACACAATTGCATGCAACCTTTAAAAATTGGAAAAGCTCATTATCATCACCTTTGTTGAGCAGTGATTTGTCGATGGCATCGTGGAATTGTGAGTTGCTTGAAAGCTCCGCAATCCATTCTACGAGAATTCCTTTAAAAGTTTCTGGTGCTTTAGCCACATTTGCAGGTCTTTCACCGGTCACCAACTCGAGAAGCACAGTCCCGAAGCTAAAAACATCGCCCTTTGGCGTAGCAACCAAAGTTTTTGTATACTCAGGAGCAACATAACCAAAATCGCCAAATTCACCGTTTACAAAAGTACTTAAATGCGTATCGAGCGGGTTCATCAGTCTTGCAAGGCCAAAATCAGAAATTTTGGGCTGGAAATCTGCATCCAACAAGATACACTTAGAGCTTATGTTTCGGTGGATGATACGAGGATTGCAGTTATGATGAAGCCATGCTAATCCTTTGGCTGCTCAAATTGCGATTTTGAGTCTTGAAGGCCAGTCGAGGGTGCACTCACCCGCATCAGGATGTAGTTGATCATGTAGCATTCCATTCGGCATGTTTTTAAAGACCAAAAGTCTCTCCTTTTTGGCCACACAAAAACCTAAAAGAGGAACCAGATTACAATGTTTGACAGTCCCTAGTGTAGCCATCTCAGACATAAATTCTTTCTCGGAGTGTTGAGATTCCTGCAATCTTTTCATCATAAATGTTGTGCCGTCCTCAAGGGTAGCTTTGTAAACTGTTCCTGTTCTTCCTGTCCCAATGATATTGATATTACTGAAGTTGTTGGTAGCCTTCATGAGATCGCTCAATTTCATTTTTGAAAATGATTTCTCAAATAAAGATACCTGATGTTCATTTCAGTATAGTTAGACTTTTATAATATTCTCATAAGAGTCCAACAGTATGCAAAATCATATAAAGTACAGCTCTGTAAATGTTACAGAAAATAAGTTTGCAAAAAGTATACTCTTATGATTTCATCAAACGCTCAATTGACATCATAACTAAAAATGTATACACGAGTTTCTCTATTTAATCATAAGGTATTCAAAATTTTATCAAAACAACTTATAATCTTAGACTTTCTACTAAACCTAAATTCTACTCTTATTTCTACTTATCCTACTACTAACTATTTAAGGTCTTCACAAAAATTTAACATCAACCATACTATCCATTACTAATTTCCAACAAGTTATCCCAACAAAAGCATCACTTCAAGGATTAAAGTTTAGTCAACATCAAAGTCTACAAGTTCTCAAATTCCAAAAAAATTGTTTACGTCTATGTTACTCTAAATTATGATTTTCAATGATACAATAGTACCAAACAAAACCCAAACAACAACCAAGTCTAAAATATCCCCTTAGGCCTTATTAGGAAGCTTAAAATCATCAATTCAACAAAAATAACATGTTCAATTAGTGCATTTAATAAAAAATCCGAAAAATAAATATAAAACTTCTAAAATATAATTTAGAGAAGAGAAAGAAGATAGAACTCACCAAGAAGAAGAAAAATTGATTAAAATGTTAGTAGGACATGTTTTCCGGTACAGTGGAGGAGAGCTCCGGCGTGATGGTCTCTGGTGAATATGCTCCGATCAAGAAATAAATTAAGGGGTTTTGTTGTTGACATCATGAGAAAGAAGATGGTGGGTTTGGTTTTCCCAATGGCAGCTCACGGTGGCCGGAAAACAAAAGAGAAAGGGGAGGTCTAAAAATTAAACTTTTCCGATCTAAAAATAAATTGAGGGCTTTTGTAGAGGAAGAAGAGAGGAATTCAATGGTGGTGGTGGGGTTTTCAAAGGAGGCCGGACGGAAGTTATGGTGACCGGAAGTTGGTGGTGGTGGTGACGAAAAAAAGAGAAAGAAGAAGAAGAAAGAATTGTATCGTACAACAAAGGAAGAAGAAAATAAGGAGTGGCTTTTGTTCTCTCTTTTTATATTATTATAATTATTAATAATAATAATAATAGCGACTTAAGTCGGTTGGTCAACGGACCGACTTAAGAAAATGACTTCTTAAGTCAGTTGGTCAACCTAACGACTTAAGGAATTTATTTTAATTTTTTTCCTTTTATTACTTTATCAAGCTTAAGTCGGTTAATCTTATAACTAATTAACTTAAGAAAGTTTGAAAGAATTGCGAAACTGCCACCGCATCAATTGTTAAATCGGGTGGCAGAGAGAACCGACTTAAGCACGATTCTAAAAAATATTTTTTGTACTAGATTAGCTCCAACAACCAAAACATTTTGAAATCCACCCCCTGCATCCAGACATTTAAAGAGAAATGAATTTCACCACATTTACTGGGCAGTGAGTCAACAAAATAACCAATTCATAACCCTAATGTGACAAGTTATTTCAAACCATTTTTTATCTTTAAATTTATAAATATGATATATGAATTTAATTGAGCTTTTAAACTTTTTTTTTACTTCATTATCATATATTTTTCATGGAAAATCATCTCTTTTTATTTAAATTGGTAAATATGAAATCAATAGAAAGAGTTTTTTAAAAAAGATTAAATAAAAAGAAACAAAAGACAACCGTAAAATAACAGTAAACATAACGTGGACAGTTTTTTTTTTTTTTTGAGTGGGTAGTTGTTATTTATAAAAAAAAATATAAAAGGTTAAAATCAAAAGAAAAATATGAAAAAATATAAACTATAAGTTCAAAAACTAGTTGAAGTAGCATATAAAAAAACTATAAATTAACGAGATAAACTCGTTACCAAACACACTTTATTATTTTTTAAAACATACAAGTTAAACTAGTAAGAAAATTGTTTTTCCCACATTAAACAAAGCTAAAACACACTAGTAAATGACGGTTTTACCCCGGCGGCAGTTAATTGCCGCTAGGATGGTGCATCGATAGTTAATTGCCGCTGGACCCATCGGCAGTTAGTTGCCGCCGTCCCCATCGGCAACTAACTGCCGCCGTGATCTGTACATAACCAGAACAACAAAACAGAACCTGCATCAGTTGCATAATCCCTTTCAAATTTCCAAATTTGCTCCAATCCTCTCCAATTCCCTTCTCACGAAATTGAAGCAAATCATCTCCACAAAACAACAAGTAAGTAGTATTAATCATTTATAATGTTAATGTTAGTTTGTGTAGGTTTATTTTTGTTAATTTAGTAGATTTATGTGGTTAGGGTTTATGTAAAAATTGAATTTTTTGTTAGTTTATGATGTTATAGATGAATGTAGTTGTTGTGAATGTTGTTTAGATTATGTTAAAGTATAATGTGGTTGTGAATGTTGTCCAATTAACACAATGTGAATGTTGCACTCAAAGTATTTTTTAAAATGCCTAATGAGTATGTTGATGAATGTTGTTTGGATTGTGATAGAATTGGGAGAATGTTGGAATTGTGATAGAATGATGTTTTTATTATGCCTAATTTTTTTAGTTTTGTTTTTGTGTAGATATGTCTGATCAGAACCAAGATAGGACGACTAGAGCTGGTAAGCAGCCTAGCAGCTACCGACGGGAGAGGCATGCTGAAAACCCTCATGTTCCTAAGAGGGGAAGAGGCCGGAGGCTTGTTGCGGGCGAGGGTAGTTCTCAGCCGACACAGCAGGTGTCGCAGGTGGAGGACCCCACGCAGTACCTGCATTATCAGGAGCAGCTACATGATGCCACAGATGGTGGCTATGACGTCCAGCATGTTGCTGATGAGGGTGGGGACGACGATGCGGCTGCGCTAGATGAGGATGAGATTGTGGCTACGACAGCCCCCGAGCAGTTACCTGATGTGGCTCCATTTCTTGGAGGGCCTTATGATGACTCATTGTTGTCTTCATACGCTTCACACGTTGCATTACCGTTGTGGTATAATGCAAATAATGTAAGTTTTTTTTTTCTTTTTTAACTTTTATATATGAAGTCGATATATTTTTTTTGTATGATAACTTTTAAAAAAATGACATGAACAAATACTGTTGTCTGATTATTTTTTTTGCCTTCAATTATTGTTCGCGCGTAATTTTTTATATATGAAGTATATGTTTTTTTTGTATGATAACGTTTAAAAAAAAGACATGAACACATGTCGTTGTCTGATTATTTTTTTGTCTTCGATTATTGTTCGCGCGTAATTTTTTATATATGAAGTATATGTTTTTTTTGTATGTTTTTTATTTATGTGGTGTTTTTTTATTATTTTAGATTCGCAACACCCGTAGGATGAGATGCATAAATCACGGGTCGAAGGTGGCAGAGATCTAGCGTCCACATATGAATCAGCTCTGGTTTTGGGATCCTATAAGGACGAGTGGGTTGCATGATTTGCTGTACACAGGGTATTCTACTGTTAATCATGCTCTGTTCCAGGCGCTAAGCGAAAGGTGGCATTCCGAGACCAGCAGCTTTCACATGCCTACTGGGGAAATGATCATCACTTTAGATGATGTGGCGTGTCTGCTGCATGTTCCTGTTGAAGGACGGATGCTGAGCCAGAAGAAGAAGGTGTCTCGGGTTGATGGGGTGGAATTGATGGTGAGGTACTTAGGTGTCACCCAGGAGTATGCGGTGAAAAACTGCAAGACTGAGTATGGTGGCTACATTAGCTATAAGGCGCTGAAGGACCTTTATGAGGATCACCTGGGTGTGGCCACCAGATTAGCGCTTGCTGAGACACAGGAGCAGCTCCAGGAGCTAGCCAGGCGTAGGCTTGCCTGTGTGAGGTGTTTCCTCCTATACATGCTTGGATGTACGTTTTTCGGTGACTTGAGCAACAAACACATCGACCTGACATACCTGCAGACGATTGAGACCTTTGCTGGGATGAGGGACTACTCGTGGGGAGGAATGACATTGGCATACCTTTACCACACTCTATCTGAGGCCTCTTCGCTTGCAGGAAAGAGGATCGGGGGAAGCACGACACTTTTGATGGTAATAATTTTAATTTACTATGTCTTTTAATAATTTACTATGCTTTTTAATTTACTATGCCTTTTAATTTACTATGTTTGCTAATAACTTATAAATGTGTTTGGTTTGTGCAGGGATGGTTCTTGACACATTTTCCAGAAGTCTACCCACATGACCATAATGATAAATACAAGCAAAACTATCCTTGCGCGGCCACATGGATTCCACACAGGGGTCATGCGAATCCGAAGCCATACCGTCTGGCGCTAGATCGTTTGGAGATGGATGATGTTACCTGGATGCCATACGAGGATCATAGGGAGATCCAGGAGTTTGTGGAGATATGCTGGTATTCAGGCTGGATCATGTGTGGTCGTGACATCATCTACCGTCACTTGCCTGAGCGGGTTAAAAGGCAATACGGGTACGTGCATGACATCCCCCGAGCTCCGACGGCTGTGCTTCCTCTCCCTTTTCAGACCATTGCACATGCTTTCCTAGACTTCTGTGTGCACATCATTCCTCAGGCTGCGTGGGGTAGGGAGGTTGATCAGTCATGGCAGTACGAGGAGGGATACATGAGGTGGTACAGACATGTGTCTCACCCAAAGATTCTGCCACCTATTGATGGATCTCCTCCGAGGCCAGCAAATGAGGAGCAGATCATTGCACACCATCAGCAGCAGCACCAGGAGAGAGACTCGCTTGATATCATTGACATGGTTGGTGGCGTTGTGAGACAGGTTGATGACTACTTGGGTCAGGAGGCGATGAGCAGTGAGCAGCTATATCAGGCGATGCCCCATATCAGGGACATGATGGCACCGATACTGTCCAGGAAGTCGAGGAGGCGGCAGCAGCAGCATGATGACCAGGATCAGGATTATGACATTTTTTTAGGACTTTTGTTAGTTTTTTTTGTTGACATTTGTTAGATTGTTTTGTAAATTTATGACACATTCACATTATCGTAGTTTTTTTTGTACAATTTTAACATGATTTCGGGTTTATTTTGCTTTATTTTGATTACTTCGAAATAACAACAATTCATTCATGATCCGAACTAAATCATAACTAAAAATTCACAAAATAAGTGTTACATTACATTACATTATCCCTAAATATGTTGTATCATCATGAATGATGTTGGATTTAAATTTAATTCTTGAAAGTTTGTGGAAAACATATATATGCTCTCGTGTCTTATACTTAGTGTAAAAATTTGCAAGTCTTTTTGAAAACTCAAAAGAATGAAGAGAACACAACACATGTATTCTACGAAATCAGCTATATATGTTTTCACATCAAACTCCTTCATATAAGATGAGTCATGACAAAAAGAAATGCATTCCAATATATTATTTTGAACTTAATCCTACTGCCCTGCCAACTGACAAAGTTTCAATTGACAGAGGAGCATGATCAAGTACAAAACAACATCTTAGAACTGCATTCCCTTTTGTCACACTCATCATATACGAAGGAATTCGATGTGAGAACCTATATAGTTGATTCCGCAGAATACATGTTGTGTTCTCTTCATTCTTTTGAGTTTTCAAAAAGACTTGCAAACATTTACACTAAGTATAAGACACTTCAATGCCAAGATTCTCCGCAAACTTTCAAGAATTAAAAAAAAAAATCCAACAAAACAACGACACAACATAATAATACTACCTAAACATCTTCATCCGGCCGAATCAAACTCTTGAGAATATCTTCAGGCAACCTCAGCAACGTAACATCCATCTCGAGGGGGATCATGTTCGGCTCAGCAAATATCGAGAACATGATCCTCACGTCGTCGTCGTTGTTCGTTAACTCCGACCGAGTGAACGACAAATTCCCGTCTGAGTCGAACGATGGACGGTGATACCAAATATATTCCACCCTCCTCGCGTCTCCGTGGTTGATTCGTTGGTTGATTTCATGAAGTAGATCCTTCAATTCTTTTAACTTCACATCGTCGCGAACCTTGAAAAAATGTTGGTTACCACCGTTGAAGGATACATGAAAGTATACTTGAGCCATTTTTTCAGATCTACACCATAAGAAATTAAAAACAATCCAATGAAAAACTCATTCAAACATTTCATCAAGCACTTGTAGTGCAAATTATACATAAACCCTAAAGCTAAAAATTACAACATAAACATGCAAAGATCTAAACATTTAAGCAACATAAGTCATTTCCATGTAAACAATCTATCATTTCTTGCCAAAAAAATAAAAAAATTAAACAAAGTCTAAAACTAAAAAAAAAAAAAATTAAGATAATAAATGTAACATATAAGCATAAAATGACAATGAACTTGACTATGGAAACTTACTTGTTATTGGAGTGTTGGTTGATTTGAGGTTGAAAATTTTGAGATTTTTGGAAGATTTGAGAGTTTTTAGAGATTGAAGAGATGAAGTTGGAGGTTCTGGGTGCTGAGCTTCATAAGTACTGATCGCAGCGGCAATTAGTTTGCCGAGCAATACGTGAGAATATCGAGTGATCGTCGGAATTGGTAATATCAATCATAGGAATACATGTGAAAAGGTTTTGATGAAGTTTAATCCCAGCATATTTATCTCTCTGTTAAACACACAATTCTATTTAGCTTGTTATAAGTTTTCGCAATTTACTTCACAATCATTTTATAAACCCGATACTTAAAACAATATAAATTGTTGAACGACTTAGACATATCGCACTAGTCCCTGTGGAGACGATACAAAATATACTTACTTTTGATCCAACATCACATGGTCTCTGATACGACCCAACCTTCCGGCCAACACCAAGTACCCCTGCTCTTCATTCTGCTCAGCAACAATCTCATCAAGGGCCTCCTGCTTGGGTGGCCTCGGGACATGAACAACCTCGTCCGGAAGTATGATGTGTGGATGTGAGATGAAATAAAACCAACATCACCTTCCACCTGCTCCTCCATCTCCATCTGGGGCTCGTACTGTGGCTCAGGATAGTTCCCCTAGGATGTTCCCTCGCCATCAGCATCAACACGACGTGCCCTTCCCCTGCCCCTGCCACGCATGGTTTCTCCCCCATCCGCTTGCAACCTCTCCACACGTTCTCTCCAAACAGAAGCATGCATTGCTGTTCTTTCACCCCTGGTGCGCTCAACATGATCCATACCTGTAACATGCATAATCAAGTAACACACAATCAACATAAATCCACGAAACTGTTTCAAAAATATGGCTACTAGTACACTTCGGATCATAAAATCCGAACTTCAACAATCCAATTCATATTTTATAATCCGAACATATTCAGTTCTCGGAAAAAAAAAAATCGAACTCAAACACTTGCATGCAGAGGGAATGAGACATAACCTTCACTTTGGTGTTTGATAAAGCTTCAAATGTGATGATTTTGAGTAAAAAAAACTCCAAGATTTGACTAATTTGTGGATTTCGGATTTTGAGATAAGGGAGAGAGAAAGTAAAATGTAAAAGTTAAACAGTAGGAATGAGGGAAGTTTTCATATTATAGAATCCGAACTGGTTTTCGGATTCTAAAATTCAAAGGATATTTTTGAAGAAAAAGAATAGGGCGCTTGCGAACTTGTAGCATGGGAAAGTAATAGTCATAAAGTTATACTTCTTGAACTCCAAACAGTAACACTGTGAATTCTAGCTTCCATTGTCTTGTCTCAACACAGACACACGCATAGCATAGCAGAACTTCATCAGGTTGGTTATTAATCATCTTCTCCAATTACATTTTCTCACGATATTATTCTTCTTTGTTAGCTTCACCTTTGCAATTCACGTACATCTTCTTCTATTGCCGTAAACTTGTCCTCTTCTTCAATACACCAATTGCATTGTTATATCTCAACTAAACCAACATTTTCATTTCAATATGCAATTTTACATTGAAATTTTGCTCACCATTGAAAACCCATTTGCATCTAGTAACTGCTTTTATTCAAACAATTTGTCATTTATCGAATATATATTGGTTTACAGTGAATGCCCGTTAACTGTTTGTTGAAATATTTCTTCCAACTGTTTATATACACACTTGAAAATTCTGGTGCATTTTGTAGTTAATTCTCCTGCACTGTAAATATACATGGATTCACTTTCTAAAGTTGAGACATGAAAATGAGTTATATAATAAATCAATTGAGGAACTAAATGTGTGCTACATTATACGTAGAATGTTAAATGTATGCTACATTATAGAATGTTGAGAGTCGTGCGTTGGATAATAATATGGCATGCAAAGTGGTTATAAGTGGTGAGCAATCTCTAACCTTGCAAGTTGTCGTTTTGTAAAGTTGAGTTAGGACCAACTTAAATTTTAAGATAAAACGCAAAATGTAAACCTGAAGGCTCAAATTCACAGTGCTATGTTCTCTGATAAGTCAAAAATAAAATTCCTCAAAGTAGTTCAGAATAGATTATAGACCCTTTAAAGGTTTGGGAAGTGAGCAGTGTAGGATTTCCCACTTTTGAAATATCACACATAATCATCACAATATGTTTGTAAGTTTTCATTGTCTTTGATAAATTCAATTTTTAACTGTAGGAAAAGAAGATATCCAATGCATAAAATACAGTTGAGGTTATCGCAGTTAACAGTTGAGTTTCATTCCTTTATCGAAATTAAAGGGAAAGGTTCAAAAAGGCAACTTCTTGGCCTTGACAGAATCCCCAATTTCAGTAAATATGACAATAACAAGAAAAATACAGAAAAATTCGGCAAGCACGATGGTTACCCCTGCCCCAAGAAATGGTAGCATAGACAGAAATCCAGGTACAGCATCAATCTCAGCATTTTTGGGCTTGAAATGCTTTATCAAATTGGTTTCTGATGCATCGTTTTGATTTGTCTGTTGCATTTATTTATCTCACAATTCACAATAGAATTCTGGTTTTCAATGTTGATAACATTCTGATTTGAATGTTTTTTTTGCTTCAGTCATGATCAGATTGATAATGAGATCATTGAATATGAATATTAGAAAGAAATATTGTCATCTAATTGTTTAGTCATGACATTTGGTGAAAACAAGAGGTATATACATTTTTTTTCCTTAAACAATTGTCTCAACTAACTTACAAGCTAATACTTTTCATATCAGGGCATTTGGTCTAGTGGTATGATTCTCGCTTTGGGTGCGAGAGGTCCCGAGTTCGATTCTCGGAATGCCCCTTTTTGAAGGTCAGGAGTTTAACTTTTCAATATTTTAGTTAAATACAAATAAGCTGTGTTTTTTATTTATTATTGTTGAAGTTCTGGAAACTGGCAAGGCTGACTTTTTATTTGGTTTGATAAATACCCATAAGCAGCAGTTTTTATGCCTTGTGATGAATGCTGTGATACATGAAATAATGTACAAGTAGCCAGACTTATGTCCTAATATCACGAACTCTCCCTTTGCAGTGACAATTGACAACTAAGTTCTTTTATAATTATGGGAAAAAGTCGAGTTGTTGTATGAGATAAAGTGTTGGGTAGTAAAAAGCCAACACAAAAAGGATTGAGGTCTATGAGGATACTGTACTGGATGAGTGGAAATATTAGACGAGAAAAGATCCCTAATAAAATAAAAATGAGATAAGAATAGGAACAATAACATTAAAGAGAGAGAGAGAGAGAGAGAGAGAGAGAGAGAGAGAGAGAGTTGGGCTATCAAGCTAGCACCTATTGTAAAAAATAAGTTGTTTGGACATGTGTGGAGGAAATTTATAGATTCTATAGTAAGGAGAATAGATCATACGAATGGTGGTTCAGTCGCTAGATGTAGAGAAAGAATTCGAAAAAATACAAATGAAACTATTTAGTAATGCTTAATAGGTCCATACTTTTGTTATATATATGATTTATGTTAGAACATATGATGACTTTTGATCCATGTAGCCAGTTTTAACTAATGGGATAAAACTTGATTGTTATCATATATGTGAAAATGTAAGCCATTTTATTTTTAAATTTCAACAGTGAACTTGTGTATAATAGCAGTGTAAATGCAAATTTGGCAATACAACTCTCACATTGTAAAACGTTATTAAAATGTGAATGCTACCAATGTGATGATAACAATGACATGTGGTAAAAGTATGAGATCTAAATTCCAAATTTTCCTAAACTAATTGTCTGAATTAACTAATTCATAAACAAAACCTTTCATATCAGGGCATTTGGTCTAGTGGTATGATTCTCGCTTTGGGTGCGAGAGGTCTCGAGTTCGATTCTCGGAATGCCCCTGTTTTTTAATTAAATACAAATAAGTTTTTTTTTTAATATTGTTGAAGATCTGGAATCTGACAAGGTTGACTTGTTTGTTTTTTAAGATCCAGAAGCTGTCAAGTTTTTATGCTTTTTCGTTTTTTAAGATCTGGAAGCTGTCAAGTTTGATCTATATACTAGTGTGTAGTTCTAGTATTTATTATTACCTAACAATTAGCATTAGACACTGCATGTGACTGCTGGGATACATGAATAGTGTATGGGTGTTGGCTGAAAAACAAGTTGGTCATGAAAGACTATTGTGGGTCATAGTTTATCTTATAAGTTGTGTTTTTATAGGCATCGATCCAAGATCAAACCTCTTACTAAATTATTAAATGACTCAAGTATCTACCACTTATGTCATACCATGGTGGTGACTCTTTGATGTCTTACCTAGAATACCATCTTAGCTTTTGAGATGGTAGCTTCATCCAGTGGTCAACCGATTCATCCAGTTGTGTCATTATCATGAGAAGTCACATGACTGTATTTAGCACCTGGTTTCTGTTGTCAATATTAAGATGTTGAAGAACAACTAACAATTGTGTATCCAAATAAGCAGATTTGGTCATTTTCATGCAATATTACAATACAACTGCAGACCATGTGGTATGCATAAACAATTTCAATAGTAACCAAGAAGACATAAATCTCACCTAACCTTGCTTACTTCAATATGGGCATTTGATCTAGTGGTATGATTCTTGCTTCGGGTGCGAGAACTTCCGAGTTCGATTCTTGGGATGCCCCGTTTTTTATATAACGTTTGTTAATTAATTACTCTAAGTGTTTGAAAACTGTCCAAAACCAATTTTCATTAGATATTTTTGGATCTTCTTTTATAAAATCTGTTTGGAAACAATATCATATTTGTTCTGAAACCGATTCATAGCCAAATTGTACACATATAGTTTGATTTGGATATTGCATTTATTTATCTCATATTAGAAATATGGTATTCAATGTTATAACATTCTGATTTGAATTTCTTTTGCTTTAGTCCTCATCAGAATACATAATGAGATCCTAATGGATATGGATATTCGAAAGAATTCTTGTCACTAACTTGTGTTATGATTACATGTGGTGAAAATTAGAGGTATAAATTAATTTTTTTCCTAAAACAATTGTGCAAGTAACTCACACATTGTAAGATGTTATTAAAATGAGAATGCTATCAATGTAATGATGACATGTGGTAAAATAAGAGGTCTAAATTCATTTTTATCCTAATATAATTGCCTGAACTAACCAATACAAACATTCACAAACAAAATTTTTCATAGCAGGGCATTTGGTCTAGTGGTATGATTCTCGCTTTGGGTGCGAGAGGTCCGGAGTTCGATTCTCCGAATGCCCCTTTTTGAAGATTAGGAGTTTTATTTTTCAACATTATAGTTAAATACAAATAAGCTCAGTATTTTATTTTTTTATTGTTGAAGATCTTGAAGCTGACAGGGTTGACTTATTAATTAGTTAGTTGAATCCCAATAAGCATCAGTTTGTATACTTCTAGTTTTTTAAGATCGGGAAGCTGTCAAGTTTGACTTATATGCTCTGTTTAGTACTAGTAGATAAATAACAGTTAGCATCTTGAGGGCTAGGAGATTAATTTTTCAATATTTTAGTTAAATACAAATAAGCTCGGTATTTTTGATTTATTGTTGAAGATCTTGAAGATGAATGATGCATGTGAATGCCTTGTTGAGATGAATGCTGGAAGCCTGGAACACATGAATACTGTTTGTTGGTGTTGGCTGAAAAACATGTTGGTCTTTGAAGAATATTGTGAATCTGAATGGTATATAAGTAGACTCTCTTTGATACCTTTGATGGTAAACCAAGTTATCATATGATTTTATTTAAAGCCGTTCAAAAATGGAAAAGAAAAACTAGTATGACACAGACACACACCAATATCATCCCTTCAATGACCTTGATATCAGTCAGCAATGTAACATTCAAATAACTGAGTCAATGTTGGTGGAGTTTTTACATGAGATTATGATGCAACAAACTTTTCTCCCATTTATTGATTTCAGTCTCCGGTGCACGTGAAACAACATCAATGAAAGGAAAGTACAAGCACATCATGAAAAAAGATAAAATTTTGAAATCAAAGGATCACAATAGCTTGGCTAGACACACTACATAGTACTTGCATCTTTTCTGTCAGGTCTTGCTTAGACAAAGCACCAGGTTTGTCAATCTTATTACCAAGAACCAGAAGTGGAATCACATTTAAAGATGGTTTGCTGAACAACTTAACTGCAAGTTTTGGCACAAAAAATGGATGATAATTGTTCTTTATGTGCTTGGGATAATCTAATATGAAATTTGACAAAAACAGAAAGAAAAAAAAAATAAAGCTGAAAATTTATGATGGCTTGGATGGAAACAATTAAATGTCTTGGCAATCTTAGTTTCACTAAAGTTTGAACCAGGTACTCCTTTCAATTGCAAATTCGTAACAACATTGATGAAACAATATTTTATCCCAATAGTTTTCACATTGATGCAATGATGCCATTTGATGATTTGTTACTCTTTTATTCATTTTATTGGCCGGAAAATAACATGGCAGAATGTCACATCAGGCAGAAAGAAGGAGAAGGAGAGAGAGAGAGACCATGCCAATTTGAATAATTCTCTTAGTCAACGAGTAGCTAGTAAGGCGAGGCTTGAAGCAAGATTGTTCATGGGACCTTTAGTTAAATTAAATGATCCTCCAAGGTCCCATAACTTAATTGTCACCTTTCCTTTACCTTTTTCATATTAAATCCTACGGCAGTTCATAATCCATCAAGTATATCACTTTGAAATTAGTAGAAACATTACCATGGATGCATCCTTTGAGCACATCCCGCCCGTTGTATAATCACTACCAACTGTGCATGAAATTAAAATTAGCACATCCCGTTAAAACCTAACATATGAATCTAGAAGGCCATTCAAAAGATTTCTTTCATTAAACCGATTGAAGAAAAACTGTAAAAGGTTAAACCGATTGAAGAAAAATGAATGAGAGAGAGAGAGAGAATACAGGAGAATTCTTTTAATTAATTTGTTATACGGAAGAAAAATGAGCAATGGAGTTATACCCAATTCATTTTTCTTTAATTCAAGTTGGTCTGAGCAATGGAGTTCGGGAGAGAGACAACTGATGGAAAAGGAGGAAGGAGAAGAGAGGGTAACTAGTAAAGATGAATCATGTGTAATTAATTTATTATGGAGCTTTAAATCTGAGCCACATAATTTAATCTAATGGTTATTAATGAGTCATCTCATCTCTCACCGTAGATATTCCTCTCACTTATATGTGTCTTGTTATTAAGTGTCTCCGAAACACTTTTTAAGCATTTTAAATTAAGTAATTATTATTTAAAAATTTCAAAGTTTTTAATTTCCAATACATTTTATTAGACAAACTTTTTAAAAAAAAATTCCATTTAAAGTTTTTAACTAATGCTCGTGTGTGTGTATATATATATATATATATATAAATCAACTACAATCTAACCTCATATGTAGCATTGACATTTTAAATCGAAGATGTGTTCGATGTTGTAGTTACATTCTTCTACCTCAATTTTCTCAAATTGTTACTATTGTCGAGTTTGTCAACGTGGCAATGTCATTGTCGTGTCTTGCTTAAATTTACTAGTAGATTCAAAAACTTAGTTGTTGGTAAGGATGGCAATTGGACCTAGTCCCGATGGATACCTGCAAAAAATACAATGAGTAGGGTAAAACTCTGCTTTCATGGTTCGGGCTTGGGTCCGGGTAGTTACCCGCAAATTCAAATGGGTATGAGCACGGGTAAGGGTATTTTACTACCCAGCCCCGCAACCCGCATATACATATTTATATAATATGATAAATAATTTATTTATTTTTGGTGTATAATTAATTAATTTATTTAGCTATTTAAGCCTAAACCTAAACCTAAAAACTACTTAATTAAGTAACTGCTCCCTCCTATTGGTGTAAAATTTTTTAAGGATATTTTGGATGTTTTTATTTGGCTAAATACTACGATTCATACTATTTTATGAGTTGATTTAAAAACTTTTAGACCAAAGTTTTATTTCAATTGTAAAATTTTTAATGTCTTTTCATAATTAAAGTGCGGGTAATGGGTGCAGGTATAGACACTTAGGTACCCATAAAGTATGGGAAATGAGTAATGACACTAAAATTGTTGTCCACGAGGGTACGTGTATTTTTTCCAGATGCGGGTATGGGGAAGGGCACTATAGTACCCTACCCATAGGGTACCCATTGTCATTCCTAGATTTAGTTTGTCTTTTTTCATTTCCCATTGATTGATCAAAAACTATTTAAAAAAAAAAATCCTCTAAAAAACCCAAATCGAAATAAATTAAGGGAAATTCTTGTTTACCCATCAATAAAAGGTGGGTAATACTACCCATGTTGAGTTGGCCCAATCAAAACAATGTATTTATATAACATTAAAATAATAGAAAACAAACAAATAACTTTGATTGGTGCCAACTCAGCATGGGTTGTGTTAAATAAATAAAAAAGTAAATTGTATTAGGCAGTTATGCTCCACATATTTTCTTGCACTCGGACACTGTGAATTCTATCTTCTCCAATTCCATTCCCTCGCAATATACTTCTTCTTCTATTTCCGTAAATTTGTCCGAATTGCACTGTTACCCATCACAATTTATCCCAAAATCACTCTTTTATAGCTCAACTAAACAAATATCATCAAGTGTCATTTTATTTTCCAGGTAATTATTTCTTAACTTAATAATATACAGTCCTACATTGAAATTTTGCTCACGGTTGAAAACCCATTTTATCGAATATATGCCCTTTAACTGTTTGTTGAAATGTTTCTTCCAACTGTTTGTATAGATTCTAATATTCTGCTTCATTTTGTGGGTTACTTTCTAGATTTGAGACATGAAAAATAGTTATATTTTAGAAGCATTTTATGTAATTGATAATGTCCTTGTGAACAGGCAATGAGGGCGTTGCGAACCCTTGAGGTATGGAAACTGGGAGTTGTCAACTATTTGGATGCGTTAAAACTGCAGGAAAAGTTGGTCTTGGATAGAAAATCTCATAAAAGATGTGATACTCTTCTGTCTTTGCAACATCCTCCTACGTACACAGTTGGCAAAAGACAAACTGTTCATAATTTATTAATCCCTCAGTCAGAATTGGAACAGATTGGCGCTCAACTTCACTACACTCAACGCGGAGGAGACATTACATTTCATGGTCCACACCAAGCCATTTTATATCCTATCATATCGCTTCGTGACACCGGACTTGGTGCTAGAAAATTTGTAGAAAAAATTGAGTTAACTATGATTGAACTGGCAGGTCTATACGGTGTGAAAGCTTGTCCCGGACGGAAGTGTGAGACAGGGGTGTGGGTTGGAGAAAGAAAGATAGGTGCAATTGGTGTTCGGATATCGAATGCAATCACTTCTCATGGGATGGCATTTAACATTGATCCTGATTTAAATTACTTTAGGCACATTGTTCCGTGTGGAATTGCTGATAAAGAAGTGACATCTTTGAGAAGAGAGACAGATTTTGACCTTCCCGCAGAAGAAATAATACAAGAGCAGTTGGTTTCATGTTTTGCAAGAAATTTTGGTTATGATAACCTGATCTGGAAGGAGGGTGCTTCTATATTATCTGATAAAAATGAAACTGAATGAAACACAGCTATTTTAGTGAACATATAGTTGTATAACAGTTCTTTTCTTCTATTGTTTTGAAGTTTTTAACCAATACAATTGTTGTTTATTCTTCATATACACAAGTTCTTTCATTTTGTCTATCTATATGATATGTGAATTGGGCAAGACCTATGTATTCTGCTTTTACTCATTGAATTTTAGCGATCGACTGATGATTGATAATGATTAATTTAGTACAATAGATTGATTCTATAAGTGTAATCATATAGTTTTGAATGAAAAAGACCTAGATTACAAAACTTCACAAATTCATATGTTTGATATTAGTTGAAAATAGTATTTTCATATTGGTGTACTAGATTCTCTAGAGGTGGTGATGAAAAAATTACATCATTACTACAATCACATGCTGATTTTCGCATAGTAATACTCATCCTCTCTGAATTCACTTTACTTTGGAGTAATACCTAATGCATATCTGATGATAACAGGTACTAGTTAGTAGCGTGTAGTACACTGATATGAGTTGACTGGTGGATGAGCTTGTCTTCATGACCACATGCTGACTAATGTGCTATGATTTTGCTGTGTTACTATATTCATTTCTCTCCAGATCTGGTGTGCAAAATCATATCAGGTAGAGACCACACTCCATATCTTAAGGGATTGAAATCATGTTGAACAATTTGGTTGGATGTTGGGGCTACAAACTTCAATCAGAACCCACCTTCCTTCTCTCACATGACCAAACAAATCGTGAAGTGCAAAATAACCATCACAAGAGTCACTCAGTCTACATGTAATTGGAAAAATCTGTTGCACAATTCTACTTTATTCTTGCTGACATAGACCATATGTTTTTTCTTAGCACAGAGAATATTGAAGGCACTGTCTCCACATGCAAATTTGATTCTAATCAAGTGAGACTCTTTGACTATAACACCTCCATTATTAAAAGCAGCATTTAGGAGCCAACTGACTACTTCTATTCAGACCAAATACAAGATCACATCCTCGATCGAAATATCTATCTAAGACCTCAAAACTACATCAAATTGAACACAAAAAGGTTACATGCTTTTGATGGAGCAATAATATATCAAGCATGCAGGAAAGTTATAGCGTGTGGACACTCGCAGAATATCTGAATTAACATGAAACTAATTACAGTTTCACACATATTTTAAATGTTTCTTTCATAAACATTGTGTGCGTGAAATTATAGTTTATTATTATTGAATTCTATACAAATCCAAGTAAAACTAATCGGTTGCGACTCTTGGAATATGATGAATTTGTTAGGAGTCTATCGTCCATTAGTAGCTGTAAATAAACTTCCCTGAAAGTGAAGTTTTCCAATTCCTGGAAAGTAATCTTACCCAGCTCTGTTTAGCTGTGTTTGTCATGCTTATGAGAAATACAAGAATAAACAAATAAATATGGTCAAGGATAGGAAACCCATTTTAACATCATGTGATTAGTCACATGATCCATATTAGCATGTGATGGAAACATTATAGAAATGTCTGAGAAGTATGGGATTTGATTAAGGATCACATGACTAGCTCCTTCCATTCCATGTTCTACTCCACAACACAACAAAATGTGGCAGGTCCAATAATCCATTATCCATGTACCTTCCTTCCCTTTCCTATTCCTCAAATCTGATTCTTTCACAAAACTATTGAGCGGTTGAAAAAATCTTAACTAAATTATTTCATCCTTTTTTAAAAGAGGGAAGGCAAGTTTATATTTATGCATTAAAACCATTATTTCATCCTAGGATCTCGAGTCCTTGATCAGAGTCCAAGAACCTACTTGCTTTGTTCTCCATTGTCCATTAAAACCATCAGCCACCAACAAGCTATTGAGAAGAATACATTCTTATGGGATAGTTCCAAGCACAATAATTCCATTCTTTTTTCTTGCCTCATCTGTTGTTTGTTTCGAGTAAACCCTGCCATGATAACCACTCAACGAACTTTGTTGGGTCTCTTTGTCCTAATGCTCTTAAATTTAATGACATGTTCTATAGTTTTGATCAATAGTGAAACTAGAAGCAATTTTATAGATAGGTTTCCGCCACGAAAGCTGTTAGTTCATGTTTCCTCCTTCTCTGCAAGTTTAAACAGGTCAGAAATATCTTATGAAGCCTCTCAGAGATCTGTAGACACAAGTTTAAGGAAGACTCCAGCTAGCAAATCAAATCCAATCCAGAACAAGTGACTTTGACATCATTTGCATCTCGCGATCTCAATTTCAGGGAGAAATTAAATCTAACATCTTTCTAATTTGTAGTTTTGTCTAGCTAGTATTTTGTCTAGGTAAGAAAGCTGGATCTGCAATCAAGATTACATTTTTCACTTAGCTGCTAGGACTTTGTTAAGTTTTATTTTTGTATTGGATTACGAAATGAGTTATCATCTGATGTAATTGAAGCATATTATACTAGAAAATTAATTATGCAGCATTGCTCTGTACTTATGTTTTATTAGATTATATCTCTTGTAGTCGCGGTGGCAGATGTAAACAAATAGTTTATTTCTAATTTGGATGAAAAGTGTAACATAAAACCAAAAATAATCAAGCATGATACTGCAAACCATTTTATTATAATCTTTCAAAATTGAGACAGGTAACTTTTGCTTGCTTCAGCAGAAGTTATAAAAAGTTGTTGCTTTTTAGGCATGCATTTTCACATGGATACTTTCCAGAGAAAATCCTTTTCTCACACTTATATTCAGTGTTTTGGAGTAATTGGTTAGAGGATGTGTAACAGTCACATCATAATCCCCGTGATGTAATGAAATATCTATAATTCCTCTACTGTCTGCTATGGCCGTATGTGGCCCAGATCCCCACTCAAGAATCAGCTTGTCCACAACGTCTCCGGTTGGAGTATTTCGAAAATCTGCATCTGCGAGGAGTGTACTGTTGAAACCAGCTTGTGCTGGACCCACAAACATTACAATCCCTTGAACAGCAGGATGAGAGTAACCTTCTCTAAGAATCTCTTCGAAGTACTCTGCCTGCCCAACAAGCAAAAAATGCGAAAGAAATGTTCATTTTCTATTTGTTCCTGTCATGGAATGTGGCGTGTAACTGTTCTTATGCCAATGAAACTAAATGTTCCTGTCATATATTGTTTACCTTTTTTGCAAACAGATGAAAACAGATAGATAAACTATGCATCTTTGGTATTAAATCATGCAGCATTGTATTTTGACTTGTGTAATAAGCAGAATTTATAAATAACAAATTTTCTTGAAGAGGAAGAAGTTTATTATATTACTTTTGAAGGTTGAGGAAATATACATACCTGATTTGGCTGAGGATCCACACTGGTTTCTGTGAGCCATATAGGGAGTCCAGTTGCTGCAAGAAGATCAAGACCTGACCTCATATAAGCAATGTTTGGCACGCCACTTGAAAAATGGCACTGCAACCCTATGGCCAATGATATTCCAGCATTTCCTGGAAACTGCTGAATCTTCTTAAGTTTCCGGATATAATTGGCTGGGCTGGCATCCTTATCACCACTGTATTCAATAGTGTTATACTCATTCATGAACATGTTTGTTGTAGGATCAAGATGGTAAGCTGCTGAATAATATACTGCAGAGGCATTTTCGCCGAGGTTGTCCTCAAAAAAGTGGAAGTGGACATTCTCATTTACCACGTCCCATGCAATCAATTGTCCTTTATACCTTGAGACCACGGATTTCATTCTTTTTGCAGCTGCTTCTCGTAATTCATCAGGAGACAGGGACAAATCCCATTCAGGTTGACGTCTTTCACTGTCCCACAAAATGTTATGTCCTCTGACAGATATGCCATTTTCCTTTGCGAATTTCATCATGGCATCTGGGATAGTATAGTTTTCATGGCCTTGAATTTTCTCTGTACTATACCACTTCATCTCGTTAGTGAAAGTTGTGTATTTGAATCTTGACACAAACCATTTCTGGTAGTCACTGTTTGTGAGGATATGACGGTTCATCGCACATCCATATGGAAAATCTGCCCTTGTTTGTTTAATAACAACTGTTGCTCCTTCCAATGCTGTTTCGTTTGGATGAGTTACCTGGAATTTCACCCTGCTCTTACGTACCTGCAGGTTATAAATCATAAAACTTGTTAATCATTTTTTCTACAATACTTCTACTACTGATTTTCATTATGCAATTTAGTTTGCTATTGAGTTCGTTCCTCTTGATGACAACATGCTTGACTATCGGTCGGCGACGGTTAGAGCTGTGATGGTAGTACTAGTAATACAAAAATAAAAGCAACAATTCATCCCCTGGTGCAAAGCACAGGCATCTGTGTGAAAATAATATAAGCATTAGCTTACCCTCTCAATGCTGTTATCTCGATGTGATCTCCATTGCTTTCTGGTGAATGGTTGTAAGGAGACACTATCAACCCATAATTCCACAGTTGGATTCTCGCTCTGCATTGCAAATTAATTTCAGTCAATAAATATCTAAACACATAAAAAAAGTACTTTCACCATTTCATTTCACTCTCTGGTTACAAATTTTACTCAACTTCGAAGCATGAATAGTTCTCATATTTAGCTTATTTGAAATAGATATTTGAATGAAGCACGTAGTTCTCACTTCTCAGTATTTGCATATAAGAAAAAGTGTAAATGTTAACAATTAACCCTCTTCTGAACAAATACTCAAATAGCACGTAAATTTCATTTTCTATAGGAGAATTAAGCTAGAGGAGTGATAATTAGAGGCCTTGTAATGACACACTTGAGGAAATATGCAAAATAAGATAAGAAGAAAACCATTTCACCTCAAAAAGAATCTCAGCAGGGCTTGAAAAGTTTGCAACTATTCCACCTTTTAGTAGCGACCAGCATCCATGTTTGGCTATCACATGGCCACCATGCACCAGTTCACTTCCATTTCTTTTAAATACAACCGACACAATGTCACTTCCTTCACTGAGCTGAAACCAAGCTGAATATAAAGAATGTTTTAGAAAAGTAAAGCAATGACTTGTAAACATGTTAACATTCATCAAATAATCATTGACGACAGAGAAGCAGAAGTTACCAGAAAACATGTATATCATTCCTTTCTTCAGTTGGACCTTCTGTGAGAAACCATCCAATGTTTGTGTTCTGTTGCGAGCAACAATGAATCTATTCCCATCATTTGATATACGTTCCTCGATTGTTCCATTTCCAAACACTCTCCAACCCTTTATGTTGTGATCAAATCCTGGATTTACTATAACGCCTCCTCCATATTGTGCCCTTTTAGGTTCTGTGACACACTGCTTTATTTCAAGGCATTGACAACACAAGTAAGTTTATGTACTGATTGAAAACTTGCACAAACCCATAGTTACTTGGTTGATTCATAGAATAAAGCTTGACTTAGGCCCTGTTTGGATAAACAACTTAATTTGCAGCTTATAGCATAAGCCCTTATCATGATAAGTCCTAATGTATAAACATAAAATATAGTAAAGTTATTTTTGTATGAGCTATAAGTTGTTTCCATAAGCTAAAAAGATTATATAAACATTTCATAAGCTGTCTTCATAAATTCTCACAATCAGTCTCAGAAGTGCTTATGCAAGTAGACAAACTCAAATAATTAAAACTATGATGTTTTCTTCAATTTATAGAATAAAAATAGGAACATGCAAACAAAAAATAAAACAACACTCAAGATTTTTTGTCGGTATATAAAACTAATAGAGAAAGAGATAAGGAAGTGGAATTGCCTCAGTAGTAGCAAAATAATCATAAGGCATAGAATGTAGTTGTTGGAGGCAAGATGAGGTGAACAACAAAATGCATAGCTCTGCTGCTGCTGCTGCTGCACCAACCTTCATATTTTTTGTGTGATTAATCAAACAAACAAACAACTCTTCAGCTTATGCACCGTCCACTATATATTCATTTTCCAACATGTGAAGTGAAACATTGCAGTTGGTAAGTAACCGTTCATTAACTCACTACTTTTTTTCTTTACTTATTTACTATTTACTCAAATTTTCCTTCTTTTTACTTGAGATAAATAATAAGGAAAAAAATAGAAAAATAATGATGATTTACAATAGATATCATTAATCGCTCACGTTTTCCTTACTTATTACTTTTTTTATTTATTATTTTTTCTCACCAAATAAGATATTATTTAATAATAAATAATTCATTTTTCTCCGACAATAATTAATAGTTGTTTTATTTGTTTTAAATACTATCTTCGTCTTTAATATAAAAAATATTTTTAAGAATCATTTAATAAATGATGTATTTGATATATAAATCATATACATCAATTTTTCAATGAACCTAAAAGATAAAAGGGAATACTCTATTGCCAAAACTCATACACACTCGGTGATGAAGATTGAAAATGTAAGTTCAAACATACGTTTGGTGCTTGAGTTTTTTTTTTTAGAGATAGTGCTTGAGTTATTTTTGGGTTTGTGTTTTGAATCATTATAACAACAATCCAATATTATTCCATTAAATGAGGTCGGTTAGGTGGATCAAATAACGCCATACTCCATCTGATCATATTTACAAGTAAAAAATTACTTTTTAGTTTCATTGAATATCTAATATATTTGATATATATTATAGACCAAATACATTACATATTTAATGAACTTAAAAAATTGTTTTTTGTTTATAAATGTGATCGGAGGGAGTAATGTTTTATATTAAACCATATTTAGATTCAACTCATTAAACTCGAATTTTTTTTTCTAACAATTTCTCTTATAGTTTTTCTAGGTCGTCCTCTATCTCTTTTGATCTGACTCTCCTCATATGATCTATTCTTCGGGTTATGACATATATAGGTTTTATCTCTACATGTTCAAACCATCTTTCATTACCAGAACTCTCTCAAATGGTGTCATTTCTAATCTTATTTCGTCTAGTCGTATCAGTCATCCAACACAACATTCTCATTTTCGCTACGCTTACTTGATGCCCGCGTTGTTTTTTAACCATCAAATATTTCGTACCATACAGCATCGTCAGTGTGATCTTTTGAACCATTGCTTTAATTGATTTTATTAATTATAATCTTAGTGTGGTCCCACATTTATTTAAGTCAACATAAAGTATATCCATGGCATCGCTCGTACTACAGGTTTTACTCAAAAAACAACACAACATCAATTTCGCTAAAAAAACGGAATGTTACGAGTGCCCTGGGTACTCTTTAAGTACCCAAAGTGGTAAGATTTTATAAAAGTTTGTACATTTATTGCATTGGAAATTGAAGTCTTTATTTTTTTAAAGAATAATTTTTTCAAGAGGGTTCATTTCCGATTTGGATGAAAAGTGTAATATAACAAAAAATAATCAACTTGATGGTGCAATGCAAACCATTTTATTACTATAATCTTTCAAAATTGACACAGTTAACTATTGCTAGCTTCAGTATAAGTTGTAAAAGTTGGTATCTTTTTAGGCATGCATTTTTACATGGATGGTTTCCGGTGAAAATCCTTTCCTCACACTTATATTCAGTTTTTTGGAGTATTGGATTAGAGGATGTGTAACAGTTACATCATAATCTCCATGATGTAGTGAAATATCTATGATTCCTCTATTGTCTGATATGGCTGTATGAGTTCCAGTTGTCCACAACGTCTCCGGTTGGAGTATTTTGAAAATTCGCGTCTGCAAGTTGTGCGCTGATGAAACCGGCTTGTGCTGGACCTACAAACATTATAATCCCTTCAACAGCTGGATGAGAGTAAGCCTCTCAGTATCTCTTCAAAATACATTGTACATTGCCTGCCCAACACACAAAAATAAGAAAAAAATAATCATTTTCTGTTTGATCATATGTCATATAATGTAGCCAGTGAGGATAATGAAACTAATGTTCTGAAATTTTCTTGGCTATATTCAGGTTTGTTTCTTTTACTTCTATGACTAACAGACGAAAATAGATAGCTAAACCATGCATCTTTGTATTTTGACTTGTGTAATAAGCAGAAGTTATTACTTTTAAAGTTTAGGAAATACCTGATTTGGATTAGAATCCACACTACTTTCAGTGAGCCATATAGGAAGTCCAGTTGCACCAAGAAGATCTAGACCTGACCTCATGTAAGCAATGTTTGGCACGCCGCCTGAAAAATGGCCTTGCACCCAATACCATTCCAGTAGTGCCTGGAAATTGTTGAATCTCCTTAAGTTTCCTGATATAATTGGCTGGGCTGACAACTTGGTCTGGACTGAATTCAATGGTGTTAAACTCATTCATAAACATGCTGGTGTTTGGATCAAGATAGTAAGCTGTTAAATAATATACTGCAGAGGCATTTTCGCCGAGTTTGTCCTCAAAAAAGCTGTTGTGGACATTTTCGTTCACAACATCCCATGCAATCAATTGTCCACTATATCTTGAAACCAAAGATTTCATTCTTTTTGCAGCCGCTTCTCGTAATTCTTCAGGAGATAGCGACTTAACCCATTGGGGCTGAAACTTTTTATCGTCCCACAAAATGGCATGACCTCTGACAGAAATGCCATTTTCTTTGGCGAATTTCGGCATGGCATCGGTAATAGTATAGTTTTCCTGGCCTTGAATTTTCTCTGTACTATACCACTTCATCTCATTAGTGAAAGTTGTGTTGTGTACTTGAATCTTGACACAAACCATTTCTGGTACTCAATATTTGTGAGGATGTGACGGTTCATCCCACATTCGAATGGGAAATCTGCCTTTGTTTGTTTGATGACAACCGTTGCTCCTTCCAATGATGTTTCGTTTAGATGATTTACCTGGAATGTCACCTTGCTCTTGCGTACCTGCAGGTTATGTATATTTTTTCTGCTATACTTGGATTGGATTAGCTTACCCTCTCAACGCTGTCGTCTTGGTGTGATCTCCATTGCGTTTTGTTGAATGGTTGTAAAGAGACACTATCAGTCCATAATTCCACAGTTGGAGTTGGATTCTTGCTCTGCATTGCTAGTAAATTTCAGTTGACAATATTTAACAAATATCTAAATAGATAAATACAATAACTTTCACTTATTTCACTCGGTGATTATGCATTTTACTCAACTTCCAACAAGTAAGTATTATTTAAAATCGACATTTGACTGAAAACATATAGTGAAATAGTGCACAATGGGTCTAAAGTCTTAACACTCTTGAAAATGATTTTTCTGAAGTAAAGGGTGAGCCAATGAATCTTTGATAGATTCTAATACCATCATATAATTAAAATTGAGCTTAAACGGTTTGTTATGCGAGAGATGTTTCTCTTTATAAAATTTTCTTAGGCCATTTCTATTTACTATGCGAGACTTCAATATTTTTTTATATACCCTATAATGCCCAACACTATTGTGCTTGATGGGTTCATAATTTAATGGGTGGACCTAATGAAAAGACTTTAATACCATATTAGGTTCTTATATCAAATTTAACACAGTGATACCAAATTGACTTGTAAGTTAAGAACGTCTCCAATTTATAAACCCGTCTTATTGGATGTTTGACTCTTAATATAAAGCTTGTTAAGGTGAGAATGTCTCCAACTTATAAATATATATCAGAAAAAATATATATCATTTCTTTCTCCAGTTGGACCTTTTGTGATAAACTATCTAATGGTTGTGTTCTGTTGCTGACAACAATAAGTGTATTTCCATCATTTGATGTTCGTTCCTTGATTGTTCCATGCTCAAACACTGTCCAATCCTCTATGTTGTGGTCAAATCCTGGATTTACTATAATGCCACCTCCATATTCTGCCCTCTGAGGTTCTGTGAAACTGCTTTATTTCAAGACAAGTTTTCAACATGTGACTTAAAACACGTTGATGTGTAATCATCCAATTGGATTAATAATAATACAATTTCTATGTGACGTCAATAAAAAACTTGCTACGTCCTAATTTTTTATTCAAAACTATGCGGGACAAAAATGGATTTTATAAAGGAGAAAAAAGATTGTGAGTGAGTAAAAATATAGGACCAAAACTACAATTGAGTCTAATCATAATTTTTTTAGCAAGACCTTTTAGTAAATAAAAGTACTAAAAAGAATAACATAGTAAGGTTCACGAAAAAATATATATAATATTAATCATGAGAATTCCAAAGTGTCCATTATCTCTAGGAATACAAATGACACAAAAGCATTGTATTACAATGCATTGGCTTAATTCAGCAATCTAACCATATGCCAGTTTCTATGTTTAATACATATATAATAAAAAAAAAAAGAGGCATAAGGGAGAAGCCTTAATGACTTTTTTAGCACAAACCCATATATATTTGGTTGATTCATAAACAGCTTGCCTGATTTAAAGTTTATAAAATAATTGAAACAATTTTGTTTTCTTCATTTATAGAACAAAAAACATGTAAAAAAGAATCAAGTTGTAAAAAGAACACTCTAATTTTTCGATTAGTGTATATATATAACTAATATAACTAACTAATTTTGTTTAAAAAAAACTAATATAACTAACTAATGATAGTAGTGCCATTGCCTCAGTCGTAGCAGAATAATCATAAGGCGTAGAATGGAGTTGGAGCCCTGCATGTGTTGAAAAAATAAGTTATTAGAGAAAAGGGACACTAAAGAGTAGTTAAAGTGAGGGACAAAAAGAAACCTGAAAAAAGTACAAGGCAAGATGTGGGGAACAAAAAAATGCACAGTTCTGTTGCAACCTTCATCTTTGTCACTAATCAAACAATGCTTCATCTTATGCCCCTTGCCACCTTCCAATATATAACAATTTTCCAACATGTGAAACATTGCAGATGGTAAACATCATTAACTGTCTACTGTTTTTCTTTGTTAATTACTTATTTATTTAATCAAAACCCCTCCCCCCCCTCCTCTCTCTCTCTCATCTCTCCTCTCTATCTCTCTCCTCCTCTCCTCTCGCTCTCTCTCTCTCATCTCTCTCTCTCGGTCTCTCATCTCTCTCTCTCTCTCTCTCTCCCTCGCTCTCTCTCTCACTCTCTCTCCTCTCTTCTCTCTCTCTCTCTCTCTCTCTCTCTCGTGTGGTAATGTTATATTTCTCTATTTTTTTAGGTCCCATATTTCTCTATCTATTAAATAAATAAATTGATATTTCATCGGCCCTAAATTATAATCGTTTTGATCAGTTCACGCAAATTAAGAAATATAATCAATTTTGTATAGGAAAGAAAAATTATAAGTTATTTTATAAAATTACTCTTCATTAATGGTGTGCGAAAGATAAATGAAAAAGTTAAAAGAAAAGAAAAGTAATAAATAGTTAAGGTCATAATATGAAAAGTAACATTAAGATTTCATTGGTATTGTAAAACAACTTATAATTTGGGACTTTTTTTTCCTTAATTGACTTGTAATTTGGGATGGAAGAAGTACGTAATAATTCTCATAATGCTTAGTATTGCACAAGTTAATATACACACGCACACATACATATTGATCTGTCCGGGAACAGAGCTTATGGATGACACAATTGTGGTCTCATGTTGCGGTGAACCGGTACGATTGAGGAGGAACTCCGGTGCGGTTGAGGATTGCTTCAACCTACAAAACAAACAATCGCTCTGATGTCCAAGTTAGTATTTGCTAAAGAGAGAGAAGCGTAATAGTGTGCTTCTGAGATCGTACCAGGGCGTGGTAGAAATGCCACTTTTATATAGATTGTTTGATTGCAACCGTTTTTGTGTAAACCGGCGTGTTGCGGAAGATGGTTGGATGAGTACGAGTTAACGACCAAAATCGTCTTCAGGCTGTGTTCATGTGCGGTAAGACGCACGAGTTACCTTGTGTAAGTGTCTTTCGAGACGGTGTGTCCATTAGTTGGACTTTTGTAAATGGGTCGTTGTTTGATCGAGGTCTGGTCGAGAACATTTATATACGCAATATATTCTTAATAAAATTATTATTTCATTGTGTAAAAAAAAATCATTACTATTTCATATAAACCTACAACTGTAATTTTGAAGGCAAAATCATCTAATGAATTTCCCCGACCCAATCATCGACGTTGATGGAAACTACTTTGGAAATTCTTTCCAAGAAGATCGGGTTAGCTTTGGTGATCTCATTCGAAGCTCTAGTAATGTTTGGTGTGTATGGGATCTACTAAGGAAGAAAGATGAGACGGAAGCTTAGGCGGACAATTAAGCTAAGCAATATATCTTTCTTTCTAAAAATAATGTGGAAAGTTAGACGCTATGAGAGAGAAAGTTAAGTGAACAATTAAGATAAGCAATGTATATTTATTTAAAGAATAATAAATTATTTAGGCAAACTATTATAAATGTTTGTTTTGACAAAAAAACTATTATAAATGTTGAAAAGAAAGATATACTATTGCTTATCTTAATTGTCCGCCTAAGTTTTCCTCTTTGCTCCTAACTTTCCACCCAAAACAATTGTGATTCTAAACTTCGCACGTATAAGGAAATAATTGTGATTGCATGAGAGATTAATCAACTCTTTTCTAACATTAAATTTTGGTACCATTCTACAAAGTCGGTGCAACAAGTTAAGAGGCCTAAACTAAATATTATAGGGTAAAAATTTTTAAAAAAAAAAACTACCACATTGTTTATAAAAAAGTTGCTAAGTTCAAGATTTGATCCTAAAACTAAAAGAATTTGAGGCCTAAATCTTGATAAACTAAGCTATGAAAACATATATAATTTGTTTCTAAAAAATTACCAAACTTCATTTTTTGTCCCCATAAAAGAAACTTTTTAGCATGCAGTTTTAGTCGCTGTTAAATTAAAATTTGTATAAATATTCTCCAACTTATAAATATTTGAATGATTTTGTGTAGACATGTTTAGAACATTATAAAAAGTTTCTTTGCAAAAAAAACTAAAAATTTGAATTTTTTTTTAGGTCCAAAGTTTTATTATTTGTATCTTAAACTTTTAAAGTTTTAAAGGATCCTTATTTAATTCATTCCATGTTAATTTTTTTTTTGTAAAATAAATTTTTATAATGTTCTCAACACGCTTGCAAATTAAAAATCATTCAAAAATTTAAAAGTTTTGAGACAATTAAACAAATTTGATTTAACAGAGACTAGAATTGCGCGTTTGAAATTTATTGAAACGCAAACATGTCATTTTTTTATGATGACTAAAAAAAAATTGATAACTTTTTAGGGAAGAAACAATTGTCTGACCCTGTAATTAGTTTATCATATTATATATTTATATCTCCATTCTGGATTTCAATGGGATAAAAAATAGAACGCCAACCATTACACTACACTTAATGGGGTTTGGATATCTTGTTCTGCTCTCCTCATGAATTTAACCCAAATTTGTGTACTTTTTTTATTAAAAAAAAGTAAAAAGTCTAAAACTACACTGTTTCAACAATCTAATATTTTATACCAAAACAAAAACAAAAGAGGAAACTACTTGTTTAAGAGTCACTTCTTTTAGCAAAGGCATAGTTAGTTCATTTCATTCATAATCAACATATACAAAGTAGTTGGTACATTATTGAAAATACGAGGGCTAGGGTGATATAAGGATGCCCTAGCTATTCTACGAGCAAACCCTATTTGGTGGCCTTCGAACATACAACACTACAAAGTCTGGTCTATTTAGTAAGAGACTTCTACATTGTAAAATAAGATCACCAAATTCACTGAGAGGACCATTGGTGGTGGCAAGAGCGACATATAGATATTTGTGATTAGTTTCAAACAAAACAACATTCATTCGTTCAGTTTGATATGACCACTTTGATAGCTTCCAGCAAGTCTATGGTTTCAACTTCTAGAATAGTGACAGGGGAGTAGAAATATTATGATCTGCCAAGAATGCACACCCTCGTAGATTCTCTAAAGCACATGTTGTACCCTATAATAGAATTATTGTTGAAAGAGGTTGTCTCCACATTACATTTGATTGTGCTCAGTGGTGGTTTGCTCCAAAAATGAAAGGTATCCGACGTTGAAAGATAAGTTATTAAAGTTTAGACGAGGAAACCTTCCGGCCGATGGAAGGTAAGGACGGCCAAGTGAGAGAAATATGATTCTTTATCAAATCTTTTGACTAAGTATGTGAGTACGAGAGAAGTAAATATAAATAATTTATAAGTGTTCTTTGATATTATTTTTTTTGAACTTTGATCCCTAATGGTCTGTTGTTTGAAGAGAAATAAGGAAGAGGGAAATAGATAATAGAGAGATAGAGAAGAGATGATGGTTTTCTCTTGTTTGAAATGGAGAGAAATAGGGAAGATATATTACAAAATCATCAGACCCACTGCTTTTTGCTTTCTCTGCACAACAGCGAAAAAAGGGAAGAGAAGTGTCTTATTATTTGTTGTTCCATTTTCACCCTTTGTTTCCAAATCTCGTATTCTTAAGACATGGGATGTAGATAATTAGGTTTTTTTAATCAAATCGAATTCTGTAAAAAAAAAAGGCTTTTAATCAAATAAAATATACATACATGTGGAGATGGGGAAATAATGAATAATTAGGGAATTAGATGATAAATCGGTGTAGACGGTAGGAGTTTGATAATTCACTCCTGGTTCATGATTTTATTTTTAAAAAAATCTATATATTTTAAGTAAAATTAATTATTTAAATTTAATCCTGAACTTTCCATGATTATTTTAAATAAAATCTTAAATTAAAAATTAATTTAGATTAATCAAACTAATTATTAAATTACTTTTGATAGAATTTTCCATGATTCAAGGGTATTTTGATAATTTCAAAAATAATCAATATCTCTCTTCTCTATTTCTCTTATTTATCTTTTGTACCAAACAACACATCAAATTTACTATATTTCCAGTATCTTTCTCTCTTTTCACACTCTCTCTTACCTATTTTTCTCTTCACAAATTATCTTGTAAACCAAACACATCATAAAGCTTTGAGAGAACGATCCCTCACCTTAAATATTCTCAAAAAACAAAAACAATTTTAAAAAGATTCCTCTAACAAAACAAAACCAATGCGAAACACAAGATCTTCATCTTCTCCAACTCCATTCCCTCGCACAATTCTTCTTCTTCGTTTGCTTCAATATAGTACTAATTACACATCTCAATTTATTAATTCCAAATCACTCTTCTATCTCAACCGAACCAACATTTTAATCTTAATATGCTATTCTACTATTATGTTTTGCTCATCACTGAATACCATTTGAATGCACTTTAACTGCTTGTTGAAATGTTTCTTCGACCTGTTTATTTATATTGAAAAACTCTGCTGCATTTTGTAGTTTTATCCGGTTAATTGTTGATTAGGTAGGAAAGATAGTATATTCAATCAATATTACTATTTTCACCTTGCTGCTATTACTTTGTTGAATTTTATTTGTCTCAGATTACAAAATGAGTTCTCAGCTGATGTAATGGAATCATATTACACTAGAAAATTAATTAATCATGTAGCATTGTTATGTACTTAGGTTTTATTAGATTAGATCCCTTGTTGCCGCAGTGGCAGATTTTTGACAAAAGGAGTTCATTTGTGATTCAGATGAAAAGTGTAATATAACAAAAACAAATCAAGCTTGATGCTGCAAATCATCATTTTATTATATAATCTGTCAAAATTGACATAAAAGGTGGCTGCTTTTTAGGCATGCATTTTCACATGGATAGTTTCCGGTGAAAATCCTTTCTTTACACTTATATTCAGTTTTTTGGAGTATTGAGTAAGAGGATGTGTGACAGTTACATCATAATCTCCATGATGTAGTGAAATGTCTATAATTCCTCTACTGTCTGCTATGGTTGTATGAGTTCCAGTTCCCCACTCACGAATCAGCTTGTCCACAACGTCTCCGGTTGGAGTATTTTGAAAATTTGCATCTGCGAGTAATGTATCGCCGAAACCAGCTTGTTCTGGACCAGCAAAAATTATAATCCCTTGAACGGCTGGATGAGAGTAAGCCTCTCTTAGTACCTCTTCAAGATACTCTGCCTGCCCAACAACCAAAAATGAGAAAGAAATGTTCATTTTCTGTTTGTTCTTGTCATATAATGTGGCATATGATTCCAATGAAAATTAATAGTTCTGAAATTTCTCTTGACTATATTCAGATTTCTTTCCTTTTCTTTTATTTCACTAATGGATGAAAATTAAAGATAAATATATTGTGCATCTTCTGTGTTCAATCATGCAGCATTGTATTTTGACTTGAGTAATAAGCAGAAGTTATAACAAATAATTTTTTCCTGAAGAGGGAGAAGCTTATTAGATTAGTTTTGAAAATGAAGAAATACCTGATTTGGTTGAGGATTGACACTTGTTTCTGTGAGCCATATAGGAAGTCCAGTTGCACCAAGAAGATCTAGACTTGACCTCATGTAAGCATAGTTTGGTTGACCAATTCTAAAATGGCCTTGCACCCCAATGGCCAATGATATTCCAGCAGTTCCTGGAAATCGCTGAATCTCCTTAAGTTTCATGATATAGTTAGGTGGGCTGGCTACCCGATCTCCACTTGATTCAATGGTGTTAAACTCATTCATGAACATTTTGATTTCTGGATCAAGATGGTAAGCTGTTGAATAATATATTGGCGAGGCATTTTCGCCGAGTTTGTTCTCAAAAAAGTGGTAGTGTACATTCTCATTCACAACGTCCCATGCAATCAGTTGTCCATTATACCTTGAAACCACAGATTTTATTCTTTTTGCAGCTGCTTCTCGTAATTCTTCAGGAGATAGGAACTTAACCCATTTAGGCTGAAAAGTTTCATCGTCCCAAAAAACGGTATGACCTCTGACAGAAATGCCATTTTCCTTGGCTAATTTCAACATGGCATCTGGGATAGTATAGTTTTCCTGGCCTTGAATTTTCTCTGTACTATACCACTTCATCTCATTAGTAAAAGCTGTGTACTTGAATCTTGACACAAACCATTTCTGGTACTCAATGTTTGTGAGGATGTAATGGTTCATCCCACATCCAAGTGGGAAATTTGCCTTTGTTTGTTTGATGACAATTGTTGCTCCTTTCACTTTTGTTTCGTTTAGGTGAGTTACATGGAATCTCACCTCGCTCTTGCGTACCTGCATGTTATAAATCACAAAAATCATTACTAGTTTTTTCTGCTACAGTTCTACAACTAATTCTCACTGTGTAATTTGGTCTGCTATTGAGTTCATTTCTGTTGCTGACAACATGATTACTAGGATCTAAAGTGAAAATAAGATAAGAGGCATTGACTTTTATGTAAATTTAATGTCTAGAATGTCGAGTGAGTAGTATCAAAAATTTGGATTAGCTTACCCTCTCAACGCTGTCGTCTTGGTGTGATCTCCATTGTTTCTTGGTGAATGGTTGTAAGGAGACACTATCAGCCCATAGTTCCACAGTTGGATTCTCGCACTGCATTGCCAGTAAATTTCAGTTATAAGAGATGAGCAAATATCTAAATACACAAGCATAACTACTTTCACCATCTTATTTCAGTCTCTGATTATGGATTTTACTCAACTTCCAAGCTGGTATAATTCTTATATGACAGATGTTATTTTGACACAAAAAATGGACACAGTATGTCAGAATAAACTCCGAGCTAGTATTTTTTATCAGAGGAGAGAAAAAAAAGTATATTTATACGGTATTAGAATATGCGTCACAAAAACATTTATGTTCTCATATTTAGCTTATTTGAAATAGATATTTGAATGAAAACACATGGTTCTCATTTCACAGTACTTTCATAAAAGAAAATGTGGTAAAGTTAATAGTTAACTCTCCATTTGTATTAGATTTTAACATTTGGTCTAACACAACCCTATGAAAATTTCATTTTCTATAGAAGAGTTAAGTGACATTTGAGATAATAGAGGATTTTTTATCACATAGTTTAGGAAATTTGAAGAAATATGCAAAATAAGATAAAATGAAAAGCATTTCACCTCAAAAAGAATCTCAGCAGGGCTTGAAAAGTTCGCAACTATGCCACCTTTTAGCAGAGACCAGCATCCATGCTTTGGTATCACATGACCACCTCGTACAAATTCACTTCCATTTATTTTAAATACAACTGACACAAAGTTACTTCCTTCCCTCAACTGAAACCAAGCTGAATGTGGAAAATGTTTTAGAAAAGTCAATTATGCATGGTAACGTACAATGAATAATAATAACAAAAGAGAAACATAGGTTACCAGAAAAAGTATATATCATTCCTTTCTTCAGTTGGACCTTCTGTGAAAAACTATCCAATGGTTGTGTTCTGTTGCTGGCAACAATGAATCTATTTCCATTGTTTGATACTCGTTCCTCGATTGTTCCATTTCCAAACACTTTCCAGCCATTTATGTTGTGATCAAATCCTGGATTTACTATAATGCCACCTCTATATTGTGCCATCTGAGGTTCTATCAGACACTGCTTTGTTTATAGGCATTGGCAACACAAGTAAGTTTGTGCCATGTCTAAGATTTTTGGAGCATTTGACAAATTTTTATTGACATAAAACACTTGATTTGGAATCATTCAAGTGGATTTATAATATACAAAGTTCTATGCTATGATAATAAAAAAAACTTTCCACGTCATTTTTTGATCCAAAAATATAATTGAGGAACCAAAAAATTGGATTTAAAACGGGGAAATCAATTTCATGAGCTAGTAAAAATAGAGGACAAGAACTGCAATCAAGACTAATAGTAAAATTATTGACAAGACATTTTTATTAAAAAAGATAACTAATTTATTTTATCTAACATAGTACATTGTTGATGTTAGATAAGATTTAAGGAATTTGAATTTTGAACAACTTCTTTCAATGAAAACAATAGCTACAAGATTGTAATATATATTTTTTTTGAAAGAAGATTTTAATATTATACTAATGGAACATGCACATAATTGAAGGAAAAAAAAAATCAAATATTTTAAAAAGAAAATTAAGGTTAATCATCCTCTAAAAAAAACGTACCGAAGAGTCTATTAACTACAGGAACACAAGTTACGCAATCATATATCATTAGTATATTATAATAATCAAAAGTTAAATAAAAAGGGTCCAAGTCTGAGGCAGAATCCTTAATGGCCTTTTGAGTTTATGTACTGATTGAAAACTCCCACAAACCCATATATATTTGGTTGATTCACAACCAGCTTTGACCGATTTATAAAGTTTATAAAATGATTAAAAATATTATGTTTTCTTCAATTTATAGGATAAAAAGAGGGACAAAACTTAGGTACAATTCTTTAGGTGCTTTTCATATGGTTCTTGACTAAAAATACAAATTTTTTGGATATAACAAACTTTGAGAAAATTAAGGATTTAAGGAAATCATGGTGAATTTAGTTAAGAACCATACGAAAAGCATCGAAGGAATTGTATCTAAGTTTTTTCCTAAAAGAGAACACACAAAAAATATAATTAAGTTGTAAAGAACACTCTAATTTTTTGGTTAGTATATATAACTAATATATAATTAAAACTAATGATGGTAAAGAAGTGTCATTACCTCTGTAGTAGCAGAATAATCATAATGCGTAGAATGAAGTTGGAGCCCTGCATGTGTTGAAAAGATAAATTATTAGAGAAAAGGGACACTAAAGAGTAGTTAGAGTGAGGGACAAAAAGAAACCTGAAATAAGTACAAGGCAAGATGTGGTGAACAAAAAAATGCACAGTTCTGTTGCAACCTTCATCTTTGTCACTAATCAAACAATGCTTCATCTTATGCTTATGCCCCTTGCCACCTTCCAATATATAACAATTTTCCAACATGTGAAACATTGCAGATGGTAAACATTATTAATTGCCTATTATTTTTCCAATAATTAATAAATGTAAAAAATAAATAATTATTAATTAATAATCAATAATTCTTATGGTGTGTAATATTGCAAAATTTAAAATAAATATTGTTTGACCTAAATTTAAAATAAATATATATCATTATTTTATTCTTGATAAGATCATTATCACATTATAATATAATATTAATGATCTGTTTCATACGCATGATAGAATAAATACATGAAATTATAAGGAACACGATAAGAATATGATATGATAGTGACATACACTTAATTATTCGATCATATGTTTGGGCACACACGATGAAAAATAGATAACATCATTTAGTACTTTTATGTTTAAATATGTAACATTTCATCGGGAAAAAATGTTTAAATATATAACATTTTTTGTTTTTAACTATAATATGCGAAGATTTATATATGATATTTAACTGACAAGACTACCCTTGTGAAACAATTATATTCATTCTTTTCAAATTAATTTTTCATATTTTAAATTTTTTAAATTCACAAATAAATTAAAAACTAACTTAGTTATTAAATAATTATATATAACTTTTTAAAAATTTCGTCAACTCTACTAAATAAATAATTTTTTTAAAAAAAAATCTTAAGTAAATAATTCTATTGTATATGCTAGATTTCATACTAGCTCACCTGAATAGAATATATATATTATCTAAATGTAAAAATTCCCCTTACACGAAAATCATATATAATTTATTAAAAAATTAAATTAATATTCATGTTTTTTAATTTTTTAATAATAATAATTTTTTTATAATTATTCTTAATTCAATAAATTAAATATTAATATTTTCAATTTTAAAATTAATATCAATTTTTTTATTTATTTTCATATTTTAAAAGATTTCTTTTTTATATTTTAAATTATTTTTATCAGTTAAATCGGTAATTCATTTTCTTATCATATCATCTTGGTTTCTAACTAAGCTCATATTTAGAATAAAGAATATAACTACACATACAAAATATGATAAACTTTATGATTAACTTATCATATCTTATTGTGTTATCAACACCTGATAGATTGAGACATGATATGACTGTATTTTTTTTTTGAGGTGAATATGATAATATCTCTTATCAAGTTCAACAAACAGGCCTAAATATTTTTCACATTTATTACACATATTTACTGAAATGGTTAAATTACACCAGAAGTCTTTAAGGTATTTAATTATAATAAGTTGGTCCTTTAAGTTTTTTTCGTATCACTTACATCCTTTAAGTTATTTAATTGTAGCAAGTTAGTCCTTTAAGTATTTTTCGTAACACTTAGGTCATTTAAGTTATTTAATTGAAACTTTTAGGCCCCCAATAACTTACATTTTTAAGATGTGAAATCCCCCAAATTGTTACGGTTAAATAACTTAAATGACCAACTTGTTACAATTAATTAACTTTAAAGACCTAAGTGGTATGAAAATAACTTAAAGAACTAATTTGTTACAATTAAATAACTTAAAAGACTTCTGGTGTAATTTAGCTTTATTGAAATTGACTTCATCTATTCTGTTCTATTCTTTTTTACAAAAACTTTCCATTCCTTTTATAATTATCAGTTTATTGTAAAATTTTGCTCTAAATTATCCTTTTTTTTAGATATCCACTATCCAATGTTACATTAAAAATATTTTTCATAATTTTTATCAAAAAATATATTTTTAATCAATTATTATTAAATTATACTATACTGTATTATATTATATTATTATCTTATAAATTATTTCACACTTATACCAATGGTTAAATGAGTGATTGAATGATAAAAGATATATTGAAAATTTATTTATTAAGAAATTAACATAATATATATATATATATATATATATATATATATATATCATACCCCATTTTTGACCCGTTTTTAATTTGTTCCTCTCGTTTTTTGAGCCAGAAATTTTCGTCGTTTCAGACGAAATTTCGGCAGGAAGGTATTTTAAAATACCTCATATTTTTGTTCCGAAGGCGACCGTTTTTTTTATTTTGTTTATTTTGTTATTATTATTAGTTATTTTATTTTTATTATTTTATTTTATTCTTTTAATTTCTTTTTATTATTAGTGTTTCTGTTTTTTATTATTTATTTATTTTCGTTTTTTATTATTACTATTTTTTATTTTACTGTTGGTATTTATCTTTTTTTAGTTTTTATCCAATTTTCAGTCCAAGCCCCGAAGGGGTAATTTTGTCATTGCATAATTCCAGTCCAGGCCTATTTATAGTGCATTGATTACTGTTCACGCGTCAGAGAAAAAGGACACAGTACCCTTAGTCAGAAAATCAATCAGAACCACCACACTAAAACCCTCAAACCACCACCAACCACCAACACAACCGGAATCCGGCCACCGGAAAACAACCAACACAATTTTTTCTTCTTTTTTCTCCTCTCCTCATCTCTTCCCTAAAACCCAGCACAAGCCCTTTTCCTTCTTTTGCAAACAGAACCTCAACCGGCCAGCCTCCTCCATACTACACACACACGACCGCGCAACCCCACCACCACCAAACTAACACATACGGCCGCGCAAGCCCATCATCACCAAACCAACACACACGGCCACGAAACCCAGCCATACACACACACACTCGGCCACACAGCACCCACGAAATACAGCACTCAACCACACACCCACGCAACCACAAGAACGTTGAACCAAAACACGAACTCAACCGAGGCTAAAACAAACCAGCACAGTAGCATAAGTATAAGGTAGAAATCTGCTACTTTGTTTCTTAAAACGAAATTTTAAAAGAAGTGTAGATCTAGAATTCCTTGCCTTTTGTTTTGAAAAACTAGTAACATTTTCAAAGAGTAGAGGAAAAAGGAAATCAAGAGACAGTTTTTTTTAAAAAAAGGGCAATGTTTTGATTCCGGCACGGCGGCGCCGCTGCCTCTGGCCGGCGGCCACCGCGCCGGAATCCCACCTTGACTGGCTTTGTTTCAGAGCGAGAGAGAGAAAGAGGGCTGCTGTTTTTTTTTAGAGAGAGAAAGGGGAGTAAGAAATGGAAAAAACCAGAAGGGTGTTTTTTATACACTCAAGTCCGGCCCAATGGCATTGGATCTGGTTCAGCCCATCTTCTTCTTTCTTTCTCTCCTTTCAGATTGCTATTCTGCCCTCCCTCTTTTACTCCTGCACCCCTTTTCCTTTTCATTTCTATTTCTTTCTTCTTCCTCTCTTTTCTTATTTATTCCTTTTTATTTTTTTTATCCATGCATTTTATATTTATTGCTTTTAATTTACAGCCCATCATGCATTTTTTTTTATTTTTTTTATGCACCATATTTATTTATTGTCTTGCATTTTTATTTTCTTTTATGCATCATATTTAATTTTATGTCTTGCATTTTTTATTTTCTTTATTTATTTTCCAGCACCATATTTAATTTTTTGTCTTGCATTTTATTTTCCAGCTTCATATTTATTTTTTGTCTTGCATTTTTATTTTCTTTTTTATTTTATGTACCATATTTATTTTTATGTCTTGCATTTTTATTTTCTTTTATGCATCATATTTATTTTATGTCTTGCATTTTTATTTTCTTTATTTTATTTTCAGCATCATATTTATTTTATGTCTTGCATCTTTATTTTCTTTATTTATTTTATGCACCATATTTATTTATTGTTTTGCATTTCATGCATTTTTATTTCCTTTTTAGCATATTTACTTTAATGCAATTGCAATTTTTATTTTATTATTTTTGTCATTTATTTTATTACCATTAGAATGTATCTAGGTCCAATGTAAAAATATATAAATGAGAATATGCACCGACACCACATTTATTTTTTATGCTTTATGTCGAGGACGATAATGTTATTTTGACCGTATCCGAGGAAAAGGACCCTCGCTTGATCCAACGTCATTTTGAGGGATCCGGCGCGTTTGGACTTTCTCTGCATAACTTAGTCTCTGAACCTTAGGACTTAATCAAAATTTTCACAAAAAAAGTCAAAAAAGTCAAAATCCAAAAAAACATTTTATAACCAAAATTTCAAAAAAAAGTCATCTTTGTCATTTCTTTCTTAATCAAATTTCAATCAATCTTTAATCAATCAAAACTTTTTTTCAATTTAAAATCAATCAAACTCACATTTTTATTCTTCTACGCCTTTTCGGCCTCTTATCTTTCTCAAAACTTTTTTTTCCAAACTTTAAAATCAATCAAAACAAATCACTCGGTTTTTTACCCCGAACTACGTGATTTTGATCTCATTCGGGTATGTAGGCAAAAGACTTTGTCTTTCCAAATCAACAAAATAACAAAAACATTTTCTTTCTTTTAAACTCCTCACTTTAGTCTTTTCACACTTAAGCATTTATTTTACAAAAAAAATAATTATTTAGCATAAAGATAAATAAAAACAAGAGGTTCCTATAGAGTACTATAGACGTTTAGGGTGCTAATACCTTCCCTTTGCGTAACCAACCCCCGGACCTTTGATCTCTAAAAAATAGGGTTTTTCGAACTTTCTCCCTTTTCCTCGGAAAAATAAAAGATCGGTGGTGAGCTTAAAATTGCGAGTCAACGCTAATTAATAGCTTGATGTCCAAAAATCACCGCGATAGAAAAATGGCGACTTCACTGGGGACCAAAATCCTAAGTGGGTTAAACCTATCTCGCTTTTCTTTATCTTTATGCTTTGTCATTATTTGTATTTGTAAATATGTGCTTAAGTGTTTATCTTTTTACGTGAGTGGTGAGATAAGTCTTACACCCGGACTTGAGGGAAACATAAGATAGGACGGTGGTATAATCAAAGTGTCTTTCCGAGAGTAAATTTCGGATGTGGCACATGTGATAACCCCACTCAATGGAGGAATCTTGGAAGTATTACTATGTTGGCATGAGTAAGTCGTGTTCGGCATTGATATTTTCAAGTGACCTATGAAGTTGAGGACCTTTAGTTACCTTTAACCCATCTTGGCCTTTTAGGACGTAGTGCGGTGGCTAACCAAGAGTAATCTTGAATTAGTTGATACGCGATACTACACTCAAACGAGACTTTCTTACGAATATTATTGGACCGGGAGTCAATCTCGCAACCCGACGATATTTGGAAGGGGTTGAGGACTTTGGGAACTTGGTAGAACCCGTGATACAGGTACATGTGAAACCATAGTCCTTACCAAATGGCGTGTTTACCCTTGACTCCAACATTATGGACCTAAACTCACCATGTTTTCTCCGCTCTTTAGCATAATCATGCATACATGCATCCATGCATAAACTCTTTTCTTTTTCATCCAAAACATCGAAGGACTTAAACAAACTTTTTGTAAACATTGTAGATATGGACATTCCACGAAGAAGCACTAAGAAGTATCTTTTCAAGAAACCAGACTTGTCAAAACTAAGGGAGCTAGGATCTTTAGTAAGTGATCCTGCGGATTTTCAAGCTCATCATGGGAGGTTGCTTAGTATCCTGAGAGTAAATGTTGAGGAAGGATGCTTAGAGACTTTGGTTCAGTTCTATGACCCACTCTACCATTGCTTCACCTTTCCTGATTATCAGCTTGTTCCCACACTTGAAGAGTACTCCTACCTAGTCGGTTTACCTATGCCAGACAAGATACCATTCCACGGTCTTGAGCCTACCCCTAAACCCTCCGACAACGCAGCCGCTCTCCATCTTGAAACCTCCATCATCCAAGCAAACCTTACCTCTAAAGGAGGCCTCCAAGGTCTTCCCACCCGCTTCCTCTACCAACAAGCCTCCATATTCGCTGAAGCAGCTAGCACTTATGCCTTTCATTCCACCCTAGCCCTCCTTATATATGGCCTTGTACTCTTCCCAAATATTGACAACTTCATCGATATCCATGCCATCAATATCTTCCTCTCCAAGAACCCTGTACCCACACTACTAGCTGATACTTACCACTCCATCCATGACCGTACCCTAGCCGGCCGTGGAACCATTCTTTGCTGTGCACCACTGCTTTACAAATGGTTTATCTCCCACCTACCTCAAACTCATACTTTCAAAGCTAACCTCGAAGATCTTCCTTGGTCCCAAAGAATCATGGCCCTCCATCCCTCAGATATAGTTTGGTATCAGGCAGCCTGTGACGTGGGGAAAGTCATTGTCAGTTGTGGTGAATACCCCAACGTACCTCTTCTTGGTATGCGTGGCGGGATTAGCTACAACCCTTTTCTAGCCCGTCGACAGTTTGGTTACCCGATGAGAACAAAACCAAACAATCTTGCCTTGACTAGTGAGTTCTATCTTTATCATGAAGACCACACAAACAGGAGAGAGAGATTTGCACGAGCTTGGAGCGCCATCCGCAGGCCTAACAGAAGTCAGCTAGGGAAGAAGTTTGATTATGTGCATGAATCCTATACTCAGTGGGTCATTGATAGGACCATGAGTTTTGGCCTACCCTACCACCTACCTAGATACCTATCCTCCACCATCCCACCATCATCCTTGCCTATCCCTTTTGACACCAAGGAGGAGTTTCAGGAGCAGCTAACCAAAGAAAAGCAAGAGAAGGAAACCTGGAAGAGGAGATACCAGGAACTCGAGCTCGAGCATGAGACCTTGAAGGGGAAGCTAGCCCAGCAGAGCCATGAGCTTTTCGTCCAGAACCAGAGGATAATTGAGAAGGATGACTTGCTTCGTCGGAAGGATGCTTTGCTCCGCCAGGACGCTAGGAGGAAGAAGAGGTTTATGGATTCGATCTCTAGTGCACATTCAGATTCCGAGGATCCATCTACTCCAGGAGTTTGAGTTTGAAGTCCTTAGGACCTTATGTTTAGATTTTAGCTTCCAGAATCTCTTGACTTGTAAGCAAAAAAAAACTCTTTGTAATATTTCAAAGCTTTAGTGAAGTGTTCAGTTTATGATGTTTACAATTACTCTAGCAAGTCCTTCGATAATAATTTGTTCTTTTTCTTTTGCATAAGCATAATCATGCATCATACTGCATCCATAGTTTCCAAATCGAGTCTCACACTGTGTTCACTACTTCAAAGGTTAATCAGCCGCCGTCCAAAGAAAGTGGCCCGACGTATTCTCCGCAAACCGACTCGCATTTACAACACCAGGGCTAATCGGAAAAGGATGGATCTAGTTGAACAAGAAAATCAGAGTCTCAGGGAGGAGGTTGCCACTTTACGAGAGGGAATGGATAGGTTGACGACCATGATGAATGCACTCCTGTCAGCCCAGAATTCTCAAGTTGCCGCTGCTGTTGTAGAGCAGCCTTTTGTGAGCACGACCCCGCTATCTACAGTGACTTCTCCACCCTTCTTTATGCCTCCAGGTTGTACATGGGGAATGCCACCTCCAGTCTGTGGAAGCCCCCAGCCCGCTGTATCTGAAGTTCCACTCCCTTTCGCTCAGCAGTCAGCACCGGTTCCACAACCCGGTACCTCTTTCCCTCAAGCTGCAATGACTTATTCAGCACCGCTGATTCACACTATTCAACAAGAGGTTGAGCCAATCTACCATGCTGAAAGTATTGGAGCTCTGGACAAGATGGACGAACTCCAAGAAAGGTTTGATGGTATGCAGAGGGAAGTCGAAGCCCTCCGAGGTAGAGACCTGTTCGGGAAGGATGCCCGTGAATTGTGCTTGGTCCCAAATGTTACTATCCCCCATAAGTTCAAGGTGCCAGATTTCGAAAAGTATAAAGGAAACACTTGTCCCCGCAGTCACTTGGTGATGTACGCGCGAAAAATGTCCATGTATACTGATAACCATAAGCTGCTCATCCACTTCTTTCAGGACAGCCTAACTGGGGCCGCTCTGAAGTGGTATATGAATCTGGACAGTGCAAGCATCTGAACTTTTAATGATCTTGGTGAAGCGTTCATCCGTCAGTATAAGTACAATCTGGACATGGCTCCAGATCGTGATCAACTTCGTGCGATGACACAGAGAGACAAGGAAACGTTCAAGGAGTACGCCCAGCGTTGGAGGGAAGTGGCTGCCCAGATTGTCCCACCATTGGAAGAAAAGGAAATGACAAAGATATTTTTGAAGACCCTGAGTCAGTTTTATTACGAGAAAATGGTTGTAAGTGCACCAACGGACTTCACCGAAATGGTCAACATGGGTGTGCGATTAGAGGAAGGTGTCCGAGAGGGACGTTTGACTGTGGAAGGTACCCCTGCTGCAAGTAATGCCAAGAAGTTTGGAAGCCACTTTGCGAAGAAGAAAGATCAAGAGGTGGGAATGATAGCCCACGGTAAGCCCCAGCAGAATTACACCCCTTACCGCCAGGTTGCGAATGTCGCATCCACTATCCCGAACCCAGCATATCACCAACAAAGGCCACATTACCCTTACCAATATCCTCCCCAACAATACCCTCCACAACAGTATCCTCCACAACAGTATCATCCACAACAATATCCCCCACAACAATACCATCAACCACAATACCCTCAACAACAACAAAATCGCCCACAAACCCCTCAACAACCATATCACTCACAAAACCGCCAAAAAGTGACCTTTGATCCAATCCCGATGAAGTATGCTGACTTGCTTCCCGCTCTACTCGCCAAAAACCTTGTCCAGGTCAGAGCACCTCCCCGTACACCAGATGTTTTACCTCCCTGGTACCGGCATGACCAAACTTGCGCCTTTCACCAAGGAGCGCCCGGCCATGATGTTGAGCATTGCCTTGCTCTCAAAACCGAGGTCCAAAAGCTAATCCAGGCGAAACTTCTGACCTTCAAAGACTCCGACTCAAGCCCCAACGTCCAGGCCAATCCCTTACCTAACCACGGGTCCTCTGTTAACATGGTCCAAGATGACCAAGAAGGTTGCCCTATTTTCAATGTTCAAAATATCAGGACTCCCCTGGTCCCAATACATATCAAGATGTGCGAGGCAGCTCTGTTTGACCATGATCATGCAACGTGTGAAGTGTGTTCCGTGAATGTGAAAGGATGCCAGAAGGTACAAGAGGATGTACAAGGGCTGATAGACAGCAAGGAATTAATCATCACCAGGAAAGACAAGGAAGTGTGTGTCATTACCCCTGAGTTCCAGCAGTTGGAAATAAGTTATAACAGCAGGAGACCAGCTACTACTCCACTGGTGATTAGCTTGCCAGGACCTGTGCCGTATGCTTCTCTAAAAGCGGTCCCTTACAAGTATAGTGCCACGATGTTGGAAGGTGGACAGGAGGTGCCTTTGCCCTCTCTAACTCCTACGAATTCTGTGGACAACATCGCCAGTGACAGCAGGGTTCTGAGGAATGGGCGTGTTATCCCCACATTGTTTTCAAAGAAAGTGAATGATCCGATAGTTGAACAGGTGACAGTGAATGGCCCTGGTACAAAGAAGGAAATAGGCCAACCTAGTGGGACCAGCAAGGATGCAGATCATGATGAAATTCTGAAACTGATCCAGAAGAGCGAGTGTAAAGTAGTAGACCAGCTGCTACAAACTCCCTCCAAAATATCCATCTTGTCTTTACTGTTGAACTCGGAAGCACACCGTGAGGCTCTAATGAAGGTATTAGACCAATCTTTCATGGAGAAGGACGTGACTGTTAATCAGCTGGACAGTATAGTAGGAAACATTACTGCATGCAATAATTTGAGTTTCAGCGATGAAGAGCTTCCTGAGGAGGGGAGAAACCACAATCTGGCGTTACACATATCGGTGAACTGCAAGTCTGATGCTCTGTCAAATGTGCTTGTGGACACTGGTTCCTCATTGAATGTAATGGCCAAAACAACATTAGATCAACTCTCCTACCAGGGGCCTCCCATGAGAAGAAGCGGGGTAGTCGTCAAAGCTTTTGATGGATCAAGGAAGTCAGTCATCGGAGAGGTTGACTTGCCCATTACAATCGGACCATCTGTTTTCCAAATTACATTCCAGGTAATGAACATCCGAGCTGCATACAGTTGTCTTTTGGGTAGGCCGTGGATCCATGAAGCTGGGGCCGTGACATCAACCTTGCATCAAAAGCTGAAGTTTGTCAGAAATGGAAGATTGGTTACTGTGAGTGGAGAAGAAGTTTTGTTGGTTAGTCATTTGTCAGCTTTTTCCTTCATTGGTGCTGATGAAACTGAAGGAACCTCTTTCCAAGGCTTGACTGTGGAGGACAAGGAACCAGAGAAGAGTGAAGTGTCTTTTGCCACTTGGAAGAGCGCACAGAAAGTGGTGCAGGAAGGAACAGGTGTAGGATGGGGAAAAGTTGTGCGGTTGCCAGAAAGTAAAAACCGTGAAGGACTGAGATTTGCTTCTTTTGCAGGATCCTCAAAGAGTGGTGTTGGGTCAAGCTCCAAAAGTAGCACTTTTTGTAGTGCCGGGTTCATCAACGCCCCGCCCGAAGCCAATGCTGTCTTGGAAGATGTTCCTGAAGAGATAGTACCTGCATTTGTCACACCTGGAGGATTTGTTCGCAACTGGGACGCGGTTGACATCCCTTCAGTAGTTCATGCGTCAAAGTAATATGTCTTTGTTTTTCTGTTTGTTTGTTTTTCAAAAAAGATCCTTTTGTCTTGCCCAGGATGAAAGTGCAATCATGTAGGGCTGTTTTGTTTCAAGTACTACTTTTATTAATGGAAATGTGGTTTATTCCGATATCTATATTTAGTACTTTTTCTGGAAAATGGTAATACAAAAAACCCAAAAAAAATATTTTATTTTTATTCTCTGTTTTCAAATCAATTCCAAAAGTCTGCATTGTTCACTCATTTTCTAAAATCAATCATCAATCATATGCAGACTAAGCATCAACGAGCCCGTTGAACATAATAACCCTGCACTCTCTCCCAACTTCGAATTCCCTGTCTACGAAGCTGAAGAGGAGGAGGATGAAGAAATTCCAGATGAAATTGCTCGGTTGTTGGAACGTGAGAAGAAAACCATTCAGCCTCATGAAGAGGTAGTGAAGGTGATCAACTTGGGAACCGAGGAAGATAAGAAGGAAGTCAAGATTGGGGCATTGCTTGAAGCAGCTGTCAAACGAAGGGTGATTGAATTACTTGAAGAATATGCCGACGTGTTCGCATGGTCATACCAGGATATGCCCGGTTTGGATTCCCGTATTGTGGAGCACCGTTTGCCTTTGAAGCCTGAATGCCCACCGGTCAAGCAAATGCTAAGGAGAACTCGCCCTGACATGGCTCTCAAGATCAAAGAGGAAGTACAGAAGCAGATTAATGCAGGTTTTCTTGTCACGTCAGAGTATCCTCAATGGTTAGCCAACATAGTGCCTGTTCCAAAGAAAGACGGTAAGGTCAGGATGTGTGTCGATTACCGGGATTTAAACAAGGCTAGTCCGAAAGATGATTTCCCTTTACCTCACATCGATGTATTGGTTGACAGTACTGCTAAGTCCAAAGTCTTCTCCTTCATGGACGGTTTCTCTGGGTACAATCAGATCAAGATGGCAGTTGAAGACAGAGAAAAGACATCTTTCATCACGCCTTGGGGCACCTTTTGTTACAGGGTAATGCCTTTTGGTTTGATAAATGCGGGCGCCGCTTATCAAAGAGGTATGACCACTCTCTTTCATGACATGATGCACAAAGAGATAGAAGTATACGTACATGATATGATTGTTAAGTCGGGCACTGAGGAAGAACATGTTGAGTACTTGCTGAAGATGTTTCAACGGCTGAGAAAGTACCAACTTCGTCTGAATCCCAACAAATGTACTTTTGGCGTGAGATCTGGAAAACTCTTGGGATTCATTGTCAGTCAGAAGGGTATTGAAGTAGATCCTGACAAGGTCAGAGCTATCAGAGAAATGCCGGTTCCCCAGACAGAGAAACAAGTAAGAGGCTTTCTTGGGCGTTTGAATTACATCTCCCGCTTCATCTCGCACATGACAGCCACGTGCGAGCCCATATTCAAGTTGCTTCGTAAAGATCAGGGTGTCGTTTGGACCGAAGATTGTCAAAAGGCTTTTGATAGTATCAAGAATTATCTGCTAGAACCTCCAATTCTTATCCCTCCAGTTGAAGGAAGGCCTCTGATCATGTACCTGACTGTGTTAGAGGATTCTATGGGCTGTGTGCTCGGACAACAGGATGAGACCGGAAGGAAAGAGCATGCCATTTACTACTTGAGCAAGAAATTTACAGATTGTGAGTCCAGGTATTCCCTACTTGAGAAGACTTGTTGTGCACTAGCCTGGGCTGCCAAGCGTCTTCGTCACTACATGATTAGCCACACCACCTGGTTAATATCCAAGATGGACCCGATCAAGTATATCTTTGAGAAACCCGCTCTGACAGGAAGAATTGCTCGTTGGCAGATGTTGTTGTCCGAGTATGATATTGAATACCGCACTCAGAAAGCAATCAAGGGTAGTGTTCTTGCTGATCATCTGGCTCACCAACCAATTGAAGATTATCAACCCATCAAGTTTGACTTTCCTGATGAAGAGATTATGTATTTAAAGATGAAGGATTGTGATGAACCGTTGCTTGGGGAAGGACCAGATCCCGAGTCTAGATGGGGCTTGATATTTGATGGAGCGGTGAATGTCTTTGGCAACGGAATTGGGGCAGTTATTATCACTCCTGAAGGTAATCATCTCCCTTTCGCTGCAAGGTTACAGTTCGATTGCACCAACAATATGGCAGAGTATGAAGCATGTATCCTGGGTATTGAAGAAGCCATTGACTTGAGAATCAAGAACCTTGACATTTACGGGGATTCAGCGCTCGTAATCAATCAGATCAAAGGAGAATGGGAAACTCGCCATCCTGGCTTGATTCCTTACAAAGACTATGCAAGGCGTTTGTTAACTTTCTTCAACAAGGTGGAGCTTCACCACATCCCTCGTGATGAGAACCAGATGGCAGATGCGTTAGCAACTTTATCCTCCATGTATGAAGTGAGTCACCGGAACAATTTGCCAACAATCAGAATTCAGCGCCTCGAGAGGCCCGCTCATGTGTTTACAGTCGAAGAAGTTGTGGATGATAAGCCATGGTTCCATGATATCAAGTGTTTCCTCCAGAGTCAGGAATATCCACCAGGAGCATCCAACAAAGACAAGAGAACATTAAGAAGATTGTCTGGTAATTTCTTTTTGAACGGTGATGTTTTATACAAGAGGAACTTTGACATGGTACTACTCAGGTGCGTAGACAAGCAAGAAGCAGAACTTTTGATGCATGAGATACATGAAGGCTCCTTTGGAACTCACTCCAATGGACATGCAATGGCTAGGAAGTTGTTGAGAGCAGGTTATTACTGGATGACAATGGAAACAGATTGTTGTAAGCATGCCAGGAAGTGCCACAAATGCCAGATTTATGCTGACAGAATTCATGTACCGCCAACTACACTTAATGTTCTTTCTTCTCCGTGGCCTTTCTCTATGTGGGGCATTGACATGATTGGTAGAATTGAACCGAAAGCTTCAAACGGGCATCGTTTCATTCTAGTGGCTATTGATTACTTCACCAAATGGGTTGAAGCAGCATCCTATGCAAATGTGACTAAGCAAGTAGTAGTCCGTTTTATCAAGAACCAGATCATCTGCCGATATGGTGTGCCCAACAGAATCATTACAGATAATGGAACAAATTTGAACAACAAGATGATGAAGGATTTGTGTGAAGAGTTCAAGATTGAGCATCACAATTCTTCTCCTTACAGACCTCAGATGAATGGCGCAGTTGAAGCTGCCAACAAGAACATCAAGAAGATAGTGCAGAAGATGGTGGTCACATACAAGGACTGGCATGAGATGTTACCGTATGCTTTACATGGATATCGCACTTTAGTACGTACCTCAACAGGGGCAACCCCCTTCTCTTTAGTATATGGCATGGAAGCAGTACTCCCTGTAGAGGTTGAGATCCCATCAATGAGAGTTCTAATGGAGGCCCAGTTATCAGAGGCTGAATGGTGCCAAAGCAGATATGATCAGTTGAATCTAATTGAAGAGAAGCGTATGAATGCCTTGTGCCACGGACAACTTTATCAACAGAGGATGAAGCAAGCTTTTGACAAGAAGGTTCGTCCCCGTGTGTTTCAAGAAGGAGATCTTGTGCTCAAAAAGGTTTTATCCTTCCAGCCTGATTCCAGGGGCAAGTGGACGCCTAACTATGAAGGTCCATACGTCGTCAAGAGGGCTTTCTCTGGTGGCGCATTAACTCTTACGACTATGGATGGTGATGAGCTCCCTCGTCCTGTGAATGCGGATGCAGTCAAGAAATACTTTGTCTAAAAAAAAAATAAAAGAACAGCTCGGTAAGTCGAAAACCCGAAAGGGCGGCTTAGGCAAAAATGAGCGTCTCGGTGGATCGAAAACCCGAAAGGGCGGTCCAGGCAAAAATTAGAGACATAAAACAGAAAATAATCATCCTGATAGGTCGAAAACCCGAAAGGGCGATCTATGCAAAAGTTAAGGATCAAAAGACAAAGTAACTGCATTGAGCTGGTCTTTACTCACTTGGGGCACAATCAAATGTCAAAGAAGCTCTGAATCTGAAGCATCCAAACAGTGGAATTCAAAGTTGTCAGGGAGGATAGTGGTTATTGTGTTCAATGTACCTTCAATTTATATTTACCATTTTCCAAACTTTGTAAGATCCGTGGAGCCATGCCATTGGCGGGCCACCACTCTTTTAAATAAATTTGAGCCTATTGCCTTTCATTTAGAATTCTCATTTATTCAGTTTAAAAAAAAAAACTTCTTCCATTTTTTATGGTAGTATTTGAAACAAAATATTTTTCAAAATCATAAATTTTTTTTCATGTCTTTTTGAAAAGCACAAACAACAAAATACATTTTCTTTGAACTCATGAATAAGTGAAGGGTGCGTCAACAGCTATCCTGAGAACGGATAAACTTTGCAGGTTGAATTTGGTCAATTGCTTCGGAAAAAATACAAAAAATATATATAAAAAAAAAAGAGGAAAAAAGAAAAAACAGCTCGGTAAGTCGAAAACCCGAAAGGGCGGCTTAGGCAAAAATGAGCGTCCCGGTGGATCGAAAACCCGAAAGGGCGGTCCAGGCAAAAATTAGGGGCATACAAAAGAATATATTCCCGGTGGGCTGAAAACCTGAAAAGGCGGTCCAGGCAAAAATTAGGGACTCAAAAAAAAAAGGAAGAAAAGCAAAAAAAAAAAACAAAATAAGCATGACCATAGAAGCACCAGTTCTTCTACCAAGTCTTTGAATTAGCACATTCTCCCCAGGAAGTGTCTACTCCCCATCAGTTGTTGCATATGTCGGGCTTTACCTCGTCGTTGTTTTGATATGCCCCCAGTGGCATTATCCCCATTGTAGATTACCGAGTGTTTGTGACGCGACGTCGGGTCACTTTCCATCTTACCTGTCCAATCTTGTCTCAGCAAGTTTATCAGTCATACAATCATACAAGTCAATCTTTCATACAATCATATAAGTTAATCCTCCATACAGTCGTACAAGTCATGTCGTCAGTGGCAAGTTCGGCATCATCCGAACAGCTGACATTTATCTTTTATCATGTCGTCAGTGGCAAGTTCGGCATCATCCGAACAGCTGACATTTATCTTTTATCATGTCGTCAGTGGCAAGTTCGGCATCATCCGAACAGCTGACATTTATCTTTTATCATGTCGTCAGTGGCAAGTTCGGCATCATCCGAACAACTGACATTTATCTTTTATCATGTCGTCAGTGGCAAGTTCGACATCATCCGAACAGCTGACATTTATCTTTTATCATGTCGTCAGTGGCAAGTTTGGCATCATCCGAACAGCTGACATTTATCTTTCATCCTGTCGTCAGTGGCAAGTTCGGCAACAACCCGAACAGCTGGCATTTACCTTTTTGTTTCCTGTCGTCAGTGGCAAGTTCGGCAATAATCCGAACAGCTGACATTTATCTTTCATTCTGTCGTCAGTGGCAAGTTCGGCAACAACCCGAGCAGCTGGCATTTATCTTTTTGTTTCCTGTCGTCAGTGGCAAGTTCGGCAATAATCCGAACAGCTGACATTTATCTTTCATTCTGTCGTCAGTGGCAAGTTCGGCAACAACCCGAACAGCTGGCATTTATCTTTTTGTTTCCTGTCGACAGTGGCAAGTTCGGCAACAATCCGAACAGCTGTCATTTACCTTTTTTTATCATGTCGTCAGTGGCAACTTCGGCAACAACCCGAGCAGCTGACATTTACCTTTTTATCATGTCGTCAGTGGCAAGTTCGGCAATAATCCGAACAGCTGACATTTACCCCTTTGTTTCCTGTCGTCAGTGGCGAGTTCGGCAACGACCTGAACAACTGACATTTATCCCCAGTGAAACCATGTTATCCCCAGTGGAGTCGGATCCCGTTTTTTTTAACAGACTCGGATATCCTTTTGTTTTGTTATCCCCAGTCGAGCCATCCTCGCCGTCTTGCATTCATACTTGCATCGTGAGCATTCACAACATTACATGCATAGTATCACGTGCATAGCATTGCATTCATAGCGTTTTGCAGTTGAAACTGGTCAAAAATGGTGTACTCTGTATTTAAGTCTCTTCGACCCGTCGATTTAAAAATTTCACTTTTAAATCCCCGTAACGAAGAAACTTAAATAGGGGCATCTGTCATACCCCATTTTTGACCCGTTTTTAATTTGTTCCTCTCGTTTTTTGAGCCAGAAATTTTCGTCGTTTCAGACGAAATTTCGGCAGGAAGGTATTTTAAAATACCTCATATTTTTGTTCCGAAGGCGACCGTTTTTTTTATTTTGTTTATTTTGTTATTATTATTATTAGTTATTTTATTTTTATTATTTTATTTTATTCTTTTAATTTCTTTTTATTATTAGTGTTTCTGTTTTTTATTATTTATTTATTTTCGTTTTTTATTATTACTATTTTTTATTTTACTGTTGGTATTTATCTTTTTTTAGTTTTTATCCAATTTTCAGTCCAAGCCCCAAAGGGGTAATTTTGTCATTGCATAATTCCAGTCCAGGCCTATTTATAGTGCATTGATTACTGTTCACGCGTCAGAGAAAAAGGACACAGTACCCTTAGTCAGAAAATCAATCAGAACCACCACACTAAAACCCTCAAACCACCACCAACACAACCGGAATCCGGCCACCGGAAAACAACCAACACAGTTTTTTCTTCTTTTTTCTCCTCTCCTCATCTCTTCCCTAAAACCCAGCACAAGCCCTTTTCCTTCTTTTGCAAACAGAACCTCAACCGGCCAGCCTCCTCCATACTACACACACACGACCGCGCAACCCCACCACCACCAAACTAACACATACGGCCGCGCAAGCCCATCATCACCAAACCAACACACACGGCCACGAAACCCAGCCATACACACACACACTCGGCCACACAGCACCCACGAAATACAGCACTCAACCACACACCCACGCAACCACAAGAACGTTGAACCAAAACACGAACTCAACCGAGGCTAAAACAAACCAGCACAGTAGCATAAGTATAAGGTAGAAATCTGCTACTTTGTTTCTTAAAACGAAATTTTAAAAGAAGTGTAGATCTAGAATTCCTTGCCTTTTGTTTTGAAAAACTAGTAACATTTTCAAAGAGTAGAGGAAAAAGGAAATCAAGAGACAGTTTTTTTTAAAAAAAAGGGCAATGTTTTGATTCTGACATGGCGGCGCCGCTGCCTCTGGCCGGCGGCCACCGCGCCGGAATCCCACCTTGACTGGCTTTGTTTCAGAGCAAGAGAGAGAAAGAGGGCTGCTGTTTTTTTTAGAGAGAGAAAGGGGAGTAAGAAATGGAAAAAACCAGAAGGGTGTTTTTTATACACTCAAGTCCGGCCCAATGGCATTGGATCTGGTTCAGCCCATCTTCTTCTTTCTTTCTCTCCTTTCAGATTGCTATTCTGCCCTCCCTCTTTTACTACTGCACCCCTTTTCCTTTTCATTTCTATTTCTTTCTTCTTCCTCTCTTTTCTTTTCATTTATTCCTTTTTATTTTTTTTATCCATGCATTTTATATTTATTGCTTTTAATTTACAGCCCATCATGCATTTTTTTATTTTTTTTATGCACCATATTTATTTATTGTCTTGCATTTTTATTTTCTTTTATGCATCATATTTAATTTTATGTCTTGCATTTTTTTTTTCTTTATTTATTTTCCAGCACCATATTTAATTTTCTGTCTTGCATTTTATTTTCCAGCTTCATATTTATTTTTTGTCTTGCATTTTTATTTTCTTTTTTATTTTATGTACCATATTTATTTTTATGTCTTGCATTTTTATTTTCTTTTATGCATCATATTTATTTTATGTCTTGCATTTTTATTTTCTTTATTTTATTTTCAGCATCATATTTATTTTATGTCTTGCATCTTTATTTTCTTTATTTATTTTATGCACTATATTTATTTATTGTTTTGCATTTCATGCATTTTTATTTCCTTTTTAGCATATTTACTTTAATGCAATTGCAATTTTTATTTTATTATTTTTGTCATTTATTTTATTACCATTAGAATGTATCTAGGTCCAATGTAAAAATATATAAATGAGAATATGCACCGACACCACATTTATTTTTTATGCTTTATGTCGAGGACGATAATGTTATTTTGACCGTATCCGAGGAAAAGGACCCTCGCTTGATCCAACGTCATTTTGAGGGATCCGGCGCGTTTGGACTTTCTCTGCATAACTTAGTCTCTGGACCTTAGGACTTAATCAAAATTTTCATAAAAAAAGTCAAAATCCAAAAAAACATTTTATAACCAAAATTTCAAAAAAAAGTCATCTTTGTCATTTCTTTCTTAATCAAATTTCAATCAATCTTTAATCAATCAAAACCTTTTTTCAATTTAAAATCAATCAAACTCACATTTTTATTCTTCTATGCCTTTTCGGCCTCTTATCTTTCTCAAAACTTTTTTCCAAACTTTAAAATCAATCAAAACAAATCACTCGGCTTTTTACCCCGAACTACGTGATTTTGATCCCATTCGGGTATGTAGGCAAAAGACTTTGTCTTTCCAAATCAACAAAATAACAAAAACATTTTCTTTCTTTTAAACTCCTCACTTTAGTCTTTTCACACTTAAGCATTTATTTTACAAAGAAATAATTATTTAGCATAAAGATAAATAAAAACAAGAGGTTCCTATAGAGTACTATAGACGTTTAGGGTGCTAATACCTTCCCTTTGCGTAACCAACCCCCGGACCTTTGATCTCTAAAAAATAGGGTTTTTTGAACTTTCTCCCTTTTCCTCGGAAAAATAAAAGATCGGTGGTGAGCTTAAAATTGCGAGTCAACGCTAATTGATAGCTTGATGTCCAAAAATCACCGCGACAATATATATATATATATATATATATATATATATATATATATCCACCGTATAAGAAATTATTAATAAAGAATAATTAAATTTTTTATCATGTGTAATATTTCAAAAGCTAAAATAAATAAATTCATTATTATATTTTTTTTAAAATAATTATTACAATAAATCAAGTCAAAATTACTCCTGTGGTTTCTTAATTTAATTTTAGGTAACGATTTCGTCATTTATCTTGTTTTTCACGTCATTTTCATTCTCTCGTTTTTTTATCAATTTGAATATGAATTTTCAAGATTCAAATCTATGAATTTGTTTCGATATGTATTCAAATCTATGATCCTTCACTCATGCTTTCATATGAGTTTTAGATTTTATGTTTGAAAATTTATTTGTAAATAGATCAAAAAGACAAAAATCACGTGAAAAAATATAAATGATGAAACCATTATTTGAAACTAAGTTAAAAACGAGGAGAGCAATTTTGCCTTAAAACAATAATATATAATTTTTACACTAGGATTTATGTGAAGTTTTCATGTGATTGGATCATCCATAACAAAATTTCAAGATCAACGTTAACTTGGTCCAAATGGATTTTAACTTGGATTCCTTAAGTAGAGTTTGAGTATTCTGCACGAATACAAAACATGGAGTGAATGGAAGATTCCACTAAAAATTGTCTGTCAGATTTTAGAACGAATATTAATCATCGACAAAATCAGCGATACTCCACACCAATAGCACGGTTACCAAATATTTCCTTATCTCTTATATATATATATATATATATATATATATATATATATATATATATATATATATATATATATATATATATATGCTCATGCCAAAATGTCACATAAACTCAATTCAACGAAGCTAAAATGATACTGATCTAGTTGTAAAGTGAATATTTTCACTCGGATTCAAACCAAAAACATCGCAGCTGTGTATATGAGTTTCAATGGTGTTTGCCACTTTGCACATTGACAAAAAAAAAAATATAGTAGTCATTAGCAATCTATCTGTAGTATTTTAATAATTTTTAAAAAATTAAAATTAAGAAGAGGCAGTGTGATTGTATTGTATCTCCGGTTTTAATTTATCCAAATGTAAAAGAACGTGGATGCTGCAAGACAATTTATCCAAGACAATTTATTACTTTAATAATCTTTGTTTTACATTCAATTTTGAAGAGTGAGTGTGCAAGTCAATGCTAATGTACTATTGCTTGCTTGAGCACAAGTTACATAAGGTGGATATTTATTTATTTTCATTTAGGCATGCATTTTCACGTGGATGTTTTCCTGTGAAAATCCTTTTCTAACACTAAGGTTTAATTTATTGGAGTATTGAGTTAAAGGATGTGTAACAGTTACATCATAATCTCCATGATGTAATGAAATATCTACAATTCCTCTACTATCTGCTATGGCTGTATAAGGCCCAGTTCCCCATTCAATAATCAAATTGTCCACAACTTGTCCAGTTGGAGTAGTTTGGAAATTTGTATCTGCAAGGAGTGTACTGTTGAAACCAGCTTGTGCTGGACCAGCAAACATTATAATCCCTTGAACTGCTGGATGAGAATATGCCTCTCTTAGTACCTCTTCAAAGTACTCTGCCTGCATAACAAATAAGAATCACAAGAAAAATCAATTTTCATTTTCTACTTCTTCGTGTAACTGCAAAAACATTTTCAGTTTTCATTTTTAATTGTAAACCTATCCTCTATTAGATGAAGTTGAGGAATAAATATACCTGATTTGGCTGAGGATCCACACTGGTTTCTGTGAGCCATATTGGAAATCCAATATCACCAAGAAAATCTAGACCTGACCTCATGTAAGCAAGATTTGGCTGGCCACTTCCAAAATGGCCTTGCAATCCTATGGCAAATAACATTTCATTAGCTTCTCCAGATTGCAGAATCTCCTCAAGTTTGTTGAGATAGTTGGGTGGGCTAACAGCTTTATCTCCACTATATTCAATAGTATTATACTCATTCATAAACAATGTTGTTTTTGGATCAAGCTCATGAGCTTTTAAGTAGTATAATTCAGATGCATTTTCACCTAGTTTATCCTCATAAAAGTGAAAATGGACATTTTCATTCACCACATCCCATGCAATCAATTCTCCTTTATACCTTTTAACAACAGATTCAATTCTTTTTTCCGCGGCTTTGCGCAATTCATCGGGCGATAAATACTTAACCCATTCAGGTTGATATTTTTCATCGTCCCAGAAAATGTTATGACCTCTGACAGAAATTCCATTTTCTTTAGCAAATTCTAACATTGCATCTGGGATAGTGTAGTTTTCTTGGCCTGGAATTATTTCTGTACTATACCATTTCATTTCATTGGTGAAAGTTGTGTATTTGAATCTTGACACAAACCATTCCTGGTAGTCAATGTTTGTGAGAATATGATGGTTCATCCCACATCCAAATGGAAAATCTGCCTTTGTTTGTGTTATGACAACTGTTGCTCCTTCCAATGCTGTTTCATTTACATTACTTACATGGAATCTCACTCTACTCTTACGTACCTACAAGTTATAAATCAATACTAGTGACTATATGGTGCCATGGTGGTAAGTATATGTGTGAGAATATCTAAGACCTCAAGTAAATTAAAATTGAAGTGAGGGTCTTGGCCTATATTGGTGTGAATGTGACCGCCGGTTACTGTTCTTATATTTTGTTGCAATTTTTTTTCTTGATAATCATGTTATTTGTACGAAATATACATGACTTTTGTCGATGACTAATGTCAACCAAAAAATTTAGTTGACTATCTTTAGTGGAGTCTCCACTCCCAACCACGTATCTATTATCCGTTCTAATTTTAGTATTGCTTTTAAGTATAAAATTGGTTTGCTTACTATGGATTTTGTTCTTCCTCAAGTTGGTAGTATTACAAAGATACTAAGCATAGAAGAATAATGCAAGTTTCATGTTGCATTAGCTTACTCTTTCAATGTTGTTGTCTTGGTGTGATCTCCATTCCTTTTTAGTAAATGGTTGCAATGACACACTATCAGCCCATATTTCCACACTTGGATTATTGCTCTGCAATGGATTCTTAGTCAATTTCATTTACTAGTAATTTTTTGGCCAAATACCTCTTTTGGTCATTTAAGTTTGACAAAAATACCGGGAATAATCCTTTAAGTTCTTAAGTTTCAAATAGGTCTTTTAAGTTGTTAATTTATTACACCGTTACCCTTTTAAAGACTTATTTGAAACTTAAAAAACTTCAAATAGGTGCATTAAATTAACAACTTAAAAGACCTATTTAAAACTTAAAAAACTTAAAGGACTAATCTGGTATTCTTGTCAAACTTAAAGGACCAAAAATGGTATTTGGCCTAATTTTTTTGTCTCGTAACAGATTTCATTTTAGATAAGAATTCAGTAACAATTAGAACCAGTTCATAAAAAGTAAATTGGTCCAAAAAGTACATGTAAATTTTTTAAGATAACAACTTTCTTTTCTTGCTTCTATAAAAGAAGAAGGGTTAAATATATTTTCAATTGGCGTAAAATTACAAATTTTGGTATTTTGTCTCTACAAAAAATTTATTCAGTTTTAGTCACTAAATCTATTTATTTTTTAAAAAAAAATAAACACTTTTAGTCCATATATTTAGTCGCGATAAATGAAAAATAGGGACTAAATTGAATAAAATTTGTGTTGAGACTAAATTCAAAAGGTTGTCATCTTCTAAAGCTAAAAACATATTTAACCCAAAGAAAAATGCAGTTAACCTCGAAAAGAATCTCAGCCGGGCTCGAGAAGTTTGCGACTATGCCCCCTTTTAGAAGAGACCAACATCCATGCTTTGCTATCACATGGCCACCTCTAACCAATTCACTTCCATTTGTTTTAAATACAACAGAAACTGTGTCACTTCCTTCACTCAGCTGAAGCCAAGCTGAATGTGAAAATAAAACCATTCAAAATATGGTTTATATACAAATGAATTAATGATCAATATGATAATTTACATTCATTTGATGAATGTTAGTGACAAAGAAACATAAGTTAGTTACCTGAAAAAGAGTATATCAATCCTTTCTCGAGCTGAACCGATTGTGAAAAACTATCTAATGATTGTGTTCTTTTGCTGGCAACAATGAATCTATTTCCATCATTTGATACACGTTCCTCAATTTTTCCATTTCCAAACACTGTCCAACCCTCTATATTGTGATCAAATCCTGAATTTACTATAATTCCTCCTCCATATTGTGGTCTTTGAGGTTCTTTCATACACTGTTTTATTTCAAGGCATTGGCAACACAAGTAAGTTTAAATTGCTTAAATGGATTAAATTTTGTAACATATATAATCATAAGCCATATTAAATCAATAATCATAGAAAAAGATGTGTGATTGCCTCAATAGTAGCAAAATAATCATAAGCCAAAGAATGAACGCCTAGCCCTGCGTATATGGTGTGAAGATATGTTAGATATTAAAAGAATTATAGCATTGAATTTATAGAGAGGGAGAGATAGAAACCTGAGATAAGTAGAAGGAAAGAGGTGGTGATGAACAACAAATTGCAACATTTTGCAGAAACCTTCATTTTGTCACTAATCATCATTTAAAATAAATCTTCCCTTATACAATGAACCTACATGGATTATAATTAGCTATTTATAAGCCCGTGCATTGCCTTTGAGGCTGAAAATTCGGCTTAAATTTTTTTTAAGAAAAAAATCATATGGTTGATAAAATTGGATAGCAATAGTAAGAAATAAAGAATGAGAGACTTGTTTTTTTCTTCCTTATAACCTATTATAGAATTTAAATCTTTTGTTTTGTTATTTAAAAAGTGCAATGATATCCTAAAATCTAACTCAGCTGACGACACTAATATTGTTAGATTGAATATTTTTTGTGGCGTCACACGTTATCCGAAAATTTTAATTTTTGTGATGTTTATCATTTTGTTCACAACAAGAAAAAAATGCTAAATCTATCAACACCACCGCAGACACGAAATTTGATGATAGTTCGACATGACTTACCATGATAAAGTGATCATATACAAATAACTGACTAATTAATAAATAAGTAATTACTTCCTTCAAAAAAATAAATAAATAAGTAATTACCAAACTTGATCAATCCTTTGTCAAAAAATTAAATAATTACTTATTAAGGATAAAGTTTGTTCTTGACTCAAAAAGTTAATTAAATACTCTGGAAAAAAATTAAATGATTGAGTCAAAAATAAATAAATAAATAAATAATGTAAATGTGAAAGTTCACAATAGTAGTAAGGGGTATGCTTTTTATTAAAACTTGAGCAAAGTGATATTAGGAAAGGACAAACGAGGTTGAGTCTAGGGAAGGGTTAGACTTGCACAATGTGACCAACCAAAGTTCACAAATTGATTTGAAAATTGTTACAAATTTATTCCATTTATTCTAATACCATTTATTCTAATTCCATTTAAGATGGTAAAAAGAATAACATAACTTATCCATTTGTCACTTGTTAGAACATTTTTTTAGAGAGTCATTTGTTAGAACATTGCTTAAGCGAATCTTGGTATAAAAGCCGCGGTGTCGTATATGACAATGGTTCAATTGTTTGAGAAAAATAGAAGGCTAGAAGCCGATTTTAGCATCAAATTCAATGAAGGATTATACAATACAAGACATGTCACACGAAATATTTAATTGGTTGAGACCACATACATACTATGCATGGAGAAAAAATATTGTCAGATATGGATTGGAGACTCCAATGATGTCCCGTGAAATCATTTCTTGTTTTGTATAATTTTGAGATTTTTTGTTGTTGCTAATAATCGATTGATATTGTTAATTAATACAAAATCAAATTTTAATGTACTATGATATCAATAATAATAATAAAAAATGATATCAACAATCAATGTAATGAATTTTGCACAAAATGCATGAAAATTTAACTCTTCAATTCAATTCAAGTGGCGTCTGAAGCAGATCGCATACGTAAATAAATGACACAGTTGTGTCACGTAGATTTGAAGTTGTTGTAGATAAAAAAAGCAAATAATGGCCATTATATATCATCCATATGTTAGTGCATATAAAATTCATTGCAAGAGAGGAAGATCGAATTTCCCTGGCTATTTTTAATTTGAATTAATCATCACTGTTTAGTGAGTTACAACTCATTATTTTCCCACCAAAATCAAGGATTTTAATATCAATGCAGAGTGACGTGTATTGGTGGAGTTTACACCATTTATAGGTTGCAAGCTAATTACATAGCTCGAACCTAAAATTGCACCGACTATCAGTACAGTTTGGTTGGATCAAATAAGAGGTAAGACCATGTACAATGGTAAAAATCATTCAACACCCTTCAACACACACTTTTTCAATTCCCAACACTCCACATCATTTTCTCTCTCTTCCACATAATCATTCAACACACCATTCAACACATACCCTCTCCAATAGTTTTTTCATTCAACACTCTACCCCACCACTCACTCTACCCCACCACTTTTTATTTCATATTCTTATTTAATTTTATATTTTGTTTTTATAATTACATAAAATTACAAACTAATTTAATTATAATTAAATTAAAATAATAAAAACTTAACAATTTATTTTTTAGTGTTTTTGTAAAAACAAAATTTATTTAAATAATTAATATTTATTTTCTTAAATTAAAATGCAATACAATACATTAAACACGCGGCAAACAATAACTTAAAATGCAAGACAACAAATTAAGCACACGACACAAGTAACTTAATTAGTACGATACAAATCATCTTTAATCATGAAACATTCCAAACTTTTCCCATATGTGCTTCACTAGATCTGCTTGCAATTCGCGATGAACATTTGGATCACGCAATTCGGATCTAGCACGCACATGATTTGCAAAAGCGGGTAACACCTCGGTCGAGTATGGTTGCGGTGTACTAGATCCACTTGCCTCAGATTGCTCAAAATCGGTCCAACGTTGAGCATATGTATCTCGTTCATCCTCAACAATCATATTATGTAATATGATGCATGACCTCATGATGATACTCAAATCGTCTATGTCCCACAAGCGAGCTGGTTCACGGATGATTTTAAATCGAGCTTGAAGCACTCCAAATGCACGTTCGATGTCCTTCCGACATCCCTCCTGAACTTTTGCAAATAACTTATCGGGTTCACTTTGAGGAAGTCTGATCGATTTGACGAAAGTTGGATAAGAAGGGTAGATACCATCAGCTAGATAGTATGCCATGTTATAGGGACGTTGATTCACAAAAAAATTCACACTTGGAGCCTTTCCTTGTTCCACATCATCAAACACTGGTGACCGGTCTAGAACGTTTATATCGTTCAACGTTCCCGGACATCCAAAAAAGGCATGCCAAATCCATAGATCATGAGATGCAACTGCTTCAAGAATAACTGTGGTGGTTCCCTTATCCCCCCTAGCAAATTGACCTTCCCATGCTTTAGGACAATTTTTCCACTCCCAGTGCATGCAATCAATACTCCCGATCATCCCTGGGAACCCCCGCATTTCACTTACATGTAGTATTCTTTGCAGATCATCTTGGGTTGGTGCTCTCAGGTACTCTTGCTCATACAATCGTATGATTCCTTTACAGAATCTACGTACGCACTCCAATGCTGTAGTACCTCCTATTTTGATGTATTCATCGACCGCATCTGCTGCCACACCATATGCTAGCATTCGCATTGCTGTGGTACATTTTGCTAACGGTGATATACCTTCTTTATTGGTTGCATCAACTCGTTGGGTGAAGTAGTTATCACTACTTGAAAGGTCCCCAACGATTCGAAGGAAAACATGTTTTTGCATTCGGTACCGACGACGAAACATTGCATCGTCATATGTAGGCTCATCGGCAAAGTAGTCGTCAATTAGTCTTTGGTTTGCCGCTGCATGATCTCTATTGAGATATTTTCTACTACGAGGTGCACTATCTTCCAATATTTTGTTTCGACGCTCTCTGAATCGCCTGGCCATATAAGTTTCTTCCATTTCACATTTTCGTTTGTAGGCTGCGATATCAAAAGGATATTCTGATGGATCCATTAATAGTTTTTTGTGATATTTTGAAGTAGATTGAATGAGATTTGGGATATTGGTGATTCAATGTATGTATCTATGAGTCCTTATATACAAGTACATTAAGTGGTGGACATTGACGGAATCGAAATAAGTTATTGTATTGAGTTAATACTTAGATAAGGATTGGGTGAAAAGCAAACAGTGGGGACTTGATTGAAAGTAAATTATGAAAGCCAAAAGTCACGGACAGATAAGGATTTGGATTCGGATTCCAGACAGATAAGGATTCGGATTCCAAACAGATAAGCCAAAAGTCACGGACAATTATTAAAGCAAACAGTGGGGACTTGATTGAAAGTAAATTATGAAAGCCAAAAGTCACGGACAGATAAGGATTTGGATTCGGATTCCAGACAGATAAGGATTCGGATTCCAAACAGATAAGCCAAAAGTCACGGACAATTATTAAAGCAAACAGTGGGGACTTGATTGAAAGTAAATTATGAAAGCCAAAAGTCACGGACAGATAAGGATTTGGATTCGGATTCCAGACAGATAAGGATTCGGATTCCAAACAGATAAGCCAAAAGTCACGGACAATTATTAAAGCAAACAGTGGGGACTTGATTGAAATTTGATTGAAATTACTTGATTGAAATTAATCAACGGACAATTTCATTACAGCCACAATTTGATTGAAATTACACAATAACTCATACATTACAGCCAAAAGCCACATACAATTTGATTGAAATTAATTATCAAACAGCTCTTGGCTCAACATATCCAACAACTTTTGCTTCCGATCATCAAGATTCTCCTCGGAACTTAGTTTTAGATACATTTTCATTTTTTTAGCATGAGTCTTTTCTTTCATCAATTTGTTAGCCTCCTGTTGCACCGACGCTATCTTGTCCAATTGTTCAAGCTCTTTCTCCTTGAATTGTTTGAATTCAGCCCACTCTTTATCCACCACCTCCAAGGCAGCTTCCTTACTTTTCTTTTTACCTTTTTTCTTAGCTGCCTCCCTACCCATTGGACGAACAGTAGATCCTACAGAGTTTGAGCCACATGCATCACTGTCGTGAGATCTCTTGGATCCACTACTGCCTGATCCAATATTTCCTACTTGACTACCATAACGTGGTTGATCACGGAGAGCGTGCCATTCTGCCATTAAACTAAAGTGAATATTCTTCCCACTCGCGTATAATTCATGCGCTTTTGCCAAAATATCATTCTCCGACCAACCGCTTCGTTGCATACGCTGAGCGCTTTCATAAGCGCCAATCCATTTATTCAGTATTTTGTTCATATAATTAAAACGGTTTCGGCATGCAACACCATCCCGCGGATGATCGAATGAGCAATGCTCATTACAATACTCAGCAATTTTACCCCAATATGTTTCACCTTTCTGATTTCTCCCAACAACACTGCTTGTTCCATATTTAATCCACCCACTAATTAGTACCAAATTTTGTTCAGTGGTCCATGCTGGTTGTTGGGCTTTCTTGCTCTTAGGAGTTGAATCCTCTGGATTTGGTGTGACTTCGTTACCACTTGTCATGCCACCAAGAGTTATTTGTGTTGAAAATTCAGGAAATTCAGGTGCACCAACACTCGGAAAGTTTTCATTTCCCATTGGCATATAACCACTAAACGGGGGTGTTTGAGATGGATATCCCATCATAGATCCATAATATGGATTAAAGTTTGGAACAGAGGATGGGTGGTTGAAATTTGGTGCAAATCCAAAATTATGCATGTTTTGAGGACGTTGGTTTGGAAATTGATTTGGATTTTGATAATTGTTGGGATTTTGGTAGCTAAATGGGTAACTAGAAGAATTCTGGGTGTTGAAATTGTTATTATTTGGATCCATTTCACTAACAACAAGTTTAAAACTTCAAAAGGATAGGTAACAGAAGGATAGTAATAAGATTAGGATACTGAAAAACTTGGTTTTTTTTTCTGTGTCCAAATCAAATGAACCAAGTCTCTATTTATAGAGGAAAAAAAATCATGAATTTTGGTAATTTTTTTTTTTTTTAAAATTAATTTACATTGAAATAATTGAGTTGAAATTATTAAGATAATAAAAATCCAGCGAACCAATCAGTGTGCGCCACGCGTCCTGCTTTAATAAAAAAGCAGACTTCTCTCTCTTTCTTCTGCGCGAAACGCGCCTTGTCTCCGCGTGTAGTACACGCGCCGGAATTGAGCCAGTGGCAAGCGGCCACGTGTCCAGGGCGAAGGCATTAATCAGTGTTGAACCAATTCAACTCTTCAATGGTCCATGTCATCATTCAACACTTGCCATTTTACCATTGCAAGGCATTAAGCTGTTGAAAGCTTCATTCAACACCACCATTGTAGGTGGTCTAAGGTATATAGTATTGTGGCAGGCATCGAGTGATGAAACCACTATTACCATTCACTGAAATCAAGATAACGTGATGTTTCTTAGTAGTAAAGAAATAACGAGTGGTGTTTTGGACTCTAATGTAGTATTATTTTTTAATCAGTTGCTAATAATCCACTATGAAAATCTCGCAAAAATAATCAACCTATCTAAAACTTTTCAATTAAAACAATTGTTTGTTTTTATTTTATTTTATATAAATGTTACTCCCTCCGTTCCTTTTTAAGTGTCTCTTTTGGAGAAATTTTTTGTTCCTATTTAATTGTCACTTTCAAAGTTCAATGCAACATTAAATGTTGTTTTACCAATATTACCCTTAGTTATTTATTGCGGAGAGAGAAATATATGAAATGAGATATTAAATGAATAAGGACATTTGTCGCGGTGATTTTTGGATATCAAGCTATTGATTAGCGTTGACTCGCAATTTTAAGATTCACCACCGATCTTTTATTTTTCCGAGGAAAAGGGAGAAAGTTCGAAAACCCTATTTTTAGAGAGATCAAGGTCCGGGGGTTGGTTACGCAAAGGGAAGGTATTAGCACCCTAAACGTCTATAGTACTCTATAGGAACCTCTTGCTTATTTTTATCTTTATGCTAAATTAATTATTATTTGCTTGTAAATAAATGCTTAAGTGTGAAAAGATTAAAGCGATGAAAAAGAAGAAAGGAAAATGTTTTTGTTGTTTTTATGGATTTGGAAAGACAAAGTCTTTTGCCTACATACCCGAATGGGATCAAAATCATGTAGTTCGGGGTAAAAAGCCGAGTGATTGGTTTTGGTTGATTTTAAAGTTTGAAAAATGTTTTGAGAAAGATAGGAGGCCGTAAAGGCATAGAAGAAATAAAAAGAAGTGAGTTTGGTTGATTTTAATTTGAAGAAAAAAGTTTTGATTGATTAAAGATTAATTGGAATTTGATTAAGAAAGAAAAGATAAAAGATTAATTTTTTTGAAAATTTGATTATAAAATATTTTTTGATTTTGACTTTTTGACTTTTTTATGAAAAATTTTGATTAGGTCCTAAGGTTCGGAGACTAAATTATGCTGAGAAAATCTAAGCGCGCCGGATCCCTCAAAATGACGTTGGATCAAGTGAGGGTCCTTTTCCTCGGATACGGTCCAAATTACATTATCGTCCTCGACATAAAGCATAAAAAAATAAATGTGGTGTCGGTGCATATTCTCATTTATATTTTTATTTACATTGGACCTAGATACATTCTAATATCAATAAAATAAATGACAAAAATAATAAAAATTACATTAAAGTAAATATGCATGAAATGCAAAACAATAAATAAATATGGTGCTTAAAGTAAATAAATAAAAAAAATAAAAAAAATAAAAATGCAAGGCATAAAATAAATATGATGCTGAAAATAAAATAAAAATGCAAGACATAAAAATAAATATGATGCTAAAAGAAAATAAAAATGCAAGACAATAAAATAAATATGATGCATAAAATAAAAGAAAATAAAAATGCAAGGCAAAAAATAAATATGGAGCTGGAAAATAAAATGCAAGACTGAAAATTAAATATGGTGCTGGAAAATAAAATAAAGAAAATAAAAAAAAATGCAAGGCATAAAATTAAATATGATGTATGAAATAAAAGAAAATAAAAATGCAAGGCAAAAAAATAAATATGATGCAATAAAATAAAAATAAAAAAATGCATGGGTACTGGAAATTAAAAGTAATAAATAAAGTGCATAAAAAAATAAAAGAAAATAAAAAGTGCAAGAAATAAAAAATAAAAGAATAGAGAGGAAGAAGGGGGGTGCAGAAGTAATAGGGGGAGTGCAGAAAGTAAAAGAGTAGAAATCAGAAAAAAGAAAAGGAAGAAGGAGAATGGGCCGAGGGGAAAGTCCAGTGGGCTAAGTCAGGGGAGAACCGGTCCGGTTCGGCAGTCTATATAAGTCCAAACATCCGGTTTAAATCATTTTTCTCTTATTCTTTCTCTCTCTGTATTTCATTTTCTCTCTTCTCTCACTTTCCTTCTCAAAACCGTCGGCCATGAACATCCTCCGGCGTGGCAAGCCGCGGCGGCCGGAGAAGCTCAGGCCTCCTCCCCTTTGAAACCTTACGGTTTCTTAGAGAGTTCTGTCTCCTCTCTTCAAATCCGAGGTCCTTTTTTAGAAAACGAACTTGATGCGAGCTAGATCTAAACTTAAAGATGGGAAATAACCTTTGGTCTGGATTCGGTTTTGGGCTTAGCTCCTGGTTCTACGATGGCTTTGCGTTCGTTTGATCTTTGTGTTGATGGTTCGGTTGTAGTGCTGAGCTTTTGTGTTGTTTCGGTTGTGAGTAATTTTGGCTTGCGATTTGTTGCGATCTAGATTCGGTTCTAGGTGTTGGTTATGATTTACTGTGATTTGGGTTTGGTTATGTGTTGGTTGTGATTTTTGTGATTTGCCTGGCCGATTTTCTGAATTTGTGGTGGTTGGCCGGAAAATGGATTTTTGTTGGTGGTAGACGGTGGTTATGGGAGTTGTGATTGGTGGTTCTGGGTTTGTTTTTCTGACTCAGTGTACTTTCTCTGACTTGGGTACCGTGCGGGTGTACTATTTTCTGACGTGAACAGTGCAATAATTGCTATTTATAGCAAAAGAGTAAAACGAAAATGACTGAAATGCACCTCTGGGCCTTGGACTGAAAAATGGACCAAAATGACTAAATTAAAAACTGACAGTAAAATTAAAATATTATGAATAATAAAAAACGAAAATAAAGAAAATAAAAAAAGAAAACACTAAAATAAAAAGAAAATAAAAAGAATAAACTAAAAATAATAAGAATAATAATAAATGATAAAAATAACGGTCGCCTTCGGAACAAAAATGAGGTATTTTAAAATACCTCCCTGCCGAAATTTCGTCTGAAACGAGGAAAATTTCCGGCCTAAAAGACGAGAGAAAAGAAATAAAAACGGGTCAAAAATGGGGTATGACAACATTATAGTAAAAGTATAAATTATTGTATAAAAAATAGTAACAATTATTGATTGTCTTGGTTTGTGTAAAATGTCAAAAGGTGACAATTAAAAAGGAACGGAGGGAGTAATATTTTTTTAAGGGATAAATGTTAATATATATTAATGGTTATATAATTAGGGTTAACGAAAAAAACTTACTTCCTCCATCTCATTCGTTTTGATAAAATAATTATTTATATTAATTTTTGTTCTGGTTTAAGTCCAATCCTTGGCTTCAAACCCTATACTGCCTCCTTAAGTATATATAAGGATCATATCACTAAAAATCATGTATGATTTATTCTAAACCTCTCAATCTTCTCAAGCACATATTTACTTGAACATTAGAGTGTCTTTTGCATGTACACCTTCCGTCAAACAACACAATTACAATAGATTTCGATCAAAACCTTATCGATGGAACTTCTTCCATGGACTACAGTGAAACCTCTAATGGAGCAATTTCTTCCATTGATCCACCCTCGCTATAAGATTATTCCGTCTTTCTCAATAATTATGGTTCTCCCAACAATAACAATTTCTAATGCATGATAATATATTAAGATTAAAATATCATTGAACATGATTAGTTACCATATACTTGCAACTAATCATCAAATAAGGATACCAGATGTATGTTATATTGATATTATAAAACATTATAAATAATTTGGAAAGAAAAAAAAAAGTATTCTTAGACACACAATAAGAGAGGCGAATGTAGTACTTTCTTTGTCTCATAGTATATTAATGTTTAGGTTTTAAGAAAAATATATACCATTTTCAGGGTAATATAAATTTTTTCTCTTTTGTTATATGTATGTGTAGGTAAAGACATGCGAATGAGTTGTGATATAATTTATTTTTTCGGATAGAAAGTAATGATATAATATTTTTTTTTTAGGGGTAATGCTATAATATTGAATAGTGTTTTTTGACGGAAATATTGAATAATGCATGTAATTAACACTCTATTGACATTTTAAGGTGACACATAATCTCTTGTCAAAAAAATAAAAGTGACAAATAAACCGTCCTAAGGGATATTTGGCCTAGAAAAGTGAACTGACAAATTTTCTTTGGAGCAGCTCTTTATATGAAGGAAGAAAATCTAGGATCAGATTGGGTTTCATTTAATATCGTATTGAAGGTGTTGATTTAGTGAACGAAGTTCATTTGTCTTCATACCAATTTGGCTTCCTGGCTTCCTCCCACTTTTGTTAAACGGTGGGACTAATTTCGATCCAATTTTTGATAAAAATAAAAATAAAAAATTAAAGAGGAATCAGAGAGTAAAGAAATTAAATATGGACTAATTTGTTCAAAATTCATGATGGACTATAATTTGGTATTTTTTTCAAAACAAAACAAAAAATAATACGCAAAATTTCTTTTTTAAACCTTTAACTTAATTTCATATAACACTTCAATTCTTTATTTTTCACGTTATTTTATGTCCATTTACATGATTTTTATATTTCAAACTTTTTTACAAAGAATTTTATATTTCAAACTTGAAAATTCATATATAAATGGATCAAAATGACGTGAAAAAATATAATTGTTCAAATCATTATGCCAAAATAACAAGTAAATTTGGGTTGTACCCAAAAAAAAACTAAATTTGAGATTTTTTTTCTAGATTATTTGGAATTTACATAGAGAAAATTGAGACGGACTAATTTAGTAACTTGAGAAAAAAATTTATTTGCCAGCAACGTTCTAATTGTGGTATGAGTAATTGTATATGTCCAACATCATATAATAGAACCCGTAAGCAACTAAAAATAAACTTATGTATTTTTTTGTCAAAGTATAGATTAGGTTGCCTTAAATTGCGAGCAACTAATTTGAGTATTTCTTTTGTTTGCTTTATTATTTTTTTACAAAAAGGGTCAAAAGCCTAAAGAAAAATACGAAAGGAAAACTAAGAACCTTAAATGTTAAGCATACAAGTTCCAAAAATATCATTAAAAATAAGTCTTTGAAGTTTGTAGGGGACTTCAAAACAAGAAGATTCCAAGAAATTATAGTAAGGCTAAAGTTTGCTAGCCAATCAACATTTGTATTGCATTCACGCCAAGTATGAATAACTTGTTTGCTCCAATTGGTTCGAAAAAAATCTTGAATACACCAAATTATTGAGGGGATATTCTCATTGATTTTGCACTTGTAAGTAACCATGTCGGCGAGAACCTTTGAGTCATTCTAAACAACACGTAAGGTAAACCTTCTCTCCAAGTCATGTTAAGCCGCAGATACAAACTTCGCGTCTCTGCATGCAAAGCATTTAAGCAACAAGATTGCAACTAAACCTCTTATGCCACATGCTATCATAATCTCGAAGCACCGATGCAAGCTCGTCGTTCACTTTGCATCCCATCACAATTGAGTTTCACCCAACCATGGTTTGGTCTCTTCCGGCCAATGAAATCAATTTCCTTGTTATGAAGGTCAATTTGCAAATGTAGGTCCGGATTTTCTTCAATAGCTATGTTGAAATGTTAAACGACATAAATCATGCATGTTTGTCGATCTTTGAAATTCTTCTTCAAACACTACTTTATTTTGCCACATTCAAAGAAGCCAACACATTGTCATGAATGTTGTTTGACACCTAGCATTAAGATCATCCCCCCTTCCTCCTCCTTAATGTTGAGGTTATTGAAAACCCAATTCCTATGATCGACAAAGAAAAAAGAGTAGTTAAATTCGGAAGTAAAAGTCTAGACCATACATGAGTTGCATAAGTACAGGTCCCGAAGTACGTGGAGAACCGTCTCATCACAACAAGGGCATGTGGGTGTCATGCCCACCCCTACCTACTCATATGGTATGTAGAAACTCAGAAAGATAATAAAAGACATTATATTTTATGCGTGTTTCAAATACAAGGAAGAGCTCCTATTTATATTATAGGATAGGAGACAAAGAAAATAATTACACATAAAATACAATAATGAGATAATCACAACATATCGTAACATGATAGTTTATTAGAACGCGACTATGAGCCACCAACCATGAAGATTTGAATATGGTGTGACTCACTCTAATTTCATATAATTTTCCAATCACCTTAACACTTATGTGGCTCTCGGAAAGCATCTTATAAGCATTCTTGATCGAAAATTGATGTGTACTGGTGCAGTCACACTCAATAACATCAGGCCAATCAACCTCACTAGGAGCAGGAAGCGCTATTACTTTTGTGGCAATGTTAATAGGTATATTCTCAAAGAGAACATTGGCGTTCCAATTTCATGAGAGATCCATAACATCCTTAACATTAACAGCGGTATCCACAAAGGATTGAGCGGCTATTGTGATGAGAGAATAGCTGCTATGTCCCCATTTGTCCAATAAAAAATTGGTATAACTACTGTCTCAGTCTGCCAAGACACATTCATTTGAAAATCATCTCATATCCTTGTAAGAGCACACCATAAAGGTGAGTGATGGACATTCACAAATCATTGTTTCTACCATACTTGCTGCTGAGCACTCTACATTAGAGGTCATTAGCCTTGGTTATAAGGTTTTAGAGCATCTTCATAAGAAAAACCTTATTCATAGTGTGGAGCCGTTTGAAACCAAGTCTGTCATCTTTTTTAAGTAACAAACGTCCCAACCAATTCAAGGGGTTTTCTCCCTTATTAATTATCTCCCCGTATAAAACCTCATTGAAATTAAAATAAATAATTTGAGTATTTATTCTTTAAATAAATGAGTGATATTGAAAAATGTAAACAACCTAATGCTTTGTTAGGGTTATGAAAAAAATTAAGATAAAAGAAAAGAAAGTAGAGACAAAGATAATTAAAAATAAGATAATTTGTTAGTTGTTTGCTAGGTGAGAAAATAGATAGTTAAAAACTTTATATTCTCTTATTTGATTTGACAGAAAATGAGAGGAAAGAAAATTGAGTATTTTTTAAATAACTTCAAGTAAAATCTAATTTGATAATATATATATATATATATATATATATATATATAATCTAAATTCTCAATAATGGAAAAAATCACAATATAATATAAATTTTTAAAAATGCTTACAAAATTTAAACTATTTTAATTGATTTATACAAAAATAAAAATGATAACTAAATACTAAACCCTTCATCCAAAAATAATTGATTTAGCTGAATGTTTCACATATGTCAATGTAAAATTTTGAACTTAAATATCTTTAAATATCTATCAATAAAAATTATGAAAAGTTGATATTTATCGAGACAAATCCAACATTTTTTTAAGAAATATATTATATGCTATATTTGTTTTTATTTAGTAAAAATGCATGATCAAAGTATGTTGTATACATGGTCAAACAATGTCAATATTTTGGGCGGAGAGAGTATTAAAGAAAGGATATAAAGATCCTAAAAGAGAAAGTTTTAAGTTGAAAAGTGAACTTTTAAAAAGTTGATCAGTGACTACCCGATTTCTAATAAAATAGGGCTCGTTAGCGTTTTTCTAAATTTTATTTGATCGCATATAACCTGGAGTTTTTTTGTCATCCTATTGGTTTCTCATGTACTCTACTGATTTCAGATTATATAACCAAAAAAGCGGAAATACACGTTAAAAACACCCTCCGACATTGTTAGAGAGTCTCACTTCGATTGAGAGATGACTTAAATAAATGTTTATAAATGGATGCAATCTTCACCTCACAATCCAACTACAAATTCTAAGACCTCGATTTTTTTCGGATTTCATATTCCGAAGCAATGAGGAGGGTGGAAAAAGAAAAATTGAATTTCCATAGGGCTCAGCTGGGCCCACTAGTATCCCAGTGGAAGAAGTGCTTTTCCTTCCAAACAAACAAAGAGTAGAAAAGCGTATGGAAAACAAAACGGATAGTGATAGTGACAGTGATACGTAGAAAGGAATGAAAGTGAAACCTAATCCCAAAGAAGGATTGAATTAATTCAGATTGTTTTGGTGATAAACCCTAAAATGTCTCATCGAGATTCCTCCGATTCGAAGCGTCGTCATTCTAAGGTCGATCGTGAATCAAGGTACACTTCCTCTTCTAGTTGTATGAATTAGATGATTATTTCGTTCTTTTGTTTGAATGTTGATTATGGTGATGTTTGTTTTAGCCCTAAGAAATATAGAAGAGATGAAAAACAAGATAGAGAAAGAGAGAGATTAACCACAAATGATCGTCAACCTACCAACGATGCTTCTCACAATCAATCTGAGCCGTCCAAACATTCGTCTCAACCTCCAAGATCTCGCTCTTATTATCAGGTTATAGTAAACAAAAATTACAGTTGATTATATTCAATTTTTCATATATTAACTTGTATTAGATTTGTTACAAACTGAATGAATGAATGAACAGAGAATATGCCAATGGCGGAAGGCTATTAATTCGCCATATAAATACGCCTTTGCAGTCTATGGAACCGCCATGGCGGGTATCCCTTCACAAGTTGCCTATGTTAGTTCACAACACTGCTAAGTAACTTAGTCAATTATCATTCTATATACAGTTCCAAGAGTACAAGTTTTACACTAATAATACAGCTCAAACTGGGTGGTGTTCTCTGTAGCACTGACACTTTCGATGAAAGGCATGTCGGGCACCGAGATATGGGATTTCATTAAATTAATTCATTTTTACCCTTGTAGACGTGTATACTGTCCATGTTTGTGTCAGTGCTTCATGGGTCTTGTCTATCCCTATTAAGCTCTTAGGAAAGTGCTCCAAGCCAAACTGAATATGTTGGAAAACACTACAGTGTTGTCAATTAAATGCTATAGCAAGGCGACCCCTCACTGCAACACAACATGCAGTAGTAGAGAAACTTATTGTAGCGGCCGAAATACTGGCTGCCGCAGATGCAGTAGCGCCTCACCTCAGAATGAGATAAAAAATTTCATAAAATCTTTTTAACCCATAAAATGTTGGGGCTTTTTGGTTCTCCATTTAGTGAGCCATCCATTTAATCCATTTAGGTGCATGGATGCACGAAATGTGTCAAAAAATAATCCAATGGCTGATGTTTAAAAGTCAAAATTAAGGGTTTCTTAATAATAATAATAATAAATGAACACGTTCGTCTTCCACCCGTTCCTTCATTCTCTTTGAATTGAAGACACAGTCACTCTTCTTCCCCTGCACCACCATCCCTCTTTCTCTGCATCGCTGCCCTGCACCACCCCATCTCTACCCTGAAAAGTGATTTGAACAAATATCTCATCTTAAAGGGAAAAGAACCAATCGATTTATAAGCAGACACAATATCTCTCCTAAATTGACATCAATTTCCAATCAATTAGGATATTAATGCCAATTAATACATCAAAGGAGGCAAGCAATATGCCTTTTTTCAAAATCAAAGTGACATGTGCAGATTTGCTAGATGCTTTGGATTTAATCAATCCAAATCAGAAACAATCATAAGGAAGCAGAAGAGGGATCTTGTCTGAATGAGGGAAAAAGTGGAAGATGAACGTGTTCCCTTTTTTTTTTATTAAAAAACCCTTAATTTTGACTTTTTAATATATAGGGGGTGCCTGTTTGAACACTAGTGTATATATAGCATAAATAACTGTATGTAAAAATATTTCAAAATAGTTGCCATTTTGCTATCTGGGGTTGATAACATTGTTGGAAAAGGAAAAAAAAATATATTTAGTCTCCTTTGTTTTAAAATCAATGATTTCTCTATTCACAGAGGAGAGTTGCATGTGCATTATCATAGCACAAAAACATATCTCAATCATTATTGCATTGTATATCCTTGGGCTGAATACAATTGGTCAGCTCATAGCTAGCTACAAGCTAGTAAACAATAGTTACGTTGGGAGGAAACTGGGAGAAGAACATTGTACACCATTCTTTACTGTTTGCTTTAGCTGTTAACTGCCTGGTACAAGTTGTGAGCAATTTTATAACCTTTCAATCATAATGCAAAACCGACACCGTTGCCATTTTCTCGATGTTAGCTACTAAAACATGTGGTGGGTGGCAACTTACTTATTCGAGATTGCCAGGATTGTTATATATATTGTCGTATTGGGTGAAATACAAGCCACAGATAAAAGACATCTGGAATTTGTTTTGACTGTAAAATATTGTATGAATAATCTATATAGATGACAAAGCTCAGATCCTTTGCCATAAATGTTGAGATTGATTTTTATTCCTTTGCCCCTTGATTTATAAGGAGGTCAGTGTTTATCATCAAATACCTTTATTGGAAAGAAAACGTCTTATTGGACATTGAAGATAACTTGGAAATTCATTTGTTAATTACAGATTTAAAGTCCCTTTTTATATGCTATAGATGTTATTGAGTGAATGCAAACTATTTTTCTGGGGCATGGGATTCTTGTTCAGTCCCATGCCTTCAAGTGCCTCGGTATATGCTTTCCAATGCATGTTTTATAACAGCATGATGAACGGGGCAATACTGTGCAGGTTGGTCGAAGCACTGGTCAAAGGGAAGCTGATGGTGAGTTTTGTTAATTTTATGCTGGACATATATATTATTTTCTGTTGGCTTTATTGTGTATGGATGGTTTGGAGATTTACTTGATATAATGAAGCTCAAAATTCTTCGATTCCAAGCAGGAAAAGTATATGCTCAAAGTAAGGAGAATAATCAAAGGGTGGAGACAAGTCAAAGGAGAGATCAAAGAGATGAGAAATCGCTGGCTAAACTGGAAGGTAATTTTCAGAGAAGAGACAGTTTTCGAGAAAGGAAAGACGATCCAACACCTTCTGTGAGGAAAAGGCCAGCATTCAGGGAGAACAAGATCCCAGTGGATTCAAGAGAGGCTAATCCTGCTGCGACAGTGACAGTAAAGTCAAGCCATACTAGTCACCCTCCAGAAAGGAATGAAAGGAAGGAGGAAAGAAGCAGCAACCCTAACCATCTGGATAGACCTGAGAAGCGAATTGCAGAGGGCAGGGAACCCAACAAGCGAGAACCTAGGAAGGATGGATTTGCATCAAGAGTAAGGTATGGGGGAAGTGGAGGCAATATCAATTATAGAGGAAGAGACAAATTTAATGGAAGACAAGATAATCATCCTATCAAGACTCAAACGGAGAAGTGGAAACATGATTTGTATCAAGAGGTTAACAAAGATTCTATTCCAAAGAATGAGGATGATCAGATTGCAAAGCTGGAAGCACTCTTAGCTTCATAATTTCAAACTGTAGCCAATATTTCGTAAGCTTGTTATGGCTGATTTCAGAAATCTTATTTCAACATGTGGCATGTGGGACAATTTCCTGAGATTACCAATTTTCATGATTTCTTTATATCTCTGCTTTACATGTTTTAGTTTTATGGCATGTGTTACACTTGAGCTGCCAAATCGTTCATTATGACATCAAGTCGTAGCTAAATTCAGCATAGCTATTGGGTCTGTTGAGCTCTGGCTGACAATTTTTGCAAATAGGTTAACAGGGTTATCCCTAATGACAATGGGGGATCATTCAATATGCAAGTTGCAACTGCAAAGCTTGTTTTACCATGCTTTCCTAAACTATCTACATTTTTTGGTATATGGACAATTTCTAGAGTAATGACTGTTAATTCCTATGTTCTTTTTTCCCTCGTCAGCAGGGGACCCATCAACAATTCATATTTATCCTGTTCTAGATTTACATGCCTCTGAATTGGAACGTCTTTTATTATTATTATTTTTTTGACTAAACGTTTCTACCATTTTACATGTTCCTGAATATATACTCTTTTACACGTTTTTTAAACATTCTCCTGCATGCATCGAAATTCGAAGTATTCTCTCCTACTTTTTATCGTAAATTAGGTGTATATCCACACAACACATGAGAGTCTAAGAATATATTAGAACAAAAAAAGAGAGTTGGTTTTATGGATAAACTTATTTAATCTTTTTTATTTTTGAGTAAACTTGTCTTAAATGAATTATATATGACCAAGAATATATTACCGAAGTGTTAACATCATAATTTGTACTTCAAATGTAATCTTATAATATAAACATAAGGGAAATTCTTGTTTACCCATCCATAAAAGGTGGTTAATATTACCCATGTTGAGTTGACCCAATCAAAACAATGTATTTATATAACATTAAAAATAATAGAAAACAAACAAATAACTTTGATTGGTGTCAACTCAACATGGGTTGTGTTACCCACCTTTTATTGATGGGTACCCAAATTGTCATCTAAACATAATAGTGGACACGTAAAGTTTCTCATTTTTTTTTCTCCTTATAAATAAGCTCTTTTTACCAAAGCTTATGGTTAATCTTATGTACAAGTATGTATGAAATGTTATAATATAAACATAATAGTGGAGATGTATGTAGAGTTTCTCTCAAAAAAATTCTTATAAATAAGCTCTTTTTACCAAAGTTTATAAATAATCTAGTGTACAAGTATGTATGAAAAAATAACCAAATCTTTTTGAAATAGTATTAATGTTTTTTTTTAATGAACTAGAATGTTATAACGAAAATTCTTTGTAATTAAAATAATGAAGCAACTATAGTTGTATTTGAAGGAGTTAACGTATGTTGGAAGAAGTGAACCTTTTGAAAGATCTAAGTAATACTCATAATTTTAGGCACGTAATTAAAGGAAAGATAATTATTTCTCTTCAAATCTTTTACCCTTCATTGTAGCACACAAAAGATTGTATTCATTACAGTTAATCCTCTAGTGTAGAGATAAACTTACAATTTACAAGATCAGAAGTATAGACTATACACAAATAGACAAATGAGATTTACCCATCATCTTAATCAAATGAATCAAACCTGAGAAGAGAAATACAAAATCTACAAGTCCCAAAAAAAAAAAAAAACTTTTGAAAATATGGAAAGTTGAGCACCCCCTATGATGTTATATATCACTTGTGGTTGCGAATGTTGTTGAAATTCTTTGAGGGTGGTTGGGTAGCATAAGAAGCAGCAGCAGGAGGCGCTGTCACAGTGATGCCTCTGGGGCTAACCAAACTTCCATCATTACCAAATCTGTGCTCTAAGAACTCTGTTGTGGGTTGCTGAAATTCAGACCTGGTTCTTCTGTGAGAGGATCCTGTGACAGAGTCAGATTCCAATAGCATGTGGTAGCTACGGTTTGAGTTCTCAGAATGGGAGAAGCTCCTGTTGAAGGTGTGATGATGGGGCTTCTGCTTCTTGATCGCCTGGATAAGATATGGAATCAAACCTTCCATTGTTTCTCTTTCTTTCACAAACCTTTGACTGTGACTATAGAAGCCTTGAAGTAAATAATTTTGATTTTTTGTATAACATAAAGTTGCAAAGGAGGACATATTTATATTGCTGGAGTGCCATGAAAGATTTTCAAAGGTCAACGCAAAATATTCCATTCATATCCTTTCATGAGTCTATTTTGACAAATTATAACCGTTATTAATATGATTTATTAGTATTTGTTAAATATATAAATACATAAAGTTGATATGCACGGATGTTGCCATTACATTTTTGCTTCTCAGGAAAGGAAAGCACTTTTGACTTTTGGAGGGAGTGTGTTTGAATATTCTTAGGGTAGTTGGAATTTGGAAATGGAAATGCAATTTGCTTTTGATATCTCACATACATGGATAGAGTTTTGAATGTAAAGTTAGACGGCTTTGATATTGCGCGTATATAGTAACAACTATGATATTGCTGAACAAATCAAATATAATAATAGTCAACATCATATGATGATGACATGAAGCAAGCTAGTTCAGTCCAGGAACAAACTTCATAGCCACGTATCCACTGCACCACCACAAACTTCTTAATTTAACTAGATTTATATATGTGTCTATGAATGAATTACTCCAATCCACGTTCATTAAGCTAGCTAGCACTTACAAAAGAAATTATATTTACTTACTTAAACCTTAAAAAATTAGTCGTGTGAGAGTTTGAACTCATAACATGCTGAATACAAATCTTTGTCATGGGAGCCATGATTACATAAACTGAACAATTGTTTTATGTACATTATTAGTAGAGACATGGGAGCTATATCTTTTATTCTTTTTTTTAGAGGAGCTATATCTTTTATTCTATGATGTTCTTTTCTTATTTTATCAAATTCCTTGTATTGTTTAATTTTAAAATTACCTGAAAGATAGCAATATAAAAATCCAAGATAAATTTCAAATTTTTTAACTTTGATAACGAAAGGGAAGGGAAATTGTGTCATGGTCTGTTTTTCCCCTCAAGGCCAAAGTTTAGCACAAGAATAGTGACTGGTTGCGAATAAATCATTAATTTAGTCTATAAACTATCATATCTTCAGTTTATATATTCTCTAAACTGTGTAAATATGATAAGCAGTCCCTAAAGTATAGAAAATTTATAAATTTAACATTCATTTTTCTATAAATACATATATTAGTTTAAAATCAGTTACAGCCTTACATAGGGCCCTTACACTGCCACATAGTAATGTTACCACCATACTCATCACCTGCAGAAATAACTTTATTTTACTGCTACATGATAACAGTGGCTAGTGGATACCAATATACTATAGTAATGGTTATAACTTCTAGCATAGTTTACTAATTAAATTCACTCAGACATAAATTCTTCTCCATTTGTAATATCAATGTGGTGTGTAACTTGTTTTTCACTAGAAGCTCCAACCAGAATAGTGTGCTGTCCAATCACCAACTTTCTTTTACCATCACTATCAACATTACTTAGCAATTTGCATATATCAATTTTCACTGTCACAAACTCTGTCATCCCAACCTTAACTTGTGCTCTTTCAAATCCTATCAATTGTTTCAATGGAACACCACTCACCACCTCTGAACTTGGTGGCTCCCAAAACACTAACACCACATGAGATCCATCAAAAGGTCCATTGTTCTTCACACCAATCACAAGCGAAAATGTCAAATTCAAACAACTGATGGTGGAAATATCAATTGCTTGATCATCAAGGAAGATATTATTAAGTGGTTTTGAAATGGATGTGTTTTTCTGGATCATTATGGTGGAAGGAGCAGATTCTATGTGGGTGGAGAATGTGGAGTAGCTTAATCCATAGCCAAATTCATAGAGGGATTTCCCATTGTAAAACCTGTATGTTCTTCCAGGGAAATTTCTACTGCTATTGGCTCTCATGTTCATGTCTGTCATTGGAACTTGATCGACATATGATTGTGGATACCATGTAAATGGGGACCTACCACCTATAAATAAATTATTCACTGTTAGTCCAAAGAATATAGAGTAAACATAAAACATTACTCCTCCGATCTCAAATATAAGAAAATAAAAGTTTATGTGTTTGGTATAAAGTTGCATTAAATGTATAGACTGTTTTGTTTATAATTGAGACCATAAGGAATATGTGGTAACATTATTACTGTTCAGGGTTCGCTTGAGGAAGAAAAATCAAACCGAACTAAACCGTTATAAGGTAAAATTGAACCAAGCCGTCAGTTGTTGTCCTAAACCGATATGAAGGTTCATTCACCGGTTCTGTGGTTCCGAACTACCTTTACATAAAACTGAATTGTACTTTTTCGAACCAAAATGATTCTTTATGAATCAAAGTATATCAAATTGCTGTTATTAATTGATAATTAGGACTATTGAAAAAATATCAAAAACCAAACCAAATTGAATATTTGAGTTGTTTAAAAAAACCAAAAACCAAACTATGACGAATGGTTCACAAACTGAACCAAACCAAACCGGATTGGTTTAGTAGAGTTCGTGAACTATCAGGCGCACTTTTTCAGTTCAGTTTAACAGATCAGTTAATGTTTTTTTAACAGTCGTAGGTAACAAAATATGTAAAGATAAATGTAGGTATTTTAATAGTTTAATAGAAAGCTATACCTGGGTTATAGTCTCCAAATATTACTTGTGCTATGGCATTTCCTCCATCTTGACCAGGATAACCTACCCATAATATTCCTCCTATGTTGCTTACACTTTTAGTGAAAGAAATATCAATTGGGCCTGCTGCCATTATGACTAAAATCAATGTTCCTTTGGTGGTAGCAGCCACATCTTTCACAAGCTTCTCTTGAAATCCAGGCAATGTCAAGTTAACTCTATCCAGCCCTTCTGCTTCTATAGATTGGTCCAATCCAACAACCAACACCACTGTATCAGCTGAGGCTGCAGCCTTAACTGCTGCTGCAAAAAGGTTCTGATTACCACATTTAACATCACTGCAACCGCGCGCGTAAGTTACCGAAGAAATGTACTTCTGTAGTCCTTGTAAAGGGCTTGAATAGCGGCATGGTATGCCGGCATAGTTACTAATCATAACTGTGGTGGCATTTGCATTCGGTCCAATCACAGCCAAATTTTTTATCTTAGTTTTTGATAAAGGAAGAGCTCCTTTGTTGTTTTCAAGCAAAACTATTCCTTGCTTCGCAGCTTCTAGAGCCAATTGCTGATTTTCTTTAGTGCATACATCAGATGGTCCAAGGTTTGCAAATGGAAGTGACTTTGGGTTTTCAAAGAAGCCAAGTCTCATTAGGACTATGTAGTTGTATACCAAGGCTTGGTCTACAATAGATACATCTACTTTCTTCAAGTTTACAGCATTTGCAGTGTACTTTTTAAGAAAGTCACCGCAGTTCATGTTTAAACCTGCATGATATATGAGACCATGCCATTTAATAATCCAAAACCAGTCATCACTTTATTTCTTCCCAATCAGAAAATTGTAGAAGTTTTTTGCAGTTTCAACTTCAGTTCTACTTGATTACCTGCTTTCAGTGCAAGAGCCACTGCATCTTCAGGAGTTTTTGTGTAATGAATTGAGTCGTAATAAACTTCCACTGAATCACAGTCTGAAACAATATATCTGTTCAAAAAAGTATAAGATATAAGGGAGCTTCTTTTAGTTATCTGTCTCTAAATATAAGATTATGTTGAGATTTTTCCTTATCCCTGTGTGTCAAATTTTCAACCACGTTAATTATTTTTTTATCAACATACTCTTAATTACGTTACATCCTTTTCTACAACCTGTAATAAATGCTATGATAGAAAGATAAACTAGTTGTCTTTCCTGTAAAACAATACTACTAATTCTTAACAAATTTCATACTGCTATACCAACTTTCCCAATTCTAGTAATTTAGTCAACCAAATCCTATATTTAGGGACTAAGATAGTATATAGTTTATCATAGCTATCATAGGTATAAAGGTATAAATTGCTGTAGTGTTTAAGTTAGCTTGACATGTAATGAAAAGAATCAAATGATTGGTTAGGGATAGAAGACAAACCCATCTAGACCCCACTGGCCTCTGATTACACCTTGGAGAAGGTCTGGATCCGCACATGTAGGAATTCCATTTACCCTATTATATGAGCACATGACACTGCTAACATGTCCCTCCAACACACAGCTCTTAAATGGAGGCTGATAAGTATCCTCCAAGTCTTGCTTTGTCACCTGCAAAAATCTCCGTAAATATCTACATGGTGATATATGATTGGATGCAGTTGTAAGAATATTTAACACATTCGGTGATAGTCATTAAACTATTCTGTCATCATGATCCAATTGCTTATGCATTTTTGGCAGCATATTAAATTTCATGGTCTAATTTTGTTATCTTTATTACCTTAGCATCAAAATGGAACCGATCAACGCCTTTCCAATTATCAACATCATAAGCAGTATAATGCTTACAACAGCTAGAAACCTTAAGCCTATCACCTTTAGCACTTGCTTTATCATCAACTTCTTGTAGTCCACGAACATAATTCACGGCATATCTAGAAACAACCAAAGGATCTTCCCCTGGAGTTTCTTGTCCACGCCCCCACCTCGGATCACGAAAAACATTCACATTAGGGCTCCAAAATGTCAAACCAGCCAAATCCACATTGTACATAGCTCTAGCTTCATTTGACACAACTTGTCCCATTTTGTACCATAATATTTCATTAAAACTAGCAGCTGATAGTATAACTGCTGGAAAGCTAGTAGCACCGGGTACCCTGCTGTCGAAACGCGTCCCTGGTCCTACATTAGAGACACCGTGAAGTGCCTCTGACCACCATTCATAAGCAGGAACACCAAGCCTTGAAATGCCGGTAGAAGGGTTTACTAGTTGTTGTGCTTTTTCTTGAAGTGTCAAGCGTGACACCAAGTCCTTGGCTCTGGTTTCATAAGATAGTGAAGTGTTACAAAATGGAAAGTTGCTAGTTTTAGGAGAGCCTTTGTCGCATGCATGTTTTTGACTAGTAATTGGAAGAATAAAAAATGAAAAGAAAATGCATAAGAACAAAAGATGATTTTTCATGTTTACAAGTTTTGTGTTATGTTGGAGATATGGTATAAGCTTGATCATTTATATACTAGAAGTTTGCACCTAATATATTGTGTGTGTGTGTGTGTGTGTGTTTCTTTTTGTTTCCTTTGTCATGATAAAAGTTAGTTTTGCTTGTGAATTGAGATATGATCTAGAAGTAATGCACACACAATGATTCAAGAATGCTTAAACGAAACAAAAGCATCTCTTGCATGGCACCACACTAGTGTCCTACTACATGGTCCAACATAGAGATATTAGATAGTGCATGCAATAGTTGTGGGGAATTCAACAATAATTATTTGATTATAAATGCTGGAATATTTAATCATACTAATTATGGTTTGTCATCTGAAATTATGAACATGGTGCTTTGCTTAGGAATGGGATAGATTGTTGAAATGACGTTTTACAATATGATTAGCTAACAAAGAGCTTGTGTTAGAGGCCAAGTAATGATCTCTATATATTTCTTAGCAAATAAGCTAACTTTAGTACACTGTAGACCCTTGTGGTTCCGTTTGGATTGATTTTGAAGGGGTGAATTTTATCTAATCTAAAAAGAAAAAGATGAGTATGAAGCTCGGTTTGATTTTGATTGTTTTAAAGAAAAAAATAACATGTAATTCGATGAAATGCGGTTTGAATGAGTTTCGTTTATTTGGTTTTTAGAGATTAATTTTTTTTATACACATGCATCTAATTCAAAAATGCCAAATAGGTATTTTGGGAGATATTATAAAAACTAACCTAAAAAAAGTGGCACAATTGATTGGTTTGATTGGATGCATGTGTAAAAATGTTTTATATTGTCAATGCTTCAAGGAATCGTGTAATGAAGAAGATAAATTGTAGTATTAAGATGTTTGAGACGTAAATGATTTCTTTGACAAAAGAATAGTAATTGGCCCGCACACAAAATGACCCAACATGATATAGTTAATCCAAATAATGTTTGTATGATAATTTCCTTTATGTAACTTTGGAACAAGCCTTAGGGAAACGAGTCTTGTATAATAAGACGGACTTTTGATCTTGGTCGAGTTCAAAAGAGATAGTAACTAACTATTGTTAGTTAGTTATTGTTAGTTGAATAGTTAGTTGTAATAGTTAGTTGAATAGCTAGTTGAATAACTTGTAATAAGTTAACTTGTATCACAAGTAATTCATAGTATAAATACAATGTATGAAATATAAGCAAATAAGGTAGTTGAAAGGTCAATGTATGTGGTTAAAAACTTAATCCTTATACATTAACTTTCAACTATCTTATTGGTTTATATTTCATTTTGGAGGGAGTACATGTGTAACAACTAACCCAATATAAATACAATGTATATGTGTAATTAGTTCAATATCACTCATCGTTCTTTTTTTTTTAAACTATATCACTCATCATTGAATATGAATCAATTCATCACATTCTTAGTTCATAAATCCTTTCTTTCTCTCTTGCATAGAGTGTAACAATAAATAACATTGCACATGAATATGAATATGTATGTCTACATTTGAAAGAACACGCATGCTACACAAGGCTCCAATTTTGCCCCCCCACCTCGATGGATTAGTAAGGAAGTTATAAGGTCAAATACTATTTGAAATAACGTCTAAAAAATAAATTATAATTTAGTAAAATAAGCTATAAGTTTCTATTAAAATGAATGTTATCAAATATATCTTTTTTAGTCATGCAATCTTATAAATTATAAGCTAGTTTGTTGGTCTTGTCAGACAAACCGTTAAGTGCAATAGAAAAACATATAAACGGACATGTTAATGTTACTCTTTCACTAGTTACATATCGTAAATATAAGTATTTTTTATGTATTTGTATAAAATTATTAATTATTAATACACCAATTAACATCGATTGTTGATTAGTACTCAAAAAAAAAAAATCGATTGTTGATATTGAGACCACCGAATACATGATTCCCATTAAGGGAGACCAATCCCAATGTATGACCAGATAAGTGTTACTCGATTGTTTAATGTTCAAAAAGTTCTGGAAGTTAGATTTAGTCTGTAGGCATTCAAGGTTTTACTTGGTGCCCCTTTAGTTTGTTTGAATGGAGGAGTTGTTTGAGATAATTCTTTAGGTTTTTATTTGATAATTGAATTCATGTGGATTTAAATTTGTGGTTTGCTTTTACACTAGCTCTGAGAAATTTAGATTTTGAGTTGCATGCATGCTATACTACTTATGTCAATTGTTGAGGTCTTAAAATGTGTATATTCTTATTGTCGTTTACGTGTTTGTTGCAGATTGCTTCTTTGCTTTGAAGACGTGGAATGCCCAAAATGCTCCAGCTGAAGAGGATGGATTTTGGTGAAAAATTAAAGAAAGTCATAAGTGGTGGGGATATGATTAACGTAAATCGTGGAGTTAAATGCGATATGTTCATAGAATTCTTTTTTGGTTACAATATGTTCATAGAATTCATGATATAATTTGTATTTATTTATTTATTTATTTTTGATAAAATATAATTTCTATTTGTTAAATATTAGTATGAATATTTTATGAAAATAGTTACATAACATTTGATAATTAAAAATAAGGGTCTTGCTAAAGATTGACCCCGAACACTCATTTAGGATCTTAAATTTAAAAATTTTTTTTTTTAAAAGTCAACTGTCACAATTTATAGTGTACTTAAAAACTTACTATTTATAAAATTTTAATAAAAACATCAATTTTTTATAACAACTTACAATTTCAAGTACTTAAAGAATGTCAACATAGAGACTCGTTAATAAATATGTTAGAAATTTCCCTAAAAATAAATATGTTAGCACCTCTTAAAAAGGAGATTAAAAAACAAGCTATCTATAAAAAAGACTATTGTTTAGTAAAAAAAATAGAAAATACTATTGTTCTAGAGTTTAGACTAACCAAGACCCCAAAACCCACACATGCAAGGCCCAAATACACTTACACATGAACACATCAGGTCCAACCCAATGCGCTTTGGATCCTCTTCAAACCACTTGTTCGGCTACCCACCAATCCTTTGATGAAGATTGCTTTTCTCACTTCAAAGAAAGCTAAAACACACCTGTAATTTATGTTTTTATCCCGGCGGCAGTTTGTTGCCGATGGGAAGGATCCGGCGGCAACTAACTGCCGATGGGAAACATCGGCAGTTTATTGCCGGCGTCACCATCGGCAGTTAACTGCCGCTGCGATTTGAACTTAACCAGAACAGCAAACAGAACCTGCATCAGTTTCTAAACTTACAATTTTTTCAAATTTCCTCAAATCCTCTCCAATTCCATTGTCTCAAAAATCAAGCAAATCATCTCTACAAAACCACAAGTAAGTAGTATTAATCATTTATAATGTTAATGTTAGTTTATAATGTTATAGATGAATGTTGTTGTTGTAAATGTAATTTAGATTATGTTTAAGTGCAATGTGAATGTGTAGAAGTTGAATTAACACAATGATGAGTTGTTACATACTTTGCACTCAAAGTGTTTGATAAAATGCCTAAATGAGAATGTTTAGATTTTTAGTTAGTTTATGTTGTTAAATTGTGTTACATTGGATGAGGATTTTTAGTTGTTACGAAGAATTAGGGTTTATTCTTGTTTAATTAATAGTTAAGGGTTATGTTTATGTGTTTCTGTCACCATTTTAAAGTTGTTTTGTTTTGTCAAAATAATTGATGACAATGTTGTTTTGTTCTGTTAAACAACACTATGCATATGTTGATGACAATGTTGTTTTGTTTTTGTGTAGATATGTCTGATCAGAATGCAGATAGATTGAGAGCTGGTAGACAGACGATGACCGGCAGCTACCGTAGGGAGAGACAGACTGCAAACCCTCATGTGCCTAAGAGGGGAAGAGGCCGGAGGCCTGATCATTCTGCGGGTGAGGGTAGTTCTTCTCAACAGCCGACACAGTCGCAGGTGGAGGACCCCACACAGTACCTGCATTATCAGGAGCATTTACATGATGCCACAGATGGTGGCTATGACGTCCAGCATGTTGCGGATGAGGGTGGGGACGACGATGCGGCTGCGCTAGATGAGGATGAGATTGCGGCTGCGACAGCCCCCGAGGAGTTACCTGATGTGGCTCCATTTCCTGGAGGGCCTTATGATGACTCATTGTTGTCATCATACGCTTCACACGTTGCATTACCGTTGTGGTATAATGCAAATAATGTAAGTTTTCTTTTTTCTTTTTTAACTTTTATATATGAAGTCGATATATTTTTTTTTGTATGATAACTTTTAAAATAAATGACATGAACACATGCCGTTGTCTGATTATTTTTTTGTCTTCGATTATTGTTCGCGCGTAATTTTTTATATATGAAGTATATGCTTTTTTTTTGTATGTTTACGTTTAAAAAAAATGACATGAACACATGCCGTTGTCTGATTATTTTTTTGTCTTCGATTATTGTTCGCGCGTAATTTTTTATATATGAAGTATATGTTTTTTTTTTTGTATGATAACGATTTATGTGGTGTTTTTTTATTATTTTAGATTCGTAACACTCGTAGGATGAGATGCATAAATCACGGGGCGAAGGTGGCAGATCTCCGGCGTCCACATACGAATCAAATCTGGTTTTGGGATCCTATAAGGGCGAGTGGGTTGCATGATTTGTTGTACATAGTGTATTCTACTGTTAATCATGCTCTGCTCCAGGCACTAAGCGAGAGGTGGCATTCCGAGACCAGCAGCTTTCACATGCCTACTGGGGAAATGACCATCACTTTAGATGATGTGGCGTGTCTGCTGCATGTTCCTATTGAAGGAAGGATGTTGAGCCATAGGAAGAAGGTGTCTCGGGTTGATGGTGAGGAACTTAGGTGTCACCTAGGAGTATGCAGTAAAAACTGCAAGACTGAGTATGGTGGCTACATTAGCTATAAGGCGCTGAAGGAGCTTTATGAGGATCACCTGAGTGTGGCCACCACATTAGCGCTTGCTGAGACACAGGAGCTAGCCAGGCGCAGGGATGCCTGTGTGAGGTGTTTCCTCCTATACATGCTTGGATGTACATTGTTCAGTGACTTGAGCAACAAACACATCGACCTGGTATACCTGCATATGATGGAGACCTTTGCTGGGATGAGGGACTACTCGTGGGGAGGAATGGCATTGGCATACCTTTACCACACTCTATCCAAGGCCTCTTCGCTTGCAGGAAAAAGGATTGGGGGAAGCACGACACTTTTGATGGTAATAATTTTAATTTACTATGTCTTTTAATAATTTACTATGTTTTTTAATTTACTATGCCTTTTAATTTACTATGTTTGCTAATAACTTACAAATGTGTTTGGTTTGTGCAGGGATGGTTCTTGGCACATTTTCCAGAAGTCTACCCACATGACCATAATGATAAATATAAGCAAAACTATCCTTGCGCGGCCAGATGGATTCCACACAGGGGTCATGCGAATCTGAAGTCATACCGTATGGCGCTGGATCGTTTGGAGATGGATGATTTTACCTGGATGCCATACTAGGATCATAGGGAGATCCAGGAGTTTGTGGAGATATGCTGGTGTTCAGGCTGGATCATGTGTGGTCGTGACATCATCTACCGTCACTTGCCTGAGCGGGTTAAAAGGCAATACGGGTACGTGCAGGACATCCCCCTAGCTCCGACGTCTGTGCTTACTCTCCCTTATCAGGCCGTTGCACAGGCTTTCCTAGACTTCCATGTGCACATCATTCCTCAGGCTGCGTGGGGTAGGGAGGTTGATCAGCCATGGTAGTACGAGGAGGGCTACATGAGGTGGTACGGACATGTGTCTCACCCAAAGATTCTGCCACCTATTGATAGATCTCCTCCGAGGCCAGCAAATGAGGAGCAGATCATTGCACGCTATCAGCAGCGGCACCAGGAGAGAGGCTCGCCTGATACCATTGACATGGTTGGTGGACTTGCTAGCCAGGCTGATGACTACTTGGGTCAGGAGGCGATGAGCAGTGAGCAGCTATACCAGGCGATGCGCCATATCAGGGACATGATGACACAGATACTGTCCAGGAGGTCGAGGAGGCGGCAGCAGCAGCAGCATGATGACCAGGATCAGGACATTTTTTTTAGGACTTTTGTTAGTTTTTTTTTTTACATTTGTTAGATTTTTTTGTAAATCTATGACACATTATCGTAGTTTTTTTGGTACAATTTTAACATGATTTCGGGTTTATTTTGCTTTATTTTGATTACTTCGAAACAACAATAACAACAATTCATTCATGATCCGAACTAAAAATTCACACAATAAGCGTTACATTACATTACATTATCCCTAAATATGTTGTATCATCATGAATGATGTTGGATTTTAATTTAATTCTTGAAAGTTTGCGGAAAACATATATATGCTCTCGTGTCTTATACTTAGTGTTGGACTCAAAAGAATGAAGAGAACACAACACATGTATTCTACCAAATCAGCTATATATGTTTTCACATCGAATTCTCTTATATAAGATGAGTCATGACAAAAAGGAATGCATTCCAATATATTATTTTGAACTTAATCCTACTGCCCTGCCAACTGACAAAGTTTCAATTGACAGAGGAGTATGATCAAGTACAAAACAACATCTTAGAACTGCATTCCCTTTTGCCACACTCATCTTATACATAGGAATTCGATGTGAGAACCTATATAGCTGATTCGGCAGAATACATGTTGTGTTCTCTTCATTCTTTTGAGTTTCTAAAAAGACTTGCAAACCTTGCAAACCTTTACACTAAGTATAAGACACTTCAATGCCAAGATTTTCCGCAAACTTTCAAGAATTAAAAAAAAAATCCAACAAAATAACGACACAACATAATAATACTACCTAAACATCTTCATCCGGTCGAATCAAACTCTTGAGAATATCTTCAGGCGACCTCAGCAACGTAACATCCATCTCGAGGAGGATCATGTTCGGCTCAACAAATATCGAGAACATGCTCCTCACGTTGTCGTCGTTCGTTAACTCCGACCGAGTGAACGACAAATTCTCGTCTGAGTCGAATGATGGACGGTGATACCAAACGTATTTCACCCTCCTCGTGTCTCCGTGGTTGATTCGTTGGTTGATTTCATGAAGTAGATCCTTCAATTCTTTTAACGTCACATCGTCACGAACCTTGCAAAAATGTTGGCTACCACCGTTGAAGAATACATGAAAGCATACTTGAGCCATTTTTTCAGATCTACACCATAAGAAATTAAAAACAATCCAATTAAAAACTCATTCAAACATCTCATCAAACACTTGTAGTGCAAATTATACATAAACTCTAAAACTAAAAATTACAACATAAACATGCAAAGATTTAAACATTTAAGCAACATAAGTCATTTCCATGTAAACAATCTATTATTTCTTGCTAAAAAAATAAAAAATAAACAAAGTCTAAAACTAAAAAAAAAATTAAGATAATAAATGTAACATATAAGTATAAAATGACAATGAGCTTGATTATGGAAACTTACTTGTTATTGGAGTGTTGGTTGATTTGAGGTTGAAAATTTTGAGATTTTTGGAAGAATTGAGAGAGTTGAGTGTTGGAAGATTTGATTTGGAAATTTGAAGAATTATGCTTCTGATACAAGTTCTGTTTTGTTGTTTTTGGTATGTACAGATCGCAGCGGCAGCTAGCTGCCGATGGGGACGGCGGCAACTAACTGCCGATGGGAACCATCGGCAACAAACTGCCTCCGGATCCTCCCCATCGGTAACAAACTGCCGCCGGGGTAAAAACGTAAATTACTGGTGTGTTTTAGCCTTCTTTGAAGCGGGAAAAGCAATTTTCTCCTTTGATTATGTAGTGGTTCAATGGCTTCTAACCGACACAAACGATATCATTAATAAAATGCCGAATGACTTCATCAATATACCTATAAAAGAGGGTGACATTTAAGGTACACACGTGATAGTTTTTGTGTATCATACTCAAATACTCTTTTCACCATTGATTTACTTGTTTTAAATTCAATGACTTGGATGTATGAAGGGCAAATTAATAGTATGTTGGTGGTCTACAATATTTATAGTGTGGGTCTCCAAAAAAGTTGAAAATTATATTTATACATTTATAAAAAAAAATATAATGAAATTAATAATAATCTAGATAATAATTTAAATAAAGGAAATAAAACATTGAGTTGCTATTTATTTAAAAAAAATTGATAATTGGTTGTTATTATTGGACTCTATTTATTATTGACATGTCAAAAATATGAAAATGATTTAAGGTTTTAGCTAATTTAGTTTGTAGTTTAATTTGAGCAGTCAGTGCAGTTCGATTTTGTATAACATAAAATTCTATTTTGTAAAATTTATAAATATATAAACAATTTCCCCAATATATATATATATATATATATATATAAATGATTGCAGATTTGTTTTACTAAAGATCTAAATTAAGATCCCTTAAAAAAGAAAAAAAAAAGATGAATTAAGACAAAAAAACATAGATCTGAACGAAAAAATCTGAAGCAAGGAACGCAAGAAATCCATCCAACACAATCACCCCTTTAATGGAGTACTTTACTTCCCTCTCTACGTTGACACAAATGTTGCAAAACAGCAACAAGAGAAAAAGGAAAATGCGCAGGGAACAAATGATGGGCAGCGCACGAATTTCTACTGATTTATGTTTTGTCAGGGGTCCACACTGTAAATATTGTAGACCACCAACAGACTATTAATTTGCCCTTCATCCATCAGAGCCATTGAATTAAAGCTAATAGATCAATGATGAAAATAGCATTTGGGTATGATACACAAAAACCATCACTTGTGTACCTTAAATGTCACCATAAAAGAGTGTGTTACTAACACTATTCAACATGTTAAATATATGTCAGTGGGGTCCATGCGAGTCTTATGAAGCACTTGTCAAGTATTTATTGGGCTCGAACGGACCTCTTGGTTTGCTATCAATTAAATATAGGAAATTGCTTTTCCCACATTAAACAAAGTTGAAACACACCAATAAATGACATTTTTACCCCGGCGGCAGTTAACGGTCGCTGGGATGGTGTCATCGGCAGTTAACTGCCGTTGCATGCAATTATGCAGACCAGAACCTGCTATTTTTACCATTCAAACCATTTTCGGCCGATTTATTACCTGTAATCCAAAACAACAATTCCAGAGGCAGTACAAATCATACATCAATTATAATCATTCATAAAGCAAGAACATTACATAATCTTTCACAATTGACCAAAATAAAACCAATTCGACATTTCGTTAAAATTACACGAATGTTTGAAATTCACCAAAAACATAAATAGTGTTTGACATTCAACAACACATTACATAATATTTCATGAAATCTCTACCGATATTCGTTGCACATACAGTTGGAACGAACACAAAGATATAATACATTATTTTCAACCATATGCCTAAACATAAATCCAACGTCACTATCGTCACGAATAAGCCGAGGCCAATAGACCGTTTTCCACATGTCTTCATCTTTATCTGCCCCCAGGTCATAAATTGGCATCTGAGCAAATACATGACATGTATGATGATTTTCACCAACATGGAGAAAATAACTGTTAAGTTGTGCCTTCAACTCATCCATAGTGTCGGTCGGAGTTAGAAAAACCTTAATTGTCTTTTTGAAAGCAGAGTACCGGACATGAGTTTCAATTTGTGCAACCTCATACATGTTTAACTTCACAAAAGTTTATGAAATATCAAACATCAGAATAATATTAAATTAAACGTAGTAACCAATATATATACAAATGCGGAAACATTATAACCAATAACAAAGTAGGTGCATATTCGACCACATAAAAGTTATATATTTATATATATTAATATGTTAGTTATATATTGGCCACAAAAAATTGGCGTTACAATATCGACCACAAAAAATATGTCGGTGTAATATCGACAAAAAAAAAGGATGAACACCGACAAAAACAAAAAATCAGTCATATCGCATCAAGTCAATTTGAACCATCTTCATCTTCCGCAATAACTTGAAATTCTTGCTTTGCTTTTCAGGAGTGTCACACACAATTGGATTGGCTTGGTTTGACTTTTTTGGTGGGAGCGGATTCTCTCTTTTTTCAATGTTCATTAGGTCTCGGAACCTAGCTTGTTGATCCGAAAACTCAAATTCCCAAGCCGATGCCTCTTCACTTCTGTGTATGTTCCACTCCGTAGATGATGGAGGTAGTGGACAACCATCTTTCAAAAAAACAAGAACAAAATGGTTGGGAATTAATCCTAGGCATATGATGGGGTTTTTTTGCTTAAGCGGTGGCACCCCTCTAAGTGGGAAAAAGGATTCCGAATTTCCGATTTCGTGACTTGTCAACTCCACTACAACTCTATTGTAATAAGTTGCAACGATGTGACCCATGTCGGGAAAAGTCAACCACTTATCTACAAGTGCAATACCACCACTATTTGAGGGAGGATGCAAGCCATTTAAGATGTAGTTAAAATGATCCTCACTCGCAAATACCCGCACATAATCATTTCTATGATCTTTCAACTCTTGAATAAGATGTCTACGAACCATGACATGACTTTCTTCAGTGAAACCCAAGAACTCAGCTATAGCCTGAAAACCGCAATTCCCATCGCCTTTAACATCCACAATTTTTTCAATAAATGGAACCATGAATTTTGGCATATAGTCAATAGGGCTCAAAACATCAAACACACCATGAACCGGAGTAGGCTTTGGAACCGGGCTAAGCTTAGGAAACCGAGTAGGTGGTGGAAGTGGGGAACGTGATGATTTGCCAATACGAGCACCCTTTCTTTTAGGAAATGATGACATAGTTTGCGACGATTGACTATCCGGAAATTGGGATCAACACGCTCCCAATAAGAGGGGATTCGACTTGTCGATGCCTCATTTGCTTTACACCTCACTTTTTTCGGCGCTCCCTTGGTTGGTACTTTTCTTGGAGGAGGAGAAACCATTGTGGATTCTGGAAATGCCAGCTGACGCAACACCTCTTTGATTTCTAGTTTGATTTGATAAGGAACTTTCTTGAGACGTTCCTGAATACCATTCCACTCCTCCTCGACAGAAAAACCATCTTCATTACTTTCTTCACCCATACATAACATTTGCCAATGACGGTGTATCGCATCCAATCAAATAGGCTTGTTGTCACGGATTTTCACAGCAACAGTGCATGCACAAGGTAGCCCATACGATGTCCTTATCACACAACCACAAATATCTTTGTCCATGCACAAGGTTTCCTTGTAACGTCTTTCTTCATCAAAAATAAAGCTCAAAGCAGTCCTAGACATATAACCAGCCAACCCAGAGTACAAAATGACGTCTTTGTATCTATGTTCTAATACAGTACAACTCCTCCCAAATGAAGTTTGTATCTCAGTTAACTGGATCACCAACATATCATGTATTTTCTCCCAACAAGTACCAAAATCACCTGCACTATTGCTCAAATATTTCTTCAGTTTACCATGAGCCCCCTCAACTCGGTTGGTGGTTCTGCAACCAAGATGCAAGACACGGTCTGTCCATTCCCTCACTATTTTCTCCTTCACAACATCCAATACGGTGCTCTCGACATAAGTAAGAAACTTTGGAAAATCTTTACAAACATTTTTGAATTTCATTAACGCACTTGCATATAATTCTTGCGTAGGTGATTCAACAACAACATCCCAAGCTCTCATTACCTTGTTAACTATGTCCTTTGGCTTCACCTCTTTCCCATCCTTCGGTTTCACTCTATAGTCAGTGATGCACTTTGCTCTAACATTTTTACCAACTGAAATTCCTGGCAACCTGACTGAAATATGCTGTGCACAATGTTGGCACAACTGTCCGAGCACGTGTCTACTCAGAACTACAATTAAAATAACGCAGCGTAACAAGGCACAAAATAAAAGGAACACAGCAGAAATATAAAGTACACAGTGAGTTTATTAACCCAGTTCGGAGCAACTCTCCTACTCTGGGGGATACCAATCCAGGAATGATTCCACTATTATAGTTCTAGTGAAAAGACCAACGCAGACACACTACTTGACTTTGCACCCAGACCCTACTAGTGGCAACTCTATCTAGGAACTCCTAGATATGAGACCCCGTCTCAATTCCTACCAACAGCACAATCAGTATTGTTATCAACTACGCAAAACACACCAAGAAAAAACACACTCTAAAAACACATACTCACTCCGTACTTAAAAGCTTAGGAGCAGCTTACAATTACAACTCAAACAAACTCAGTCCTTAGCTTGAATCAGGGAGATACAAGCAAGGCTCACAATTAACAAAAGAAACCCTAAAAACCTTAAACACACGCTTTGCTAACACACACGGTTTTTAGTTACCCTATTAGGGTTTGTCTTCACAAATATATAACACTGAGATAGCACGGGTTTGAGCTTCAAAATAGAGCGTGGACATTGTCCGGTCCAGCTGGAAAAACTTCTAGAGACAATAAAAGGCTTCCAAATATAGAACGATATCTTGTGGAAAAATATAGCACGGCAAATAAAACTTCAAGCAAATCTTCAATCAGATACACGCGCCTTGATCAGCAAGCTAGAGGAAAATAAATCTTCAGGCAAATCTTTGGAAGATTGCGTACACAAATATAAAGCGCTAGCTGGCGCGAAAACCACAAGTCACATAATGCTGTTCCATATGCTACCGCATCTGTCTCAGCATCTGGCTAGTAGATGTTTTTGCAAAATGTAGCCAATCTACAAAAACCCAACAATCTCCCCCTTTGGCAAAATTTTGGCTAAAACACTCTAGGGCCAGTTCCTTGGGAGATACACAGATAAGTTTCCTTCACGTCAACATAGGCACACAACAAGGAAAGAAAATATTGTAGCATATAATGAGATTACTTCCAAGGGAGAAATATAGTCAAAGATAGCTTGCAAGTAGAATCAGAGGCATGCACCAGATAACACAAACATCTAGCCTCATAGGAACAACTAGAGAGAAATAAACTCTCATATAGTGGATTCACAAAGATAAGGGAAAAAATAAATTTCCACACACCAAGAAAAAACTTAACAGCTCCCCCTCAAAACATGTACCAGTACTCCCCCTCAACATATACAGCACTCCCCCTCAACACATGTAACCATACATAATCATGCAACCAACCAAGATAATATAAGCTATAAGCTACACACATGCACATGCACATTGCATCTACTCCCCCTTTTTAGCCATAAATTCTGACAAATAACAGATAGTGCATACTCATAGAAAGTGCATAGAACAGACCAAAAGCACACAAGGTGCATAAGAAATTCAGGGCATATAGCCCAGTCACCAACAAAAGCAAAAGACGTACAACAAATGAGATCAGAACAAAACAACAAAATCAGAAATCCTCAGAATCATCAGAGTCATCCTCAGTGGCACCAGCAGAAGCAACAGGCATATTTCCTCCTTCTTCCTCATCCTGCTCACCCTCAGCATCAGCTTCAGCCTTCAAAGCTGCAATGATCCTGTCAATCTTCACCTTCCTAGCTCCAAGAGCCACACTTGTCTCAGTAAGATCAGCAATCATTTGCTTTCTGGAGAGCACACCAGATGTCCGGACAGAAGTACCAGCTACATCAGCATCATGTGTCTCAGACAGCAAACTGCAATCCAAAGCCATAGGACCAGGCCTCTTGCAGGGCTCATCAGTACTGATCAAAATATCAGGGTGTTGCTGAAGAATAATACCACACAGGAGGGTAGGAAAAGCAATTGGAAACTTAATAGCAAAAGATTTAGCATGCTCCAAAACTTGATAATAGATGTAGGCTCCATAATCAAAGGGAGACTTGGTGCCCACGGCATAGATCAACTTAGCCAACCCAGAAGCAACAGAATTTGAGTGAGTGGTTGGAGTCCAATTTTGAGCACAGATCCTATTCAAAACAGCATACATGGGAGACAGTTGAGCAGAAGACAAATGCTTTGGCCAATGCTTAATCTTGTTATCAGTGATTGCCTTGCAGATGGTGTCCTCAGTGACCTCCAGCTCAGGGGTCTCCTCAGCAGATCTCTCAAGGTATGTGTTGACCACCATAGGAGAGAAATTGACACACTTACCACGAACAAAAACCTTTCTATACTCAGGATTTCTTGTGTCATCACACTCATCAGAAACATTCACCAGAAATTCCCTGACCAGCTTATCATAACATGGTCCCAGATTTCTCACAGTCTTCATTAGTCCAGCATATTCCAACACATCAACCAGCTTTTTACACTTGAAAACTTCTTCCTTAAGATTTCTTTCAAGACCAAGTCTTCTGTGGTATATAAACCTCCACCTAGAAGAACCATTTTCCAAATGAAAAGAAACATTATCAAGAGGGGCTGGAGGGATAGTTAGAGGTATCTTCATACCCTTCATTGTTTTTCTGGAAGCCCCACCAGATGTGGCAGCTTCAAGCTCAGCAACTTCAAACTCAGAGTCACTAGAGGGAGGGTCTTTTCTTTTGAGGCTCTTCTTCTTGTGATCACTTTGAGCCACCTTCTTGCTCCCAGCCTTGGGAGGACCATACATAGGCTTCTTCCCAGCATTAACAGGTTTCTTCTTACTTTCTTTTTGTCCTTCACTAACAATAGCAGCAGTTTTGTCAGATTTGCTCCTAGTCCTGCGAGCAACACCCATAGCACCAGTCTTATCCTGAGGTCTTTCTTCAGGCACAGCTTCCTCAACAGCAATAGTGTCAGCATGGTCTAAAATAACAGTCTCAGCATTATCTACATCATCCTGGGTCTCAGTACCTTCATCTTCAGACTCGGAAGAATCTTTCTCATGAGCACTCACAGAGTCAGGGGAGTTTGGAACCACCGTTTCAGGCTCCTCATGAGCTTGTGACAAAGATGCGTGAGCATCTGTCACAGCATCCTTTGTTGTGGCAGGGGGAATAGCAGGTGTCTCAGAAACATCCGGATGAACAACATTCTTTTCAACAGAAATAGTGGTAACATCTTGCTCAGTAGGGGAATTTGAAGAATCATCAACTAATTTGTCAGATACCTTAGGGTTATCAGGACCTAGGGTTTCAGACGTAGCTACAGTACTTTCAACAGCAATATTCTCAGATTCGTTGACAGAAGGGTCAACATTTGGTTCAACAACAGTCGATATAAATGGATTGTCCTTAAGGTACAAATCATCCATGCTAAGCCCTACTCGTTGAACAGCGGGAGTGGTAGATGTCTTACCTTTCGATTTTGACCTCGTGTTCACAGCAGTAGAAGAGGTAGCTTTGCTAGATTTGGCAGGAGCCTTCCTTCGTGATGCAGACGACCTAGTTCGTCGCTTCTTTGTAGGAGAGCTGAGAATAGTAGTGAGAGGTTGCGCGTCGGTGATGACCGCTTCAGGAGTTTGATCTTGCATAGTTTGATGACAGGTAGAATCAGCCATGGTGATGATTTTGTGTTTGAAGGTATGAAGAGAGGGCGATTTTTGAATGATGATGCGCGCGGTAAGAGAAGAGATGAGGAGTTGAGAGAAGTTAAGACACAAACAATGATGGTAGCGTGTGAGAGTTTTGAGAAAGGAAAGTTGGAAATAACCTCCTTGAATGACGTGCACCAAGCGGTTGAGGAGGGAGAAGATACTAGCTGCACGTCCCTCAGAAATTAATTGCTACAATTCCTCAAATAAACATATCCCTAACTTCCGTCTTAATTTTTCAAATTGATTAGCATCAAGAGCTTTGGTAAAAATATCTGCTAATTGCTCTTCAGTTGCAACATGTTCAAGAGTAACAATTTTTTCTTCAACCAGATCCCTAATAAAATGATGTCTAATGTCAATGTGTTTAGTCCTGCTGTGTTGTATAGGATTTTTGGAGATATTAATTGCACTCAAATTATCACAATATAATGTCATAGCATCTGTCTTGACATTGTATTCACTCAGCATCTGTCTCATCCACAACAATTGAGAACAACTACTACCAGCTGCTATGTACTCAGCTTCAGCTGTAGACAAGGAAACGCAATTTTGCTTCTTACTGAACCAGGATATAAGATTGTTGCCCAGAAAGAAACATCCACCAGAAGTACTCTTTCTATCATCTGCACTTCCAGCCCAGTCAGCATCACAATATCCAAACAACACAGTGCTTTCCCCATGAGAATACAACATACCATAGTCACTGGTACCATTCACATACTTCAGAATTCTCTTTAATAATTTTACATGTGTGGGAGCAGGTGTTCTTTTATGAGCAGCATTTTCCATCCCAAATTTCTTGACTATATTTTTAGCATACTTACTTTGAGAGATAAATATAGTATCTTCCATCTGTTTCACTTGAAGACCAAGAAAGAATTTTAACTCACCTACAAGACTCATCTCAAATTCAGATTGCATTTGCTGAACAAAATGCTCTATCATCTGGTCAGACATTCCTCCAAAGACTATGTCATCTACATATATTTGAGCAATCATCAGCTGTCCATTTTCATCTTTCACAAACAAGGTCTTGTCATTTCCTCCCTTCCTATAGCCATGGTTGATTAGAAACTCAGCAAGTCTCTCATACCAAGCTCTAGGGGCTTGCTTCAGGCCATATAGAGCTTTCTTCAATTTGTAAACATGGTTTGGAAAGCTTGGATCAATGAAGCCTTTAGGCTGTTCCACATAGACCTCTTCATTTAAGTACCCATTGAGAAAGACACTCTTGACATCCATCTGATACAGCTTGAATTTTAGTATGCATGCAATTCCAAGTAACAATCTAATAGATTCCAACCTAGCTACAGGAGCAAAAGTCTCATCAAAGTCTACACCTTCAATTTGAGAATATCCTTGTGCAACCAGTCTAGCTTTGTTTCTAGTGATAGTACCATTTTCATCAGACTTGTTTTTATAAACCCACTTGGTACCTATGACATTCACATTATCTGGTCTAGGAACTAAGTCCCACACATTACTTCTCTTGAACTGAGTTAATTCTTCTTGCATAGCATTTATCCAGAACTCATCAGTTAGAGCTTCCTTAACATTCTTTGGTTCAAATTTAGATATAAAGCAAGAATTTGATACCTCATCGTAGTTCCTTCTAGTTGTAATCCCTTGGTTAGGATCGCCAATGACTTGATCTATGGGATGGTTTTTCTGAACTCTGATAGATGGTCCTTTGTTGGGAGCAGTCTTCTCTGGATCAGTTACTTCAGAATTTTGCTTACCACTTGCTTCATCTACTTTCTTCTCTTCCTGTAGGTCAGATGCTGAGTCAAATGGCGCATCATCTGGCACAACATTATTTCCTTCATCATCTACAACAACATTTATAGGATCCATCACTGTCTTGGTTCTGGAGTTGTATACTCTATAGGCTCTTTCAGTAGTAGCTTTCTTCATGCTTCTGAGATTCAGATGTCCAAGCTTTTGGTGCCATAGCTTAACTTCATCTTCTTTGGTTATTAGACAAGTTGATAACTTTGCTTTATCTTGAGAGACCCACAAGTAGCAATTGTCCTTTGATCTAACACCTTTCATCAGGATGTCCCCTTCACTGTTAGCAACTAAGCATTCACTCTTTGTAAAGTTGACCTTCATTCCTTGATCGCACAGTTGACTAATACTAATTAAGTTAGCAGTTAATCCTTTCACAAGAAGCACCTTATCAAGTTTGGGTAGACCCTCTTCCACAAGATTTCCTACACCCTTTATTTCTCCTTTGGCTCCATCCCCAAAAGTCACAAAACTTGTAGCATAAGGCTTAACATCAGTTAAGTAATTTTTATCACCAGTCATATGTCTGGAACACCCACTGTCAAAGTACCAATCATTTCTGGATGACACTCTCAGAGATGTATGAGCAATTTGAGCAATCTCATCAGCTTCTGGTTCTATTTTTCTAGGATCCACAGTGTTGCTTGTGAAATTCTCATTTTTTTGCTTCCACTGCTTCTTGGTGATCTTTACCTTGGGATCAGGTCTTGGTGAATAGGTCCTGTCTGGGTAACCATATAATTTGAAACAGAAAGGTCTGATATGTCCTTTTCTTCCACAGTGGTGACATACCCAACCATAATACCTTCCTTTTGATCTGGGCCTATATCCAGATGCCTGTTGTCTCACCTGATGCTGGGGTATCTGTCTTGACATAGTATGATCATGAGTACTAACAGATGGCACAAACTGTCTCACTGGTAGTTGTTTATGCTGAGGCAAGGAACTGTAGTCAAACCCAATACCTTTAGAATCTCCAGGTTTCTGTCCTATTTCCAGAATTTCGTCTAAAGCATCAGTACCTTTGTTCATCATCCGCAGTTGCTTGTTCATATTGGCAATCTTGGAAGTAAGTAAGATAACCTCATCATTGAGTTCTGAGTTTATTTTCAGAAGTTTGTCTTTCTCAGCTTGCAAGAGAGCAATGGTCCTCTTTTGTTTTTCTAAAGTTCTACAAACTTCCTCACTTTTGAGACATAGCTCCTTGTAAGAATCAGCCAATTCATCATATGTTACCTCTTCATCACTAGATTCATTGTCAGATGTGCACACTCCAGTCAAGACATTCACATGTTTTGCAGTTTCAGGTTCTTCTTCTGATTCATCCTCATCAGACCAAGACACAGTCATCACCTTCTTTTGTTTCTTCAGATAAGTTGCACACTCAGTTCTGATGTGACCAAATCATTCACATTCATGGCATTGCACCCCTTTGCTTTGATTGATTTTGTCATCAGTTCTAGGTTTCCTCTGATTGTTGACATTTTTATAGATGCTGCGACTGTTGTCCGGAGCATTTGTCCTAGGGCGTCTGTCCATACTCTTCACAACTTTATTAAATTGTTTGCCCAACAACACAATAGCTTCAGAGATGCTCTCATCAGTATCTAAATTACTCTCCACATCATCTTCATCAGTGTTGGAGATGAAAGCAATGTTCTTGTCTTTCTTTTCAGATCTTTCATTAGCCTTCAATTCAAAAGTTTGAAGAGATCCAATCAACTCATCAACTTTCATATTTCCAATATCTTGGGTCTCCTCAATAGCACATACTTTCATATCAAATTTCTTAGGCAGGGACCTGAGAATTTTGCTTACCAGTTTTTCATCAGACATCTTTTCCCCCAAGGATTCAAATGTGTTAGCATATTCTAGCACATTCATGTGAAAGTCATGAACACTCTCTCCTTCCTTCATTCTCAAATTCTCAAACTGTGTTGTTAGCAGTTGTAACCTTGACTTCTTGACCTTTTGAGTACCTTCATGAGCTGTCTTTAGGATATCCCAAGCTTCCTTAGCAATAGTACATTGTTTAATCAACCTGAACATGTTCTTGTCTACACCATTAAACAAAGCATTAAGGGCTTTAGAGTTTCCAATAGCTGCAGTGTCTTCTGCTGTAGACCACTCCTCTTCTGGTTTCAACTCATCAGTATCAACATTATTCGCATCTTTTATTTTAGGAGGGACCCATGCCTTGATCACAGCCTTCCAAGCTCTGCTGTCTAGAGATTTCAAGAATGCTGTCATGCGTGATTTCTAAATGTCATAGTTCGACCCATCCAACAAGGGTGGTCTATTCACCAGTCCTCCTTCTTTATCCATTAAGCCAGAAAATTCTTTCCCTGGAGCTCACCCACACAGAACAGGGTGCCTGCTCTGATGCCAATTGAAATTCCTGGCAACCTGACTGAAATATGATGTGCACAATGTTGGCACAACTGTCCGAGCACGTGTCTACTCAGAACTACAATTAAAATAACGCAGCGTAACAAGGCACAAAATAAAAGGAACACAACAGAAATATAAAGTACACAGTGAGTTTGTTAACCCAGTTCGGAGCAACTCTCCTACTCTGGGGGATACCAATCCAGGAATGATTCCACTATTATAGTTCTAGTGAAAAGACCAACGCAGACACACTACTTGACTTTGCACCCAGACCCTACCAGTGGCAACTCTATCTAGGAACTCCTAGATATGAGACCCCGTCTCAATTCCTACCAACAGCACAATCAGTATTGTTATCAACTACGCAAAACACACCAAGAAAAAACACACTCTAAAAACACATACTCACTCCGTACTTAAAAGCTTAGGAGCAGCTTACAATTACAACTCAAACAAACTCAGTCCTTAGCTTGAATCAGGGAGATACAAGCAAGGCTCACAATTAACAAAAGAAACCCTAAAAACCTTAAACACACGCTTTGCTAACACACACGGTTTTTAGTTACCCTATTAGGGTTTGTCTTCACAAATATATAACACTGAGATAGCACGGGTTTGGGCTTCAAAATAGAGCGTGGACATTGTTCGGTCCAGCTGGAAAAACTTCTAGAGACAATAAAAGGCTTCCAAATATAGAACGATATCTTGTGGAAAAATATAGCACGGCAAATAAAACTTCAAGCAAATCTTCAATCAGATACACGCGCCTTGATCAGCAAGCTAGAGGAAAATAAATCTTCAGGCAAATCTTTGGAAGATTGCGTACACAAATATAAAGCGCTAGCTGGCGCGAAAACCACAAGTCACATAATGTTGTTCCATATGCTACCGCATCTGTCTCAGCATCTGGCTAGTAGATGTTTTTGCAAAATGTAGCCAATCTACAAAAACCCAACACCAACATTAAAATAACAAAGTATTGCACTAGTTTCAGGGAGAACAGTTGCTACCGCATTCATCAAAGCCGTATCTCTGTCAGTCACAACCACTGAAGGCATATTAATCTTTGAGTTAAGAAGTTTGACCAACATTTGTAAAACCCAAGTAAAATTATCCTCTTTCTCAGATGTCAAAAATATAAAACCAACTGAATACGTCAAATCGGTCGAGGTGACCCCAACTATCTCAAACAATGGCATTCTGTACATGTTGGTTTTATAGGTGGAGTCCATAACCAAAACTGTTGGAAAATTGTTAAACAACTTAACCGATGTTGGATGAGCCCAAAATATGTCTTGAATAATAGTACTCTCACTTTGTGTTCTGGTGAAATAGACATAGTTGTGCTCCTCCAACTTTGAGATTAGATACTGCATAACAGTCTTGTTACCTCTGTTTGACTTGAATATTTTTTGACGTTCACTGTAGACTTGCTTGATATTTGTCATGCAATCTTGTCTTTTTGTCTTCAAATTTATCAAAATATTTTTTGGTAGCATCAAACTCTTGGTCAAGTCACGTACAATCTTCTTGTCATCCTCCCTTAATCTACCCGCAAGCATGTGTCCTTCTAAACTTGGCTCCATCTCATGGTTGTGAACTCCGTTAAGAATGTTCAATCTCCAATCATTTGTTTCCCTACTAAGATATCCACAAACCATGAACTTACACCCACATTTTCTTGAACCCGTTGCCTCATGCTTCAACCCGTTGCCGCTGCATCGGCAGTTAGTTGTCGATGGCCCGATACAGCGGCACTTAACTGCCGCTAACCGCATGTCAGGTTTTCACGAAAATATACAGAAAAATCAGCAAAAAAAAACATATTAAATGATGCATTACCTGTTTCTTCACGTCAAATGTGTGTTGAATCCTTCTAGTATTGCTGCTTCAATGATTTTTGACAAGATTTGGGTAGAAAAAAATTTGGATTTGAGGATTTAGATGGAAGAGGAAATATGGAAAAGGGAAGTTGATGGAACAGTATAGAGTAGGTTGCTGTAATTAGCAACATCAAGAACGCAACGGCAGTTAACTGCCGATGGATTCAAACGCGGCGGCAGTTAACTGCCGCCGGATCATCCCATCGGCAGTTAACTGTCGCCGGGGTAAATATGTAATTTTCTAGTGTGTTTTAGCTTTGTTTGATGTGTATAAATCAATTTTCTTAAATATGAGTAATGATATTGGCTCGAACGCACCTCTTGGTTTGCTATCAATTAAATCTATGAGTAATGATATTTATACGATCATTTTTGGACAACTCTTCTTTCATACTTTCATTGTATTCTTACTATCTCTGCCCCTCTCTCCACTATTTTTGTTCAATAAAAAAAAATAAGAAAATTGTCTTAAAAATTGTCAAAATACTTTTGTTCTTTTAAATATGAAATGTCTTACACATGCAATTAAATAAATATTTTTTATGTTAATCAACTAAATCTCAAAGGTAGTGATCATGCTACTTCAAAGTTCGGTTGAAAGGTGAGTAAAATCTAATTAAAAATTGTTTCTCTCATAAATCAAACTTAAATTCTCTTGAACAATTCATAATCGATAGAGCTAATCAACCAATTAATTCAATTGTTTTGTTAGTAAACAAACAAAGAAATATGTGGTACCCAAAGATAAACAATAAGATCATCCCTAATGGAAGGGTCTCTCATGTTTAAGACCCAGTACCTATTAGGTACTCTCGTTGAAGGAAAATAATTGTGGGTACCTAATGAGCGCAAAGTCTCAAATAGATACTCTCTCTAAGAGTCCCACTCTTTTTAAAGATTAAAATATAATGATATAGAATTATTGATATATAATCAGTGGATATGTTTTAAGAAATTTGTATGAAATATTAAGTTGGAGAAATTAAGTATTTATTAGATAATACTACTAAAAAATTATAAATGAGTAATATTTACACGCATGATTTATTTAAGGGTCATGTTAACCGGTGCCCCCGGGGCACTGGTTAAGGAAACCAAAAAAAAGGTTTTAAATTAAAAATAATACTTTTTAGACTTTTAATAAGTTGACTGCACAAATTTCAATGTGATATTATTATATTTGCTTCCTTAACCAGTGTCCCAGGGACACCGGTTAACATTTCCCTTTATTTAAATACTCAAAAATAAGCCACACACTCATTAAAGGAATTGAATGAAACAATTTTATATTATACTACTCCGTCCTAAAATATAAGCAAAAATTGGTCAACAAAAGTTAATGTATTTAGTTCAAAATTTGTACCAAATACATCAACTTATGTTAACTCATTTTTGTTTATATTTTGGGACGGAGGGAGTACATTTTTTATTGAAAATACCAAAAAGATGATATATTTAATACTGTACGTTGATTGCACCAAATAAAAAAAAAACTGTACGTTGATATACATATACTCAGGTAGGAGGGGTTCATGCGAGTCATGTCAAGCACTTGTCAAATTTTGATTGGCTCGAACGCGTCATTTTCTTCTGCTATCATATTAAACTTGAAACGTCTTACACGTGCAATTAAATAAACATACTACAAGAATATAGTAAAAAAAAAAATTGACAAAAGAATATACTACCTCCGTCCCACTTTTGACCAAATCACGGAAATTAAAAAAAGTTGGTATTGATATTAAATTTGTTTGTAATTATTACTCTCTTCATTCTTTTTTATAGAAGTAGTTTAAAAAAATAACGTGTATTAAGAAAAATTGTTTGAGTAATAAAGTTGTCACAAATATGTGTGACTATTACTAGATTACCCTTAATTTATAAGGGGTATATTTGAAAAAAGAGTAAAAGAGACGGAGGGAGTATTGTTTTTGTAATTTTATCATTTAAGAGATATAGTTAGTTTATGTTTTCAACATAATATTTAATGTTGATTGAAGAAAAAGATGTAAAATAAATAGGGTTATGTTGGTAAAAAATAATTAATGTTGTTGGAAATACCAAATGAGTCTTGTAAAAAGGGACAATATTTTTTAAAAGGTCTTATAATTAAGGTCGGAAGTAGGAGTAAAAGTTAACAACCCGATCTCATTAAAAAAATTGAATGAAATAATTTTATATTATACAATGTTATTATTGTTTTACAAAATTATACAATAGTATTATTTAACTAAGCAATTAAGCTCCACAAAAGGATCGTGAGAGTGATTGTCTATAAGAGGTGGACCTTAGTCACAATTTAGAAAATGTAAGATTGCATGCTTATGTTTGTGTTACTCGAAATCTTAGATGTCTTGAATCTTGGGACAATAAATTTAGTTTACATTCTGATGGAGGGTGGGCATTCTGCTTTCCCGTCTCTTTAGAATCATTCTTAAGTTGGCTCTCCTTTTAAGAGATAAATTAGCTATTTAGTTTCTAATTTTTTTTCTTTTCTTCTTTTACTTTGTTACATTGTGACACCACCAAAAAAATAAAAATAAACTTCATAAAAGGACGAAATTTTCAATTGAATTTGATTCTTGTATGGAAAAATTTTTAGCTCGGCTATATTTATCTTTAGATCGAACTTCGGAATAAAAAAGTCTATTTTTCCTTAAAACTGAGTGGTTAAATAAAAAATAAATATTTGCAAATACCAACTTGATACGTTATATGAGGGTTTAATAAAGTAGAAATTGTTGTTGTTATATTACCATGAATCAAAATTTGATCTATGAGAGAATATTTGCATTGTCTCGAGTAAATCGTTTTTGTGGATGAAATTTATCACAAAAATAGAAAATGATGTGAATTTTTTTATCAATCAAGTAGTCTATTTGTTAGAAATTTACTGGTTAATAAGTGACAAATTTGGGGCCAGAACCCTAACCTTTATATATATATATAATGCAAAATTTTTATTCTTGTATAATGATATGTTTCATAGTTAAATGACAATTGTGTTATTTTTTCTGGAAAAAAAAACAATATTTTATCTTAATTTACGTTATTTGGTTTCTTTTTCTTTTTGGGTACAAATGAACGTTCATAAAGGTCTGTCAAATAGGCTGACTCGGCCCAGTCTGGACCGTCCCGAGAGGCCCGAGTGTATAAATGGGTCAATCCGGCCCAACCCATTTATAATTGGGCCACATATTCTAGAGTCCGGCCCGGCCTGCGTAGGCCATGAGCCAGACCGGGCCGACCCGTTTTAGTTTTCTTTTTTTAATTTATTCACTCTTTTTTATATATTAGTTACTCATAATTATCTTTTTGCTAAAACATGATTTGATGGATATAGAATTGTAAATAATTTTTACATTAACATTGAATATTAATTAAATTTTAGATTATTCCTTCAATTGAATCAAATTAATAATTTATAAACTTTAGAATTTTAAAACTTTGAGCTAAATTCATTCATTTTTATTAATAAATTTTAAATTAGTTGATAATTTTTTCAAAAAATAGAGTGTTTTTAAACAAAAATCAAATGGAAATATAGATAATGGGCCGGCCCGAAGTCCGATGGGCCAGCCCGGCCTAGCCCATTTTTATATGGGCCAAATGGGCTAGGGCCAAAAAAGTCTGAGTGCATTTTGGGCTAGCTTTTTGATGTCCGGCCCGGCCCCAAAATGTGGGCTAATGGGCCAGCCCATTAACCCGGCCCATTTTTTACATCTCTAATAAAAAGACATTATATGATAAAACAATCATATCCTACTTAAATTAATTGTTTGGTGCATCAATAGAAACGATAAAATAAACATATTACTTATCTTATCATATTGATTCCTTGTAATTCTAATCCTTAGTTTTTGGTGGGTTACCAATCTGATAGAAAAATAAAACCTATCGCACACGACCGATACTTCTATCCTATTTGCGCACCAAACATGTCCTAAGTTATTTGGTTTTAGATTAACATAATTTTAATAAACATTAAATTGATGGACTGTATTATCAAAGTCAATAACATTAATTTAATAAATTATTTGTATTAAAAAACCAATTTAAATAAAAATATAATGATTTACTATTATTATCAGTAATTTCAAAGTCTCATTTTATAATTTGTCTAAAACCTAAATATGTGTTGAGTAGGTTCCGTATATAAATTATACTCCCTTCGTCCCTTTTTATAGGAGTAATTTATAAAAATCACGTGTATTAAGAAAAGTTGTTGGAGTAATAAAGCTGTTTGAGAAATGTGTGTGACTATTACTAGATTACCCTTAATTAAATATATATTTAATGTTAATTTTTCATATACCAAGATAATTTGATAGTATTAATAAGGGGTATATTTGGAAAAAGAGTAATCAATGCATCTAGAAATTTGTATATGATCTTATATTTATGGACAAAACTTTTTTATAAACTACTCTTATAAACAGGGAGGGAGGGAGTAGAATAGTAGGTTACTAATATGCAACCCTTATCATTAAAGCATCTCCGTTGAGACAATCATAGATAGTTTCATAGGAAGATGACATCATATATTTTTTTGGTTTCATGGGAGAAATCGACGTGGCAATATAGGTTTCATAGAATTTGATGAGGTATTTTAATTAAGATGAAATTTAGATGCATTTCTTTACGTATTTTTTTGTATGATTCTTCGCATAAACTTCACTTTTTATGATTATATAATAAACTTTTGACTTTTGAAAGTTACGAGCATTTTATTTTTAATAGAAAATTGTGGTTTTGAAACTTATACTAACAAATTTACAAATTTTATTCTTTTAATTGAGCTACGGTAGCAATAAAATAAATAATTTATTTCCTTTCATCAACCTGATCAGCCAATATACATACAAAAGGATCTTCCTCTCAATGAAAAAAACCAACGCATACAGAAGGGGCACTACAATATTTTAGATCATAATTACAGTTGCATAATTTATACCATTCAAATAGAATTTGTCCGAGTTGCATAAATATGACATACCTTCGTGCCAACACTTATAATAGTGTTTAAAGTCAAAATGAGTTCCTTAAAAAAGAAAAAATTTGAACAAGCAAAAATGGAATATATTACTACAACGAGAGACTCCATCAAAGTACAAGATATACCTAGACATAACTCAAAAGTTTACATATGTACAAATGTCGAGAAACTAAAAAAGGAAAGTCACAACAACGGCTTAGCCGATGCCCAAACAAACAAAAGGGTTCGACCACCAAAAATGAGAATTTAAACGAACATTTATATGATTTTCTTTCATCCACCAAAAGGTATGTAACTTAACCTTCGCTAACAGTTGATGGATAGTCTTCTCCTCATTCTTGAAAATACGAGCGTTTCTTCCGTTCCACATAACCCACACGCAGCATAACCAGACAAGCTGCAAAAAAGAACGACGACTGCGAGAACCACCTTATAGATGCACAAACTGAATAACATGATCTTGAACCAGTAGCGGATCAGCCGATGAGATGCCCAGCCAGCTCCAGACTAGACCCCACAGAGAAGCAAAGTGAGAACACGATAAAAACAAGTGATTAACAGTTTTCAATCCACCACACCCGGTCGGGCAAGACTGATTTGCATGAGTAAGGATGCCACACGCCATCAGATTATCTTTAGTGAGAAGACGGTTTCGTAGCAGACGTCAAACCAAAATAGAGACCTTCAAAGGAACTTGCTTATGCCAAATGAACTCCGAAGAGACGTTGGTATGATTAGGGGTCTGATTGGTAAGCATCATATAAACACCCCTGACTGAGTAGCCACCTGTAGAGTCAAGTCGCCAAAACCAATGATCTGAAACATCATGCTGCAAAGAAATGTCAGACAATAAAATCTTACACTCCCCTACCAAAACCTCTTCCCAGTCCCAAAGACTGAGTTCCTTAAAAAATGGCTATTGGAGATACTCTTAAAAAAAACAATCGATACTGGTATTTGTCTTTTATATTTTACACGGCTAGTGCATGATTATTATTTTTCCTACATAAAGTGGATTGAGTTATTATTTGTGTATTGTAGCTATCCTCCTGAACCGACTCTTGGCCATAAGATATTTGTCTTGTTTATGGTTAGTATATTGAGTTACAAGGAGTTCGGCGGTTTGGTTGGAGGGTTAGACGAATGAAGAATTTTAAGATTGCTCTTTTAGGCAAAGGAAATAAGTGTTGAATCAACCTAAACTTTGTTTGTATATGAAATATATTTAAAATATAGAATTTATATCAACCTAAACCTTTCCTTTTCTCAATGTCTTGATCTCAAATATAAGTAAAAACAAGTTAAATAAAGTTAATGTATCTCATTAAAATTAGTCTAGAATAAATAAGAGCATATTCATTTTAGACTTTGTTTGACATTTTATGAGTGAATACCCAAATTTGTCCCTGAATTTGTACGCATAAATCAAATTTGTCCCCCAATTTTGTGAAATATCAATTTAATCCCTGAATTTGTCAAATGTCAATCAATTTCGTCCCTCCGTCCATTTGTGGTGTTAATGGTGCTGACATGGGATGTTAACCACACACATGGGTTGCCATGTCATATGCCACGCAGGCAGGGACTAATATGATGGAATCTGCACATAATTTCCAGGGACGAATTTGATTGATTTGCAGAAAATTTGTGGCATGTTCTTGACCGTTTTCCAACAGCTATTTCTCCCCCAAATCCATAAAATTGGAATCCTAATTCTATCAATCTCTCATATACAGTCCAAAATCCTTTCTTCAATTAGTCTATTACAAAGTTCTTCCCCAATTCTAAAATCCTCAAAATTTGTTCAAGCAAAATTGTTCATCCTGAATCTGAAATCATATGTGGTTGGCATATGGGCAAAAACAGTTATCAAACTCGAGCTTCATCTTCAAGCTCTATGTTTAATGGTGATGTCAAAGTGCTTGAATGTTGGTGTCCTAGAATTTGTGTTGTAAGAAAAGCCAATACTCTCAAAAACCCAGGAAGGCCCTTTTATGCTTGTCCTTTGCCAAAGGTATGTTTAACAACAGTTATGTGATGTCATAATGGTTTGTTTAATGGTGATTGAATTTGAATTTCCTTTGTACAGGATGATGAAGATAATTGTGAATTTTTTGTCTGGGTTGATGAAGCTGAAGAACTAGGATACTTTAAAAACAATGGAATTGGTGGTGATCAAGGAAGAAAGGCAAGATTGATGGAGAAGGTTCAGTCTATGGTTAAGGCTAAAGAAAGTGGCAATGAAGAGGTTTGGAAGGCAAGGTTCATGGACAAAATTGATTACGTAGGAAGTGAGCTTGGGTTGATTAAGTATTTGATAGTCATGGTTTGCTTGTTTGAGTTTTTTAACAAGTTACTGTATTGTAATAGGAGTGTGTAATACCTTTAATGAAAAGAGGTTGAAGATGATTGAATGTAACCCTTCTGTCATAATATTACCATCTAATTAGTCATGAATTACTTAACTATCCATCAAATTGGTCCATTTATTATGTAAATAACCACCAAATTGGTCCTTGAATTTTATAACCAGATATCAATTTGATCCTTCATACATATATGTTCAGAACAAAGTTAAGAACACAATAAGATCAACATTAATAAGTCATAATTAATTAATTCCACTGCAAGTGCAGGAATGATACATAGTAAAAAGCAACCCAACTTTGGGGTATAATTAATAAGTCGTAAGTCATAGTACATAACCCAAAAAGAAACACAACTAGGGGGCATAATTTAAACAAGCCTAAATTGATGGATGTGAAGTTTGTGTAATAGAGGGGTAAGGAGAAGAGTTTGGAGAGGATGAAGATTGTGAAGCTTTTAGCGAGAAGGAGAAGAGTCAGGGACGAGTTTGATGGACGTGAGTGAAAAGTGATGATGAAAGTATGTGTAATAGAGGGGTAAAACGGGAAAACCAGTAAAAAAATAAAACTGAAAAGTTAAAAATGAATTTTGTACAAAATCCATCAAATTGGTCTCTGTACACGTGGAAGTTAGATGACACGCGTACAATCCAGCACAACATGCAGCAGGACACCTCAACATCACTAACGAATGAGATATTTCGCAAAATTAAGAGACAAATTTGATTGGTCCCTGAAAATTCAGGGACGAATTTGATGATTCACTCGACATTTTATTGGTCATATTCATGACCAGAGGAAGTTCATCAATAAACACAACCCCATTAAACACAGACCCTCAATTTCCTCTTAACTTCAGTTTGTTAAGATGATAAACAAAGTGGGGTCTGTTAGGAAATTGATTGTCACCCTCCTTTTTCTTTTCTTTTTTTTTTTGTGAAAAAAAATGTGATGCCTTAGTATAATCAAAATTATTTATTTATTTTTGTGAAAATTTTATTTATTTTTGTATATAATTAGAAAACAAATTATTTACAAAAAGCATATTTATGTAAGTGCTACGTAGCTTCATGTTTGTCCGTCGAAAAAGAGTTAAAATAAAAAATATGGAATTTAAAAGTCAATCAAAATTTTATTTTGAGAGGAAAAAATAGGAGATTACTGATATGCATTGGTGATGTAAAACTTTTTTATATTACTCTCTCCGGTCCTTAATATAAGAAGAAAAACAAAAAAACATCAAAACCAAGATAATCATTAATTGTTGGAACTTTTTAAATGTTTTTACAAATATACCCTCATAAAAATTTGTTAAGTATTATATATACCCACTAACATTAAAAAGAAAAACATTAAATGAAAGCTAAAAAGGTCTTTTACGCAATAAGTACACCTTAAAATTGTGACATTTTCTTATAAATAGGTCCAAAGATTTTTTTGAAAAGTTTCTTAATAAATAAGGACTGGAGGGAGTATATCCAATCAAATTACGTCGTAGTGTTATTTTTTTCATCTACAAATCATAGTGCTATTTTTATTAGGGAAATGATAACAAGTGTAGGATGCTTGTTAAGAAGTCTAAAGAGAAAATTGTCTTGAGAATGATGCATTTAACCCATCGTAAGTTTATAAAGTAATATTTTTTTACATAAAATTTATAAATCATTTTTAATTTTGAATCTTTAACAAGTGTTCTAAGGACATTTGTTAACATTCCCTTTATATAAGATAAGATAGATTTCATTAAAAAATTAAACATTGTGGTGTATACAAATTAAATTAAAAACCCATAAAAGAAAAATTAAATTAAAAAATTTAATCAAGATTTATGATAAAACTTAGCATGGAACCGTGAATTTGTTTGTTCCCGTGGACTCAACACACATGATATGAGATAGATTTAGAGCGAGAAAATCCTCTCTCTCTCTCTTTCTAAGCTACTTTGACGACGACTAATATAGACTTCACTGTGCGACTCTTGTCCTCCTTCTGTTACTTTCTTTACCAACAAACCAAGAAACAACCATAATTTCCTTTTGTTCTGTTCCTTCTCAAACATCATAAAAATACAACAATAAATCTCACTTTTTATTTATTTATTTTTTCCTTTTAATAAAAAAAGCTGCAATTTTTATCCCTTCTCCATAACAGAATCAATTTCTGAAACCAACCCATTTCAGGAAATCGAAAACCCATTAGCAGAAGAATAAAAAATCATGAAAATTCGAAGTTCTTCTTCAATGGGTTTATTTTTAGGGTTTCTGTTACTATCGTTGACGCCTTCATCAATGGCGAAATTCGTGGTGGAGAAGAACAGCTTGAGGGTGACTTCACCGGATAGTATCAAAGGAACATACGATAGTGCGATTGGTAACTTTGGGATACCTCAATACGGTGGTAGTATGGCTGGGAACGTTGTGTATCCAAAGGATAATCAAAAGGGTTGTAAGGAGTTTGATGAGTCTGGGATTTCGTTTAAATCTAAGCCTGGTGCTCTTCCCACTATTGTTTTGCTCGATCGTGGAAGTATGATTCTCAAACTTGATTTTGGGTTGTGTTTTATTGTGATTTTGTTACTGTGTTTGTTTATGAGATTTTCTTTAGCTGGATTTAGTCTGTTCTAGAAGATTCTTTTGCTGTTAGTTGAATTGTTATGATTGTTTTTAAGCTAAAGTTGGTTGCTTTTGTCTGTTTAGTGTTACTGACATGTTGTTTGGTTAGTGAAGATTTGTTATGACTTGTTTTTTCTAATGTTTGTTGAATGTTCAAAGAATTCTGCATGCTAGATTTAGTCTTTAGGTTTTCAAAGTTTTACTTAGGGCCTGTTTGGATTGACTGATTTAAGCCTACAGAAAGCTTTTGGCATGTCTATAAGTTGTATTCAACTTATTTCCATAAGCTTTCCAGGATAGCTTATGAAAAAAACTTTATTTTTTGTTTTGCTATAGAAATAGAGGCACTTATATGATAAGCGTTTATGCTATAAGCGCTTAATTAAGTTGTCTATCCAAACATGGCCTTGGTGTCCCTTTAGTTTGTTTGAATGGATTGGTTGTTTGAGATGGTTCTTTAGGTTTATGTTGAATTGTTGATAATTGAATACTTATGGATTTAAATTTGGGTTTTTTAACTAGTGCTGATAAATTGAGCATGGGAGTTGCATGCTATACTTATGTCAATAGTTTTGAAGTTTTAAAATGGTATTCATACTGTCTTTTACGTGTTTGTTGCAGACTGCTTTTTTGCTTTGAAGGTGTGGAATGCCCAGAAGGCTGGAGCTTCTTCTGTTCTTGTTGCGGATGATATTGAAGAAAAATTAATAACCATGGACACACCTGAGGAGGATGGATCATCTGCAAAATATATAGAGAACATAACAATACCATCGGCTCTCATTGAAAAGAATTTTGGTGAAAAATTAAAGAAAGCCATACGTGGCGGGGATATGGTTAATGTAAATCTTGATTGGAGAGAGGCCGTCCCTCACCCAGATGATCGTGTGGAGTATGAGCTGTGGACCAACAGTAATGATGAGTGTGGAGTTAAATGCGACATGTTGATGGAATTTGTGAAGGATTTTAAGGGTGCGGCACAAATATTAGAGAAAGGTGGTTATGCCCAGTTTACACCCCACTATATTACTTGGTACTGTCCTCAGGCATTCACGTTAAGTAAGCAGTGCAAGTCTCAGTGCATTAACCATGGAAGATATTGTGCCCCAGATCCCGAGCAAGATTTCAGCACTGGTTATGATGGGAAAGATGTGGTTATTGAAAATTTGAGGCAGTTATGTGTTTTCAAGGTTGCAAATGAAACCAAAAAGCCCTGGGTCTGGTGGGACTATGTTACTGATTTTCAAATTAGGTGCCCAATGAAGGAGAAAAAATACAATAAGAAATGTGCAGATGCTGTCATTGAATCACTTGGCAAGTGAATCTTCATTGCTATTGATGTTTTTCTAGGGTGGTTGAAAACTTCTCAATCATGATTATTCAATTTCTGCAGGTCTTGATATTAAAAAGATTGAAAGGTGCATGGGAGATCCAGAGGCCGATTCTGAAAATTCTGTTTTGAAAGAAGAGCAAGATGCCCAAGTATTCCTTTATTACTTTAATTTGTTTATTATCTGCCGTTTAATTGATTATACAAGATTATTATTGTTATTATATAGATCCTTAACAAACTAGTTTTTGTAGGTTGGGAAAGGATCACGAGGTGACGTAACCATATTGCCTACTCTAGTTGTCAACAGTCGACAGTATCGAGGTTTGTCCTATATATGCTTCTCTGATAGATATTGATCTGGATTTTCAATTCTTTAAAGTATTATTTAATTTTGTTTCTGCAGGAAAATTAGAGAAAGGTGCTGTTATGAAAGCTATTTGTTCTGGTTTTGAAGAAACTACTGAACCAGCTGTTTGTTTGAGCAGTGGTAAATTTTACTATCTCTTAGTCATTGGGGAAATATATACTTTTGTTTACTTTTTAGTTTCAAACCTGATTCTTTTTGATTGGTAAATCTTATTTGGCAGAGGTGGAGACAAATGAATGCTTGGAGAACAACGGTGGTTGTTGGAAGGATAAAGCAGCTAACATAACTGCATGCAAGGTAATGTACTTAAGTGAAAATAAGTATCTAATAAGAGAGCAAATTGGATTCCAGTTTTCTATATTCATGTTTATATATGTGAATATTTTCTCAGGATACTTTCCGTGGGCGAGTATGTGAATGCCCCTTGGTAGATGGTGTGCAGTTCAAAGGAGATGGTTATACGACTTGTGAAGGTTAAATACATACATACATAATAACCCTTACTTCTCTATTTGCATAAATGTCATAATTAAAGACGTACTTGTAATTGAAGAAAATGACAAAGATTGATTTGGGATGATTCATATTTGACATTGTGAACATTGATCTGTGTCCTTCCAAGGCATAAAAGATATTCTCATGAATCACGACTCCTCATTTTTATTTTTCAAATTTGTTACACTTCACTTAATGAACAGAGGGGGTTCAGGAATCTATTATTTACTTATTGTGATAAGTTCTATGTATTAGGGAAGAGGGGTTGGTGATTTTTTCTTTTAAAGTATTTTTTTTAAGGTTAAATTACTTTTTAGGCTCCTATAGTTTCATTTTATTTTTGAATAGTTCCTTCTGTTCCATTTCATTTTTAAATCACTATACTTCTATTTTTACAAATAGATCTCTAGTAGTTGATGGCTGTTAAAATATATAACTTCATAATAAGTTGGGGCCTAATTGAAAACTGAGGTGGTGTTTGTAAGAGCTCATTTGGACTTGTATTCTGATATAAGCCCTTTTGCTGCACGTGTTTGGAAGAGCTTATATAACCATGTTTTCAACATATTCTCGTAAGCTTCCCAAGATTACCTATAAAAACAATGTATGCAGAGGATATGTTAACTCTATCCTGATTCACTCTTCGACTGTGAAACAGCCTATGGATGAATACTCATGAACACTTGTTGAATTACTGCTGAATTAAATTGTTTACTCAAACACTTCCCCTAGTTATACTGCAAGAACATTTTTGAACATGTAGGAATCCTGTTGAAAACTTCTAAATTATAGAGATCTTGCTATAATTTCAGTAAAAATATAGGAACCTATAGAGTAATTTAACCTTTTTTAATATAGTGTTCATAGTTTCATTCTGCTAGTTTCTTTTGGGTTTACAGCTAGTGGACCTGGAAGGTGCAAGATAAACAATGGAGGTTGCTGGCATGAAGCCCGGAATGGACATGCATTTTCTGCTTGTTCGGTTAGTTACAAGTTTCTTGGCACTCCACCAACTTGTTTTTTCTTCACTGAATGTTCAGTATTTGAAATTTTATTGGTCTGTTAACCCATAATTGAAACTGAATCATGACATAAATTGTCATACCCTCATGAACAGGATAATGGAGGGGTTAAATGTGAGTGTCCTGCAGGGTTTAAAGGTGACGGTGTTAAAAATTGTGAAGGTGAGATATTTAGATGTTATTTATTTATTTTTTCACTTATTTATTTATTTATTTGCTTTTTCCTGGAGTGAACCTTGGAAGTATTATGGTTATCCAGAGCAGTAAGTACATACACCCAAAATAGAATCCTGGATCTTGTTTTTAATATTTTTTTGAAACAAATTTTGTTTTAATGTTTTTGTCATAATAAGTGGAAATATTCTCATTATTTTACAAATACGTGTAAAATAGTAATAGAATCCATGGTTTATTTACTTCTTTTTTGATAAGTGAAATTCGTTAATGGGAGTACAAGGGGTACTTGATTCCATTACAAGTTTACAACAAAATAGAGTTAACCTCTTTGTAGACATGCCAAAGAGTTAGTACACCAAGAGGAGAAATTGAAACATACTTTGGTTACTTCGGTTTTGGTTCTAGTTACAAACCAAGCCCATAATAATGTTTTGATGGCATCAAATACAACAGATACATCTCCAACAGTACCTTTATTGACTTGATTCAATTTGGATTAGTTTTTAGCTTATGGAAGTTTCAATTTGAACAAGTTTTTGGCTTCTTACTAAAAAAACCTAAGTTCATAATTTATGGAGAAGATATACGAGAGCTTCTAAAGTCGAGGTGCAGAAGCTGATTTCAAGTTATGCATGTTGTTTTTAGAAAACTCAAAGTCATTGGCAAGTTTATTTCAATTTTTCTTTGAAGACCTAGATGAAAACAACTTTTCTTTTTTTTTATTTCCACTCAATCCGATGTTTGAGATCAAATTCCCGTTTTAACACAAACCAGCTGAAACCTGGTTTGCGAGACATGCTATTATTGTTTTTATACAACGACTATATTAATAGCTAATGCTGGAACCTGGATAAGTTGCCTTGCGATCTCTTCTTTTTATTATGTTACATTCTCTTTAATATGTACTAATATATAAGTAAAAAAGAAGTAATGTTGGGTGGTCTACAATATAAGTAAAGAATAACTAATTTACCATATTTAATGCTATCATTCCGAAAATATCCTTCCATCAATTCAAATTTCATTCTCATGGGAATGTAATTTGTTTTTTGGTTACATCAAAAAAATTAAATGAGATAAACTACCATTGACCATTCTTAATCAGTGCGTAGTTAGTTATTTTTGCTTATATTTGAGTCCAGAGGGAGTATCATTTTAAGTTAAACTCCTAATGTACAGCATTTTCAATTCAATCAAGACATAAAGAGTATTGGAAATTACTTAAAACACCTTGTAATAAAAAGACTTAAAATAGAAAGACATTGCTGTCTCAGTAAGTAAAATGTTGGCTTCTAGGTAAGTTATTCTTGGATAGATCATATTCTAACTACGTCTCGCTCACTAGTCAACTAATCATACTATTCCCTCTGCTCAAATTTGTGACACTGATGATCCCTGGAAAGTTTCATCGTAAGTAGAACAAATGATTATCTGACATTGAACTCCTTTGTGCTTATTCCTTGCAGACATTGATGAATGCAAGGAGAAGAAAGCTTGTCAGTGCCCTGAATGTAGCTGCAAGAATACCTGGGGAAGCTATAACTGCAGTTGCAGTGGGGATCTTCTGTATATCAGGGACCATGATGCATGCATAAGTGAGTTACACACCTGTTATTTTTTTCATACTCAAACATTTGAATAAGCTTCTTTTTTCATATTTCCTTTTTGGTATTCTGCAGGTAAAACTGCCAGTCAGGAAGGGAAGTCTGCTTGGGCTGCATTTTGGGTCATTGTAGTCGGCTTAGTTCTGGCCGCTTCAGGGGCATACCTTGTCTACAAATATAGAATTAGGGTAAGCTTGGTTGCACTCTTCCAGTTTATATAAGATTCATGGCATGCTATGAGATCCATTAAATTCCATACCAGCTGAGGTTTTTGTTTGAAAATCAAATTCAGAAACATGACAAGTGAATTCGAGAAATCCTCATTTATTATTTCCTGCTTCTGTGGAGAGCAAGAATCTTTCTTAATTCACTTCATAGTATTTGATTGGCAAAAAATTAACTGTATTTTTCTTGTATTTTTTGCAGTCATACATGGATTCTGAAATAAGGGCCATCATGGCACAGTATATGCCCTTGGACAGCCAATCAGAAGTTGTAAATCATGTTAACGATGAAAGAGCATGAAAGTGAAAACATGTCAAGCCTGTTGGAGGAATTGTGTGTTGAGACCTGGTTGTGGCATACCTTGTACCTTTTTAACTTTTCAGAATTCTGAGCATTGAATTTAATTAATAGACTGTATCATATGAACAATAAAAAGCTGAGAAATAGATTAGATGTCCTGTATTTTTATTCGGAATGTAGCAAGTTGTATACTTGAAAGTACTGAATTTAGGACAGACCTTTAAGTTATTTCAGTAGATTTTTTAGGTTTTCTGTTTGTGACATCTTGTTCCACTCATGATTGTAACCTATTTTGCTTTTAGTACAGTTTTATGTTAACACTGTTCTTCCATTGATTGGTGTTCTTTCTTTATTTTCTTTTTCTTTTGTTGGCTGAGTCCGTTACAAATTTGTCTGAAAACTAATCTTGGAGAATTTTAGTTGTGGCTGCGGCTACTTGAAAGAGGATTAAAGTAGTAGTGAGATTAGATAACCAACATGGTGTGACACAAACAATATATGTTTGGGTCCTTTAACTATTTGGTTGATTTGGTTGAGGGTTTGATCTTTTGTCGGTACATATGGAAAGCCATATGTTATGAGAGATCAATCTTGTATATAATGTGTTCCTGCTAGAAGAACAATAGTTTCAATCCCCTGAGTGATATCTGAACTCGAGCTTGGTTAGGGTTTTTATGTCTAATGAATTTGATAGCCGTTATCAGGAGTCCCGAACCCTTTTGTACCTCCCCTGACCTAGGGGAGTAAGGGCGATCTTTTCGTGATTCCCAAGCCACCAGGTGCTGAGACTTGGTCTGTTTCCCGGTGATCTCGGCCCACAATATGAACGTGGGGGGAGACTCAGTAAGCGGGTCCCAGCGGTCCGGACAACTCGGAATCCATCGTGGGGAACCCGCTTCGAGCGCGTCCCTAGGGCCCTCTTTTCTTCCGTGTTGTTGCTTTGGGTCCCACGACTTCGCCTGCGTGGCGAACACATGGGAAGTGGGCTCCAGCTCATGCGGGGAAGGCTGCCACGTGTCTTTAAAGAATATGATGACGGTACACAGCCCCCCAAGCACGAGGCTTGAAGAGGCGAAGTGATTAATGAGATGTTACTAATACGATGACACCGGGAAGATGGCGCTACAATATGCATCTCAGTGACCTTGATGAATTAGTCTTTGTAGTTGAACGTGGGTATCTTGGTTTACAAAGAAATCTCGTGAGGTTAGGATGCATTATGGAATTAGTGATTCTATCCTTCATCATGTATACACATCCATGTTTAACAGCATTGCGTACATAGATCTATTTTAGTATAGACTTGCCGTACATTTGATATGTTAAAAGATAGGTATCAAATAAAACAACACAAGACAAAACATCATAGTACACGATAGAATATCACATGACAAACATTTAAGGCATTGAAGAACTTTTTGTCATGTACAATGTTTAGTAGACAAAGTTATTTTGGTGTTTTAGACAACTTGTATTTGAGACAATATTGTGATGTGGTTTACTGAAGGACAAGAATTTCAATTTTTGTCTAGCCTCTTGCCCTTAAATTTGTCCGGTCTCAAGAACAATTTTAAAATTAAACACACTACAAAGATATTTATTTCCATGATATGTATTTTTGGCTAATACTTATTGGTTTAATGTAGCTTACATTTTATTTATTATTACATATGTTACAAACATAATTGCTACTCCCTCTGTCTCAATTTATATGTCACTTTAGCAATTTCATATAAAATAAGAAATGTAGTTAATGTTGTATAGAAAAGAGTAATTATAAGATATTTTACAAAAATATCCTTTATTAATGGTATGGAAAACATAAATTAAAAGAATTGGAAAAAGAGAAGTAATAAATAGTAAATGACATAATAGAAAAATATGCATTAATGCTTCATTGATACTATAAAACGACATATAATTTGAGACAAACAAATTTTGTTAGAATGACATATAAATTGGGATGCAGTATTCACTTATGATTGAATGTTAATTTTTTTCCCAAACTCAATTCTGACCATAGCTTGGAAAGTACAAACTAAAGTTGGAATCTTTGATTGAAGTGTATACAAGGTAACATGCCAATGACTAGAAGCCAGTAAAACAGTGAAACCAAACTTCAATAGTCAGAAAACCATAAATAAGGAGTCAAGAAATCAACTCAAAATGATGTCTTATGGTTCAGAAATACAAAAAGCTTATACATCCTTAGGATTAAATGTTGCTACTAAAATACCAATGAATAGAATAGAAACATGCCAATATGGCATGCAGCTTCAGCTCATAAACTGCTGCATCCTATTTTATTGTTTGCTATATATCTTTGGTAGTTCGGTTGGGATAATGTTGAGGTTTAGTCCAATGTTCATTCCATTGTAAGCAATTGGAGCATACATCCAGTGATCATCAGAGCTCAGAAGCTGTTCATTTGAAATCAAAATATGAACAAGCACAGATTAGTCTCAATATTTCAAAAATATATAATATCGATATTTTTCGAGGATTGGTTTTGCCATCCAAAAAGACCTAGCGGCGCAGCTTGTTGCCTGCTTGCCTTCTATTCATGTTTAAGTAATCCTTGATATATAAAATTACTCCAATTCATAGTAAGGCCTAAGGAAGATCCTCATGTTTTTACCTTAATTTGAACCTGTAAAAACTTCACATATTGCACAGCCTCCTCAAGCATGGTGCTGATATCCACCTATAATTCACGAGTAAGAAAACTAGATATTTTTAGCATCTTAATCATTTGTTTACATATAAATGAATTGTCATTGAGAAGGCTACCTTGGTTCCATTAGGGACTAGGCTTTGTAGGATCTTCAACCTTTCATTTATTCTTTCTCTTCTTTTCTGCAGTTTGCAAAATGAAAATCTCTTGAGATCTGATCCTTTAATAGTTCAAAATCACAGTACTTTGGACAAAAATTCAAGAACATAAAATTATTAGCAGTGGTATTTTGAGGAAATGCAATTGGTAGACATACTTTTGCATAGACACCTTGTGGATCAGAGGCAGAACCTCCATTACATCTTGATTTTCCCTTTAATTTCAAATCTGTTGAATCATTCTGGTTCAAGATTGAAGATGTTCCTGCATTTAGTTTCTGTGAAGCGTTGAAATCATCATCCTCTGAGCTCAAATTCTGCTCCTGAAGATCACGACTTTCATCCTCGTCAGCGTTGCTTTTGAACTCCGACTTTGGTTTCTTCCTAGATTTCACATTTCTCTTGTTCTTTTGTATCTATGGAATCATTAAATCAAAATTATCAAATCATGATGAGAGCCAGACAAAATTAAACACATTGAATCATTTCTTCTAGAAAACCAAATGCTTGTCACAATGTCACTGGGACTAAAAGAAGCAGGAAATGATTTACTCCTCCGGTCTTAAATGTAAACAAATAGATACATGTATATGGTCTAAATTTAGACAAACGCATGCACCTTTTTGCTTATACTTAAGACCAGAGGAAGTAATTTACAAAGAAAAACGAGATATGTGTTATCCTACCTTCATTGAGCTCCTAGATCTTTTTCCTGATTTTTCCAGGTTGTTGTTGATACCCTCTTTCCCTGATTCCGAAACATCTTGACCAAACTCTTCAGAAGTGTTTTCAGTTATCTTTTGGCTGTCATGATCTTGAACACTGTAAGTGCTAAAATTAGCATTCATGTAGCCAATGTTGGCTACATGATCATTCAAGCAGATGTTACCACCACTTGTATTATGAAATATATTGCTAGTATCAGAAATGGAGCTACTTTGTGAAAAACTAAACACATCAGTGTTACTATTATCAGCATTTTGAGGAAAATATGAACTGCTATTCATGCTCACTATTGTGGATTCATGTCCTGGCCATGATGTAGATGGAATTTCTAATTTGAAATTTCCATAATGGTGCTCAGAAACTTGGAAGTTATTAAGTAACTGGCCCATAAAATCAGCTTCCTCAGCTGTGTAAAATCCACTAAGAGAACTCCATTCTTCACAACTTTGCTCACCAGAATCCATTTTCTTTCCTTGGTATGGTTTGTATTCTTTGTAAATTATGTTTCTTGAAGAAGCTTCACTTGTCAATACACTGTATTTATAGCTAACTAAAAATACAAATAACATACCACTACAAATTGACTTCATCCATATAAAAAAATTTCAAATCATAATTGCCAATAATTAGCATCTGACTAAGTCCTATATACTATTTTAATAGGCACCAGTCAATGATGGGACAACTTACAAGTTATCCCATTTGTCTCATATTATGTGTAGGGGTGGGAATAGACTGCGCCGAGCCAAACAATGCTTAAATAGGCCAAACTTAGTTTAAACAAATTAAAGTCCGAACTTGGCCTATTATCCGTCAAAAGTGTTATTTTAAAGTCTGGCTTGACCTTTTTAAAAGTTTGACTTGACCCAATAGTTTGTTTAACAGTTTATTGTATGTTAAGACTTTTAAAAGAACATTTGACTTACTTTTAAAACGACCAAGAGGCCAATAAAAATTGTCAAATATATAGGTTTTTAAAAAAGCTTGAGGCTAAACTTTATACTAAACGAGGCCGAACCAAACTTTAAGTATGCCAGACCATATACCTTCATCGAATGGTCTGGCCTATTCTCACTCGTATCTCTGCATCTAGATTATGCACACTTGGTTGAACTAAGGGAGTAAATGAGTTAAATGTCTAGGGTTCGAATCATGGCAAGAGAGAAAATACTAACATAACGAATATTATGCACACATCTTAAGATTATCACACTTGATTGAACATATTAACATTTACCATTTTAAAAAAAAGATTATGCACACATCTTAAGAAAGACATTAATTACCTAAATTTCAAGATAATATAATATGTTTTGACAGAAATATATGCATATTACAATAGGAGTTAGGTGCAATATTAACTTATGTATTTGACATGACTATTTTAAAAACCAGACCAGATATCGAACCGGTGAGACCTTTGAATCAAAGTTCAATTGATTTAACCATGGTTGAACCGAACAACAAATAAGTAAATAATATTTTTTAACATAGTCGATTTAACTCAATTCTAAATAAAATACAAAAATGAAAAGAAGGCTAAATTGACCGTGGTTTAACCGATTTAACCTGATTCGGTCAAACTACAATACAATATGGATCAAATCAACCGGTAAACTAGTCGATTTTCAGCTCAACTAGTTGAATCGGTTGGTTCAGTCCGGTTTTAAAACATGACCGGATAAAAAGTAAATAACACTAGTATTGAAAAAAATATATTAATAGTCTCTCAATATTATAAGGTCACAAATGATTTGAGACAAACAAATATTTCAAACATTACACATAATATATACCAGAAGTAGTATTTGAGATCTGAAATTTCCTTCCACACGGATGAGAGAGATGTACAATTTTAAAGTAGTATTATTTGAGAATGAGAATTACATCTGTCAATTGTGAGACAGACGTGGGGTTTACATTTAAAAAATGAGATTATATATGCAATGTGTTGTTAGATAAAATGAATATGACGTATGCTATAGGACGGCTTAGTTGAGACTTGAGATCGTGGTGGAGAGTAGTTGAAATTCTAAAACAAAACTGTCTTGAAAGGTTGAAAGTAGACAACATAATCTGCTTACTGTGTTTTTGTCTGTTAAAAACCTACTACATTTCAACACTGTTTTTAGTTTTAGATTTATACGTGGATGGATATGATACAAGTTCATCATTGCTCTAGTTTATTTGTGGTAATCATGTTAATAATCCAGATATGCAGTATTATAGTTGGCTGGAAAACTCAGGAAAAGTTAATTAATCATTTATGAAGATTAATTCTGACTTATAATGATATATTCTCAATATATTCTTTCTGACACTAACTTGATTATTGATTAATAAATTTTTTTGCTTTTTAATGAATCTGTTTACGTGTGTACGTGTGATTCAAGGAGAGATTATTCCTTCTGTAAGATCTCCCTTACACAGTTACACTAAATATATGAAAATAATGTTGTACAAAAGATTTATTGAAGTTGATTCCGCGTCTCGTCTCGCGTCGTCAAAGTTTCTGTTTGATGTATATATGTTTGAACATCTTCGTCTTATAAATTAGTTTTTGACAATTAGATCCAAACTCATTTAACAAGATTAAGATTGCTACCGCGTTACTATGAATTACATTGTTAAATTAAAGATGAGATAACTCGTCAATGGAAAAATATCATGAATTCAACCTTGAAAATGAAATCTCTATTGGAATCCCCTCAAATTTTCTCAACTACAACATAAGATATGATCATTTTGGCCAACTAAAAAATAGGTTAATTTATGATCTACATGAAGGGATATGCTATATCACTTGGCATATATGATATATTGGAGTTTCAAAGATTCATAAGGTGACAAAAGAGTTCTTTACTAAAAAAAATAAGGTGACAAAAGAATCGTACTCACAAATGTGAAAATTACGTTTAATTGTCTCCATTTCATTTCTCTATGAAACTAATTTATATGTACAGACTAAAAATTTGTTACACGTATATCTAATCACATAATACCACATTGTCTTTTCTTAAGTTAATTGCTAAAATATCTTTTAAAATATATACATGGCGTAATTTGATACACTCAAAAGTACATCGCCATTACTTGATTTTTTTTTAATATTAAATTACTTGATTTTTCAATTTTTAATATTAAATATATAAATTAAATTCATTTTCTATTTTTCAATATAAAAGTACATCGCCATTACTTGATTTTTTTTTAAGGAACCATTGCTTGATTTTAGTACACTCAAAACTATAGTAACGGGTCCGTTTCACTCATTACTTGATTTTACTTGATTTTAGTACACTTAAATTATTGGGATATGTTTGCATCCCTTATATATATGTGATGATAATGAAATTTTAAATAGTAAAACTTATAAATTGTTTTAATAGATAGATAATTATTTTAATGGTTGGTTCATGAATAAACCAGTATGCTTAATGTTAATTGAAAAAAAATTGAGTATTAATTAAAATAAAAATATAATAGTGAATGTGTGTATGTCAAAATCTAATATACCTCATTATAAATAATGAAATAATTTTTTTTGAATAAATAAATAATGAAAGAAATAAAAATAGACATAATTCATTACATCTAAATAAAACTGAGTAAAAAAAAAATGTACTTAGTTTCACAATGTCGTGTGCTTCAAGATTGTTCCTTTTTTGTGTGACAAATGCTCCACGATTGTTTTTTTTTTTTTGTCTCATTGCTCAAAAATATAAAGAGGCTTGTTTGATTAAGCTTTCAATCACAGACTAATTATTGTTGAAGCATGTGACTGTTGCTAATGATAAGCAAAGTTTGTTTTGACACCATCGAAGATCGAACTTGAAAATACATAGATTTTAGTGTGTTCTAGAATTGACTTTACAGCCACTGGACCAAGAGCCTTGATTAGTTGGCAAGCCTCTAATACAAATAACAAAATATATGAAATACATCCTCTTTAATTGCTATGCTATCATCATCACATATTCATCTTCCTTTAATTTGTTGGAGGAGAAAAGCTGAGGTCTAATCCAATGTTTATTCCATTGTAAGCAATTGGAGCATACATCCACATGTCTTCAGAGCTCAGAAGCTTTTTCATCCAAATAAATAAATTAATCATTATCTTTTGCATGTAAAAAGCTGAAAAATTAATATCATATTTGGATATAGAATAATGAAGGTTATCAAATAGTTACCTTAATTTGATGCTGCAAAAACTTCACATATTGGACAGCTTCCTCAAGCATAGTGCTAATATCCACCTACAATTCACAAACAATGTAAATTTGAGAATTTGTCTACCTTAACCAATTGTTGAGTAATAGCTTAATTTCTATTAATTAAGAAAGCTACCTTGGTTCCATTTGGGACAAGGGTTTGCAAGATTCTCAACCTTTCATTTATTCTTTCTCTTCTTCTCTGCAGAAGACAAAAGGATAAACATTTCATGAGAGTCATATTTAGCTAAAAGCAAAGACAAGGTTATAAGACTTTTGTGTTGATTTATTTGAGCTGATTTAGTGACATGAACGTTTGTGACATTGTTTGAGAGTTCATAAAAACATATGATATGTTCATAATCTCTTTTCAATTTTCATAAGCTCTTCAGTATAACTTATGAAAACAACTACTCCCTCCATTTTTTTTCTTTTGATGTTTTAGAATTTCAACTATATTCTAAAATATTTGATGTTTTAGTATATTTAATATTTTTCCCAAGTTTACCCTTGTTGGAAAACTCACCATAAAACTATTAAAGGAATTGTGACCTTTGACCTATCATATGTGAATTTAATTATAAATAAGGACATTTTAGTCCAAAACATACAAATATTTCTATGCTCTAATTATTCCTTAAGACTTGTGCCAAGAGTTAAAACATCAAAAGATAAAAAAGGGAGGGAGTAGTAGTTTATATGAAAATAGTTTGATGTTATTTTATCTTTTGTCATAAAAATAAATACATATTAAGTGCTTAATTAAGTTGATTATCCAAACAAAATTTAATATAGTGACAACAAAGGCATGTAGTATAATTCATCATGATTCTATTGTAGAAATGTCATTCAAAGGGGACTTACTCTTGCATAAATGCTCTGTGCATCAGTGGCAGGACCACTTGTTGCTCTTGATTTTCTACCTAAGTTAGGTGCCTCAGGTTCTTTTGGGCTCAAACTTGAAGATATTCCTCCAATTGAGTCAACATGTGAAAAACAATTTTTGGAGCCCTTCCACATTAGGCCCTCTTGATTGTTGCTCATAGAACCAGATTTTGGATGCTTCCTAACATTTCTCATGTTTTCTGAGACCTACATAATAAAATCGTGATCACAATCTAATCTCACACAAATAAACAACATAACTTAAATATTCTGAAAGTCAAAACCTAAAAGTAGATATACATTTAGCATTAGGCACCAGCTAACAAGTAGTAGATTTTTAACTTCATACTATTATATTATTGTACCTCTATTGAGCTCCTAAATCTTTTTGCAGGGTTGTCCATGTTTTTGCTTCTATCCTCTTCTGAAGAAGGTTCAGAAACCATCATCATTAATTCATGCTCTCTTTCATCATGCAAATTGTTGTCAGCAGCAAGAACCAGTTTCACCGGCTCTAAACATGACCCTTCATGATCAATGTTATCATAATTTATGTGTTTCCTTAAGTTATCATCCAAATATTGAGGACTAAATTTGGTATCTCCCAGACAAAAAAACATGGACAGTGAATCAAAGTTTGTTGCTAAATCACATGAGTAGGTTCCACCACTTTTAGTGGTGGTAGAAAAGATATTATCACTATTATCAGTACTTGTGCTACTCCCTTGGGAGAAACACATAAAATCAGCATGAGGAAAGTAAGATGGCATGCCAAAACTTGTATTTTTATTACCACTAAGGAACTGAGTCATGAAGTCAGCTTCCTCAGCTGTGTACTGTCCACTAAGAGAATCCCATTCTTCAGAAATCAATTGGGCAGGTTCCATTTTTTTTTAGTAATCTTTTGATTTGAAACCTATGAGAAATGAGAGCACTCTTGTTTTGTTTCAATGTTTTAATGATATGAAAATACAGTAGCATTAGTGGTATATTTATACCTAACAACTTAAGGTAATGCCAAAATGGGATTGGATTCACCTATAGAAAAAGATCCCATTTCATAACTGGCAATAATTAGGAACAGACAAAGTACTAGTACCCTGAAATTGAGACCAAATATAATTTAGAGGACCCATCTCAATGTCTTGACATGTATTAAAGTAATAGGCAAATCTACTACATGATTCTTTAACTTAAATTGAATTTTCAAATAAATCTTTTATCTATTTTATGTGTCAAGTTAGTCCTTTATGCTTCAAAATATCAACAATGTTACTAAACATTTTCCATGTATGTATGTAATCAAAAGTCATACCAGATGATTCAAAAAAATAAATTTCATCTTCAAATTAAATTCATCAAAATTAACATTAATTTATTTAAATTAAGTTAACATCCTCCTATCAAGTTAGAAATAAAGACAATGATGAAATATTGCTAAATTAGAGTGATGTGAGACTTGGCATTAGAAAGAAGACTTGAATGGTATGATATGGTGGTATCTTAATCTTGTGCCTGTCAAACATTCTAACAACTTGTATTTTATTTGAATCTGACAATGACCTTATTGTTGTTGGACAACTGTAGACAAGTATCCAACTAAGCAGTTTGAAATCCTATTTTGAACTTGTATTTTTCCAGTTACTGTTAGCATTGGCTTGTCGTGACATTTAAATCACTGGCATTTTAACTTTGCTTGGTATAAGGCTCTGTTTAATTTACTTATTAACCATTTAGGTCACACTTTTCTTCTTGCATGCATGTTTTATTTATTTATATTAATTGGAAGCAATTTAAATAAATATGTGACCCTGTTTCTGGCATTGCATGCGATTACATAATTTGATTTTGGGTTATACATATAAATTTTACACAGCCAAATATTTTATAAGCCGGCGGGGGCACGACTTTGGAAGGAAAAAAATAATTGTTGATCAATTGGTAGGAATTTTCCTGTGTATTCATTTTTGGCATTATAATATTACGAAACAGTTGGCCTATTGGTATTTAGTTATCTATTTCTGACCAGTTAATATTTGCTACAACTAATTTTTTATCACGTGGCCTTTAAAAGAAAGGTTTATATTAGAATTGAAGTGCAAATAGATAATATTTTTATGATTAACAACTGTTAATCTCATAGTTCACATGAGAATGGACTAACCAATTTCTCCAATCTTCTGTTGCGCATGAGACACTTTAATGGTAATTTTTTTTCTTCATATATTTCTTCATGGAAATAATCATATTCGAGACGTGTTCTATATTAAATACAAATACTTCTTTATGTAGAATTGTAACATTGATTCACGTGTTCAAAAAATCTAATCTCTTCTACTAGACCCAACCCCGTTGATTTTTTTTCTTCGCATTTCCTATTTGTTGAGTGCTAATACTATTGTTTTTGAGTTTAATTCAATCTATTTAACTATTCATTCAATTTTGAGTTAATTTTTTACATTTTTTCATATAAAAATAATTTATTTCACTTTGATTAACGTGCTGCCTTGCATACACTTGCCTATTTTTTTTAATAGGTTCTCTGCACAAGGAATTCTATTCGAGATACTATAGCATGTTAAATTTGGGTACCTCTAATTTAAGGTGTTTTGGATACGGCTTAAATTGGTTTTATGATAAAAACTCATTCAATCTAAATATAATTAAAATTTCACATTTCTATCCGTTTTGAATGACTAATTTTAAAAACCTTATCCGATCCAATTTAACATGGTTTTAATTTGAATCGGTTTTCTACTCCCTCTGAGTCACGATACTTGTCGCTTTTGGAGAATAGTAATTTTGTTTCACTTTAGTTGTCATTTTCCAGTTTCAATACAACATTAATTATTGGTTTGTTAATAATACTCTAACCTATTAATTGTAGTGTGAGAAATAATAGAATGAAATAATAAATGGTTAAGGGTTTTTTTAACCTATGCAAGATTGAACAGCAGGGGTAATAAATGCCTAATTTTTTGGTTTTTTAAAGTCTTATTAATGAGTCATTTAATTAATCATTTCTTAAAAAAAAATCTCTCTAGCCCATAGGAACGAATCAGACATTCAGTTTTAACCTTCGTCAATTTCAATTAAATTCCCCATGAATTATGATTCGTCCTTTTCCCCTTAATCTTCATCGGTTTTTCTTTTGCCCTTTAAACAAAATTCAATGTTAAGGATTATGATTCTTTCCTCTCTAATTTACAATATTTTATTTCATTTAGAATTTGATTGTAGGGTAATATATTGATTGATGGGAACCTGCATGAATCACTAATTAAAATTGAAATTTCAACGAGCTGTGTGTGACCTTGTTGGTTGGCAATTGTAAAAATGAGAGTGAGAGCCTTTCACGAAAAAAATAGGAGAAAGATAAAAAAAAACAGTTTTAAGAAATGGTTAATTAAATGACTCATTAATAAGACTTTAGAAAAACCCAAAAAATTAGGCATTTATTACCCCTTAATCTCTGCAATCTAGCACACCTTAGAAAAACTGTAACACTCATACTAAATTTGTCTAGAATATTTAGCATGTGTATTAGTCTGATACTGGATACATTAAAATTTTCAATAATAATAATAATAATACAACTGAATGAATACAAACATGTTCGTTTATACAACCAATCAAGTACCATAAAAATACACTTATACAATTGTCTGACAACCTCCTGAGCTGGTACAAGCCGAACATCTGCACTTCATTCAGCGTCTTCCTGAAGAACTTCATCACGAACCTCTTGCTTACCTGAAAACCTGCACCAGAAGGATTGGGGTGAGACATAATGTCTCAGTGAGCTCCACCCAACCTACCGTTGGCAACCTCGGGGAAACCTAGGGTCGCCATGCACTAACTCTTGGCAATCTTGGGGATACCTATGATCGCCGTCATTCTCTACATATTTCGCGATCAAGGGAAAACTGGAATCGCTATATGTCTTTATCTTATGCTGAACATATTCATAATCTCATGACTAGTGATCGGGGAATATCCTATGATCACTTTCTGATATCTGATGACTACTTTGTCATTTCTCTTTGTATAATATATATACATATTCATCTTTCTTATAACATAAAGTTAGAAGTTAGCGTGTAACACACAATAATTATCTTGGTTCAATTTTACGGAGTGCATCCGGGTGGAGTAACCCCGAAGTACATCTCCCATCATACCGGTGAAAATTCCTATCATATCAGGCTAACACCGGACTCCTCTTATCGTTATGTGGACAGCCCTCTCGGAGAAGTCCCATCCGGCATAATTGTTGGTAGCAACAAAAGTAAGTATTTTTATATCACAGGGACTAGTGCGCTATCTCAAGCCGTTCAACAATCGTTATTGTTTTGAGTAAGGGTTTTAATCATTTGTTTGCATTTAAACTAATGGAATGTAAAAGCGGAAATAAAGACGACAAGGAATAGGGAATAAAAGCGTTGGTATCGGAGTTCGTCAATCTAGCCTCGAATATACTCTAATGATCATGCATATGAATTCTATCATTTTAGCGAAATTATCACGTATCACTCGACAAAGTCATTCGTGTCCAAATGACGTCGTGAGATCGATCGTATCGTTTAATCGACGATTTCCCAATCTATTAAACGATCCGAAAGCATTACGTTCCGACACTTTGTGCGATTATCAAAACATAATTCTATGTCTAGAATTCTTGTTTTAATAGAAGATTATTCTAAACCTAGATTCAAAAGTATTTGTCAATAACAATTAAATCAAGCATGAGAATGAAAAGCAAGAATAACTTCAATATCACATAAACTACTAGAATCATATATTTGCAAAATCAAGGATTACATCAAAGCTATATTGAGTACCTCCAATCCCAACAAGGGAAGGTTAGTTGGTTATTGTCATGACAACTATACAAAAATGGAAGGAAGATGAAGATCCAATGCTAAGTTCTTGATTTCCCAAAGAGTCTTAGTTGATTCCACACTTCAATCACTCTTGCTCCATGAAGATCACCTCCTTTAGCCCTACTTTATGTCTAAAACTATATCCTAAAATACTACTAAACTGTAATAATTAATCTCCCTTAAAAGTCTGAAACAAAGCTTAAATACTAAAAGCTAAAAGTGACATCTCGCTCTGCGAGCTTTCATTCGCCCGGCGAGTTAAGCTTTCTTTGCCAGTGGTTTTCAGCCACGTCTTCAAATAGCATTAAACCGCCCTTAATTTCGCTGAGTGATGATAAATTCGCAGGGTGAAATCATTGCTTCCCCTGCTTCTGAAATTCCATGCCTAAGCTCGTCATTCTCTCGCCTTAAGTTCGCTGGGCGAGTTGCCATATTCTTTTCTTCTTGTTTCTTTGCTCAAATCATGTCCTGGCTTGCATTTTCCTGCACAAATGGATGGGGAAAGAAGTAAAAGCATAATTGGGCATTTGATCAGTGATTATGAGCTTTTCCCATGATAACTTGCAAAACAAGCTATTTAAGTGCTTAAATTAAATATGCATTTTAACTAATTTCTGGCACTTATCAATAATCCGAAGCCTGCTGGACATAACTTAACTTACATGTGGACAACCCTCTCGGAGAAGTCTCATCCGGCATAATCCGGAGCCTGCTGTACATGTTTAATCTTTAACATACGTGTGGACAACCCTCTCGGTGAAGTCCCATCCGGCATAATCCGGAGCCTGCTGGACACGTTAACATAATCTTATAATCTCCCGTGTGGACCACCCTCTCGGTGAAGTCCCATCCGGCATAATCCGGAGCCAGATGGACACGTTTAGCATAGTCTTATAAACTTACGTGTGGATAACCCTTTCGGAGAAATCCCATCCGGCATAATCCGGAGTCTGCTGAACACGTATAATCTTTATAATTAAATTCTTAACTTGTTACTCATATGTATATCTGATACATTACATATCCGTATGCATATCTAATGCATTCATCACTAATCAAACGTGTGATACTTAACCTATAATATAAGGTTTTAAGCTTATCGTTCTCACAAGCCACTTACTTGGTTGTTGGAAAACCAACCCTTAAGTTTATCTGAAGCTTTGAATGTTGAAACATTCCTTGTACTTTCGTACACTTAATTGTGTACACTTAAATCTTGCTTTCCTATCAAAGGATTTAGACATATCGTTATCATATGTCGTACTTAGGGACTGACTATCCCACTTACTTAATTTCATGTTCCTCTTACCTTTACCCTTTGTACCCCTAATGCTTTACCTAGTCCTTGTTTACTTATACTCTCATTTGTTGGAAGCCTTTAGGATATGTTAAAATAGTGTTCCTTGAGAAAAATAGGGTTTTAGATGTTGTACATGGCACTTGGACAGTTGGTACATTTATAAAAGAGTAAAAAAAACGAATGCTGTCAACTTAGCAGAGCAAAGTCTAGCTTCGCAGAGCAAAGTCTAGGCGAAGTGGTTCAGACTCAACTTCGCAGAGCAAAGTCCAACTTCGCAGAGCGACCATGACAGGACAGAAAAGGTTCAAAACGTGATTTTTCCACCATTTTAACTTATCCAAGATTACCCAAGCTTCCCAACAACATTAGGAATGAATTTTAACTACAAATTGATGACTTAAAACATGGATAAACAAGGATTGGCATGCATCAAAGGTCTAAGGCACAAATTATCAAACTTTCTAAAACAAGGGATTTTCACCCAAACTTACCCAAGGTGGGTTCTAATCTAAAGGAACTCACCTAGCAATTGCTTCTGATCCTTGCTAAGTTTTACAAGCAAAACCCTAGCTTGGAATTCTTCCTCTTTACTTGATTTTCCTTAGCTTTCTCTTGCTCCAAGTTTCCCAAAGTTTAGCTTGCTTGTGATCCAAGAGATTTGGGAAGAAAGTTGATGGATTATGGCATAGTGAGGGTGAGGGCCGAAATTGTAGAGAGAGGAGGAGAGGGTTCTGAATTTTAGAGAGAGAAGGGAGAAGAGAAAATGAAGAAAAAGTCTTGGTCCCCCTATATAAAACCATTCCAACTCGAAATTACGATTTCGCCCTTACTTACTCAAAACTTATCTGATACTGATTAAAGTTACGTCTAAGCGGGATATTACAAAAACCCTTATAAAAAAAACACAGAATTTCATAAAAAAATAACAAAATTTATTTAATTTTTTGGTATGCGTAAAAACAACAAGTATTTTGAAGCGAATGGAGTATTCGTGCACCACTATTACAAATTTAGCTCCCTTGTTGTCGGAACCTATACACACCATTTTGGTCAAAAGATTCAGATTTAAAGTTGGTAAATTAAGTTTAGGCCATACAACGTATACAAACATAAGCTGAACTAAGAGAACTTGCTGTCTCATGTGAGACTTGGTGCAATTTTACAAACTTTGACACACTGGTCATTTCATTTAAGTTATTATTTTATTGTATTTATATATTTTTTTTCTCAAGTAGGTCATTTAACTCGCATAAGAAAATTTGCCTAATTTGTAAACATGATTTGTTGAGCTTTTGATTGGTTAGAGCTACTATAGGAGAAAAGGAAGTAACACCGCCAATGATATGTTATTTTCTTGTCTACTTCTGTTGGGGTTAAGTTAAGGGTGGTTGGTCCATCAACTGGAACAAGAAATTAAACCACCTAACCGAGGGCAATGCAAGTCAATGAAGGTAACAAATATTGTATTAGTTTTAATCCTAGCTAGTAGTATGAATAATACTATATGATGTTTAACTTCAATAACTTGATACATTGGAACTCTTTTTTTTTAATGATTGACATTTCATTTGTAAACCATTTAACATTATTGGATGATTTGAAGAACTGCTTTAAAATCCACAGGAAGTCAAAACATATTGAATGTCCATTTTAATATTTGGTTGAATTTGATGAGCTCCTTTCTTTCTTTTAATTTCAACTTCTAGAATGTAAGCTGATTAGTTATTATTATTATAATTTGACTTGCCTACATATTTTTACAATTTTTAAAGACATTTGAATTACAAGATAGAGTAATACCATATATATGCATTGTCTATTGAAATTAAATTTTTGTATTTGTTTCAACTGGAGTTAAATACGAACTCACATGAATTAGTCTTAATAATACGAATAAACTAATTATATCATAAAAGGATAGTCTACACTATGAAATGCTATATCCTCTTTGATTGCTATGATATCATGATCACATATTCATCCTCCTTTAGTTGGAGAAGAGAAGCTGAGGTCTAATCCAATATTTATTCCATTGTAAGCAATTGGAGCATACATCCACATATCTTCAGAGCTCAAAATCTGTTTCATCCAAATAAATAAATAATGAATTAATATTTATCGTTTCCATATAAGAAATTGAAAATTGGAAGTTTCTCAAATTGTTACCTTAATTTGAAGCTGTAAAAACTTCACATATTGGACAGCTTCCTCAAGCATGGTACTAATATCCACCTACAATTCACAAACAAAAAAAGTTTGAGAATTTGACCATCTTAACCAATTATTGAGTAATAGTTCAATATTGTTGTCATTAAGAAAACTACCTTAGTTCCATTTGGGACAAGAGTTTGCAAGATTCTCAACCTTCCATTTATTCTTTCTCTTCTCCTCTGTACAAAACAAGAGGAAAAAGCCTATAATGAGAGACATTTAACTAAAAGCAAAGAAAATGTTACCAGTACAGTGGTTTAATTGGCATGCATTATTTTTCATCGTGATTCTATTAAGTGCATGTTTAAAATTTCAGCGAATTTGATGAAACCGCGATGGCACAATGATTGAAAATCTAAAGTGTAACATTTACCAAAATCATGATAACATATTGTGATTCAGCATAACTCACTTGAATCCAAATATGTACTAAAGAAATGTCCTTCAAAGGGGACTTACTCTTGCATAAATGCTCTGTGCATCAGTGGCAGGACCACTTCCTGCCTTTGATTTTCTGCATAACTTAGGTGCTTCAGGTTCTTTTGGGCTTAGAATTGAAGGCTTTCCTCCATTTTGCTCCAGAGAAGGATTAGAGTTAACCTGTGGAAAACAGTTGTTGGAGCCATGCCACGTTAAGCCCTCTTCATTGTGGCTCATAGAAGCAGATTTTGGACATTTCCTAACATTCCTCATGTTTTCTGAAACCTACATAATAAAATCATGATTAAAATCTCAAACAATCAACTTAGTAGCTTTTAAACTTGATACTCTCTCCAACCGGTTTTAACTGTTGTTTTTTTGTAGAAAAATTTATTTCTTTTTATTTGTTATTTTCAAAGTTTAATTTAACATCAACTATTTTTTGTCAATAATACCTTAACTATTTATTTCATAGAGAAATAACCTTAAAACGAAAACTAAAAAGTAAAAATAGATAGGAGGGTGTATTATGATTCTACCTCTAGTAAGCTCCTAAATCTTTTTGCAGGGTTTCCCAAGTTTTTGCTTCTATCCTCTTCTGAAGTAGTTTCAGAACTCATCATCATTTTATGCTCCCTCTCATCCCGCAAATTGTTGTCAACAAGAACTAAACCTGACCCTTCATGATTAATGCTTTCATAGTTTATCTTTTTGGCTAAGCTATGATCCAAATATTGTGGACTAAATTTGGCATCTCCCAAGGAAAAAAACATGGACAAGGAATCAATATTTGTTCCCAAATCACATGAATAGGTTCCACTACTTGTAGTGGAAAAGATATTAGCACTATGATCAGTGCTGGTGCTACTCTCTTGGGAGAAACACATAAAATCAGCATTTGCAGCATTTGAAGGAAAATAATATGGCATGCCAAAACTGGTATTTCCATTACAACCAAGGAACTGAGCCATGAAGTCAGCTTCCTGAGCTGTGTACTGTCCACTAAGAGAATCCCATTCTTCATAGATCAATTGTGCAGATTCCATTTTGTTTTTTAATCTTTTGATTTGAAACCTGTGAGAAATATGAGAGTACTCTTGTTTTGTTTTAATGATATCAAAATATTGGAGCATTAATAGTATATTTATACACAACAATATTAAGGTAATGCCAAAATGGGATTGGATTCACCTATTGAAAAAGATCCCATTCATAATTGGCAAGAATTAGGAAAAGACAAAGTACTATCTATAACCCTGAAATTGGGATCACTTATAACTTGAGAACCCATCTCAACCTCTTCATCTAACATTAAAATAATATAGGTTTGATTATTGATTAGGTTCCTCAACTATTTCAGAATTTATAAATAGGTTTAATTTTCATGAGATAAACTTTTTTAAAACGAGTCTCTAAAACTTAAGATAATTTATAGTTAATCCCCATTTAAACTTTTAAATAATTTTAATTAGGTTTCTAAACTTTTAGATAATTCTATTTGACTCTTAATTTATGGACCAAATTACAAATGATTTAAAAGTTTAGGAACCCTATTAACAAACAAAAAAAATTAGTTTAAGAACTTAATCACAAATTACTTACAGATATAGGGATTCAAAATTATATATATTTTTAATTTAAAGACCTATTTAGAAATTCCAAAACATTTCCAGTATATCCAGAGAGGAATCAAAACCAATGATATAACAGTCCTTGAATGAAGCTTAACATTGCCCTATCAAGTGTGAAATAAGCACAATGATCAAATATTGCTAAATTAGAGCGATGTGAGGCTTGGCAGTGCATTAGAAGACTTGAATAATATGATACTAATATAAGTGGAAATGTGGAATATTTTTAGACACGGTGGTGGTTGTGTGGAACAAAAATGACGACAAGTTTTTGGCATGGTGGTGTTTTATGTCTATCAAACATTCTAACAACTTATTTTTATTTAAACTTGACAATGACATTATTGTTGTTGGACAACTGTAGACAACTCATTTAGCTATAGATTCTGTTTTGTTAACAGTTTTGAACCAAATTATTTACCCTAGATTATGTGCGTCCAGTTACTTTTATATTGGCTTGTCTTCACATTTAAATCACTGCCATTTTTAACTTTGTTTGGATATTGATGTGTTACTGTGTTAGTATTCAGTTAAGAGTTATCATGCATGGAGCTCTAAAAACGAGTGAATTGGTATTTAAAATTGGGGAAATATTAACATTTGTCCTTATGACAAAAATCGCGGGTATTAAAAAAAATGTTTGAAGTAATAAATTTGTCACAAATGTATGTTACTATTACTAAATTACTTTTTGTCTATAGAGATATTTAATGTTAACTTTTCATATTTCAATGTATATTGATAATATTAAAGAGGGGTGTATTTGGAAAAAAGAGTAATAAATGCATCTAAAAATTTGTAGATAGTCTTATATTTAAGAATAAGTTTTTTTGTAAAGTAGTCTTATAAAAAAGATGAATGGAGTATTGGAAATCGTGTTAATTTATTTCTCAAAAAGTTGATCATTAATTCTTTTCAATAAATTGTTATTAGTGTAATCTTTACCATATGTATTTAAGACACGTGTTAGCATCACCCATGTTATAAATTCTTCATAAACTTCAAACCAACTCATACTCCCTCCAGTTTTATATATAAGAAAATTTTCAAAAAACTTTTTTGTCCTATTTATAAGAAAATGTCACAACTTTTAAGGTGTAGTTATTGTTTAAAAGACTTTTCTACCCCTAATTTAATGTTTGTCTTTTTAATATTTGTGAATGTATTCAATGCTTCACAATTTTTATGAGGGTATAGTTGTAAAAAAATTAAAAAAGTTATATTAATTAATGATTGTATTGATTTTGATGTTTTTTGGTTTTTCTTCTTATAATAAGGACTGAAGGGAGTATACTTGAATTAATGACACCGTCCTTTTTTATATTTTCTAAGTTCACTAGGAAATTTACTTCACTTAGCTACACCTGTTAGTTGAGTAACAAAAGTAAGTATTTTTATATTATCGTCTCCACATGGATTAGTGCGCTATCTTGAGCCGTTCAACAATCGTTATCGTTTTGAGTAAGGGTTTGTACGATTGTTTGCATAAAAACTAATGGAACCTAAAAGCGGTAATAAAAATAAGTAATAGGGAATAAAAGCGTTGAGATTAGAGTTCCTTAATCGGGCGTCGAAAATAATCTAATAATCATGCATATGAATTCTAGCGTTTTAGCGAAATTATCACGTATCACTCGACAAAGTCATTCGTGTCCAAATGACGTCGTGAGATCGATCGTATCGTTTAATAGACGATTTTCCAATCTATCAAACGATCCGAAAGCATTACGTTCCAATACTTTATGTGATTATCAAAACCAAATTTCATGTCTAGAATTTCTTATTTTGATAGAAGATTATTCTAAACCTAGATTCAAAAGTATTTGTCAATAACAATTAAATCAAGCATGAGAATGAAAAGCAAGAATAACTTCAATAACACATAAATTGCTAAAATCATATATTTTCATAATCAAAGATTACATCTAAGCTAGAAAGATTACCTCCAATCCCAACAAAGGGAGTTAATTGTTCATTTTCATGAAAACTATACAAAAGTGTAAAGAAAGATGAAAATACAAACCTAAGTTCTTGATTTCCCAAAGATCCTTAGTTGATTCCACACTCCAATCACTCTTGCTCCTTGAAGATCAAAGCTTCTAGCCCTATTTTCTATCTAAAAGCTATAACTATATTACTACTAAATTGTAATAATAAGCTCCTTTGCAAAAAATATGAAACAAAGCTTAAATACTAAAAGCTGAAAGTGACATCTCGCTCGGCGAGATTTTTCTCGCCCGGCGAGATTTGCTGTCTTTGCCAGTGGTTTTCAGCCACGTCTTCAAATCTCCTTAAACCGCCTTGGCTCGCTGAGCGAGGGATAATCTCGCTGAGCGAAATCAAGCTCCCCTGCTTCTGAAAATCCCTGCATGAGCTCGCCATTAGCTCGCTCGGCGAGTTTATCAGATACTTTTCTTCTTGATTCTTTGCTCAAATCATGTCCTGGCTTGCATTTTCCTGCACAAATGGATGGGGAAAGAAGTAAAAGCAATATTGGGCATTTGATCAGTGATTATGAGATTTTCCCATGATAACTTGTAAAACAAGCTACTTATGTGCTTAAATTAACTATGCTTTTTAACTCAATTCTGGCACTTATCACACTCCCCAACTTAAATCTTTGTTTGTCCTCAAACAAAGGACTCAAAAGCAATGGAAAAATCAAGGCTTTGGACAAAAGTACCATACATGCAAAGAAATGAAAAGTTTTCAGATGACATAATTCAAATGTGGATTGCGCGGGCAAGTATGAAGTTTCTCATTAATCTAGATATATACTATGAATATGACATAAGTCCTAAACACAAAATTCACATCACACAATTCAAGTCAATAACATAATTAACAATGAACCACACCTAACACACTTCTTTGAAAGTAAATAAGCAAATTGAAATCATGAAGTGAGGGTTTTGAACACTCATCCGGCAATTCTTCTAACAACTTGATTAAGTTATGTGTCCATCCAAATATCATCTCAAAAAGTACAAAAGCATAGATCAAAAGGTCTTTAAGGGTTGTAACTTGGCTTGGTTTCCAAAAGAAATGTCATATGTGGGAAAAATTGAATTCAAATGGCCAAGCATAGAGGAACATTCTTTCTATTTACACAACTTCCTCCTTTAACTCATTATCAACCCTTGATGATATACAAATATTACTTTGATCTTGACAACTTTTTCTATTTATTGAATTTTTCTCTTTTTTCTTTTTTCTTTTCTTTTTCTTGGTTTCTTTTCTTTCTTTTCTTTTTTTTTTCTTTTTCTTTTTCTTTTCTTTGTTGTCAAGATCAATTTCTCAAAGTTCACCATTACTTGACATACATTACCTCCCTTTTCTCCCCAACTTATTCAACATGATACCCTAATTGAATGTTCCTTTATCACTAGGCAAAGGACAAATAAACATTATGGTTAAGGGTTCAAAATGAAAGTAAAAATATCAGAATCCATTAGTGATTTAACTATGAACTGGATTTTGAAAAACTTGGGCAAATTCACAAAGCATTGTGCTTATGAATGTTGACAGTTCAAAGCTAAGGATTCTGATTCATTAGGCTCAATGGGGTTAACAAATACTCACTTCTCACAGGGTAGGCTTTTTGTGGTCAAGTGTTTCTACTCATATTCCAAAAAAAAAAATGCCTTGATCATTTCAGTGCTTTCATACAATTTAAAACAACATTCAGATTTAACATAAAAGAATCGAGTTAAACAAAAATAATGCTGGTCTCCTGCATATATGTAAAGCACTTGAGGATTCCTCACATTTAGGCTAGTTCTAAGTGGTTCACATAATAAGCATGTTATCGCGTAAAACTGTATGAGATAAATTTGTGCAACGTACTCATTTCAAATTTAAGTACACACCTAGAAAAGCAAGAAACAAGTACCTTGGCTTTGCACTTTGTCACACATTGTATAACATAATCTCACACCTGATACTTTGCTGTTAAAGAGCTTATTAGTAAGCTTCGCTCAGCGAAGTAATATCTCACTCCGCGAGAATGACAGGTTTCAGAATTTTCCAAAATGCAGCATTTCAAAAGACTTGTCATTTTTAGCTTCACCCATGGTTACTTAAAAGCAGTAATAAAGCATAAATACTTACAAAATTGGGTTGCCTCCCAACAAGGGCTTGTTTTACGTCGTTAGCTCGACGCCTGATTCGTTAGGGTGGCCAAAAAGAGACGGAACGCACATCAGCCTTTGTATTCCTTTGTTTTGGGAGGAATTCCATGAACTTGAAGTATAGCTGATGTGGAGTCCATAACCTCCCTATCCAGAGTATATTGAGCAAGGAACATATGTCATCTTTTACACACTCAAGTTCTACCTTGCTCACTTTCATCCCCTTCTTTTCACAAGTTTCTTCCTTGTTAAGAAACTGTTCCGTTTTCTCAATATCCATCACTTCTTCACTATCAACAACTCTGGCCTCTTCAGATTCTGACCTTTCTTGAGGAAGTTCTAAGTTGTGTGGTATCTTAATTTCTTCCACTAATTTCTTTATACCACATCCTTCAAACATTGTCTCTTCCTCACTCTCATCAACATCATCTTCAACAATCTCTCCGAATTCCAAAGTGGATTGATTGTTGGTCTGAACATCCATGATTCTTGATGAGAAATTTAATTGAACTTGCAAAAGTTCCAATTGGATTGATAACGCTCTCAATCTTTGGTCGGTATTTTGCATATTGATCATGGATTGTTGCATGAACAAATTCAAAGTATTTTCCGTTCTTGCCATTTGTTCATCTTCAGACGAATATTGTTGATACTGTTGATAGGATTCATACTCGAATGGAGTATAGAAGTTGAAATAGTCATGGTAATCAGCCATGATTTCCTTTATGTTGAGAATCTGAAACGAGTGTAACTAACAAGAAAATTTTCTTTGTATAACAAAGAGGGTTAATGCAAACACAATTTATAATATACAAAAGAAACGAAAAATATTAACAAGATCTATACAAAAGCTCAAAACAATACAAATTATTGCGATGCTCAAAATATCTAAACATTAATCCCCGACAACGGCGCCATTTTGTTAGTTGAGTAACAAAAGTAAGTATTTTTATATTATCGTCTCCACAGGGATTAGTGCGCTATCTTGAGCCGTTCAACAATCGTTATCATTTTGAGTAAGGGTTTGTACGATTGTTTGCATAAAAACTAATGGAACCTAAAAGCGGTAATAAAAATAAGTAATAGGGAATAAAAGCGTTGAGATTAGAGTTCCTTAATCGGGCGTCGAAAATAATCTAATAATCATGCATATGAATTCTAGCGTTTTAGCGAAATTATCACGTATCACTCGACAAAGTCATTCGTGTCCAAATGACGTCGTGAGATCGATCGTATCGTTTAATAGACGATTTCCCAATCTATCAAACGATCCGAAAGCATTACGTTCCAATACTTTATGTGATTATCAAAACCAAATTCCATGTCTAGAATTTCTTATTTTGATAGAAGATTATTCTAAACCTAGATTCAAAAGTATTTGTCAATAACAATTAAATCAAGCATGAGAATGAAAAGCAAGAATAACTTCAATAACACATAAATTGCTAAAATCATATATTTGCATAATCAAATATTACATCTAAGCTAGAAAGAGTACCTCCAATCCCAACAAAGGGAGTTAATTGTTCATTTTTATGACAACTATACAAAAGTGTAAAGAAAGATGAAAATACAAACCTAAGTTCTTGATTTCCCAAAGATCCTTAGTTGATTCCACACTCCAATCACTCTTGCTCCTTGAAGATCAAAGCTTCTAGCCCTATTTTCTATCTAAAAGCTATAACAATATTACTACTAAACTGTAATAATAAGCTCCTTTGCAAAAAATATGAAACAAAGCTTAAATACTAAAAGCTGAAAGTGACATCTCGCTCGGCGAGATTTTTCTCGCCCGGCGAGATTTGCTGTCTTTGCCAGTGGTTTTCAGCCACGTCTTCAAATCTCCTTAAACCGCCTTGGCTCGCTGAGCGAGGGATAATCTCGCTGAGCGAAATCAAGCTCCCCTGCTTCTGAAAATCCCTGCCTGAGCTCGCCAAGGGCTCGCCATTAGCTCGCTCGGCGAGTTTATCAGATACTTTTCTTCTTGATTCTTTGCTCAAATCATGTTCTGGCTTGCATTTTCCTGCACAAATGGATGAGGAAAGAAGTAAAAGCAATATTTGGCATTTGATCAGTGATTATGAGCTTTTCCCATGATAACTTGTAAAACAAGCTACTTATGTGCTTAAATTAACTATGTTTTTTAACTCATTTCTGGCACTTATCAACACCGAACTTAAATTTACGTATCAATCATTCAATTCACACTTTTCTTCTTGCATGTTTTATTTATTTGTTGTATTCATCGGAAGAGTACCCTTAGAATAAATATGTGATCTGGCATTGCATGCGATACATAACTTATCGTGGCCACATATTTTATAAGACGGCAATGGCACCACTTTGGAAGGAATTTTTCTATATATTCATTTTAACAGAATAATATTATGAAACAGCTGGCAATGGTATTTAGTTATCTATTTCTGAACATTATCCTACTAATTTTTTATCACATGGCATTTAAAAGAAAGGTTTAATTAAGAATTGAAGTGCAAATAGAGCATATTTTTATGATAATCAATTGCTAATCTGAAATGGAATTACCGGTTGTAGCTTGCAAGAGGTGTGTTTTTAGTAATTGATGTTGCTCCTATACACGAGACGCGTTAATGGTACTAAATACAGATATATTTCACATTTTTTTTTTGTTTTTATTTCACTTTTTTTTTTAAGGATTTATTTCACATTTCTTATTTCTTGAGTACAATACTTTTGTTTTCGAGTTAAATTTTATCTATTCATCAATTCATTCAATTTTGTGAGTTAATTGTTTACATTTTCTCAAACAAAAATCATTAACTACACTTTGAGATAATTTTGGCTTTATAATCTCAAATGGTGGAATTCAAATCTTCTCGACAGTTGTAAAATAGTCGTTAAGGTTACTTTAATTAATAATAATTTTCTTTACAAAAATTGCTAGAAGTAATTCTATTTGAGACACGTGAGTATTATAGCTTTCCCTCAACTAAAATTAATCATAATGGAAACGTGTTAGCGATTAAATATGAATATCTCTTAATCAAAATTTGAACATTGGATTGCTACATTGTGGAGGTTCAACCTCTTTCTATAGATGTAACTCGGTTGATACTTTTTATTAGCAGTGCTAGGATTTATGTTGGGGTTCTTGAATCATGTACCATTCCAAAATTAACCACAAAATGCTCTAAAAATAAGCTTTCACATAAGCTTTTTATAACATAGTTAATGACGTTAAAAGAGTTGGCAACATAATTTTCTTCTAAAAAAAAACTCATTTGAGAGGTAGCAAAACAAATCTTGTTGTGAATTTAGGATTAGTTTCTTGGCTCCATCTACGGTGCGAGGGGTGGATAGGTCGCGTACCATGCGAGAGGGATATTTCCCCTTTTTTGCAGGTGGCTGGCTGTACTATTCTTTACCTATTATAGGAGGTTAATATAATTTATAGTAATTCTTTTACACAAGGTCAGCTTTGGGAATTCACATTAATTAATATATCATCTTTATCTAAACACATATAATTAATATCCTTCAAAAAATAAAGACAAAAATACATTTTTAATCCCGTAATTTAATTTCAAATAACATTTGGTTCTTTATCTTTTTATCATTTCAATTTTGTCTGTTTGGTCCATTTTCATATGGATTTTCAAACTTTAAATCTAATATTTATATGCAAACATAGATGAAAGACCATAGATTTGAAGATTGAGAAGGCATAAGAAAATAAAAATATGAATTTTAAGCTTGAAAATCTATATGCAAATCGCTAAAAAGGACAAAATTTAAATGAAAAAAAGATAAAAGACTAAATTGTTACCTGAAATTAAGTTAAGGGACTAAAAATGTAATTTTACCAAAAATAAACTACGTATATTTACAAGCGTCGTATCCTTCAGTTCCAAAAAAAAATATTAACATGGTATTTCAATTTAAATGGTCAATATTTTATTATATTTAATTGATTATTAGTCATTTAACACCAATGAAGCTTGGATACATAGTACGGATGCGGGTACGATACGATACGGGTACGCAGATACGCGGAATTTTTAAATTTAAAATACAATACGGCTAGGATACGTTAACAAAAATTTTATGCTAAAACTTATATGCATGTAAAATACTTAAAAAAAACATTGATTACTCTTCATTACTATATAATCATAAAACTCACAATTTACGAAAAAATAATACATGTGATAAAATAAAAAATGTGAAGTTTTCATATAAATCATATTCTATTTTCATTCATAAATTAGGATATTAACAAATGCATCAATAAAAGAACTCAAGACAAAATTTGTTTAATGTTGATTGATTGAATCTTCTCTCTCGTTACCTTTATCTTCCAAAAACATAATTTTTAATTGGTTAATCGAAAAACAATATTTATATTGATTCATATACATCTCTATTGAATTTTCACACTACAGTCTCACTTTTTTACCCTTCATTTTTTTTAGGATACATATTTGTGAATTATCTTATAAGTATATGTGTGAATCTGTCGAGTATCATATAAGTATCTGATAAAATATATATTTTAAATTAAAATAATTAATTTTGATACTTTGTGGTATGTATCCGCGAGTATCCGGGCTTCATAGCTTAACGCCATCAATTTTGACAAATTATAATGATAGAATAACATATATGGTGGAAACAAGAATATCATCCGATCATTTGAAAATTTTAGCACTACGTCAAGGGAGTATAGAATACTCTTTACTATGCATTATGATTGTACAGGTGTGCAAGGGCAGAAACTCCCCATGCATAATCAGAGACAAGCTCTAAGTCTCTGAAGTACCTCAAGTAGGCAACATCCACATAGTGGACGTTCTTGTTAGTGAAGAGCGTGATACCCACCAGGTAAAGCAAATATATGCGGAGAGACTGGTCCCGCTTCTGCTGCATCTCAACTAAATTACCAGCATGGTGGGCCTCATGTGCCTCCTCAAGACGCTCCTTGAAAGCATCCTTCAAAAACATAAATCGTGCATGGCTCCCTTTTGTCTTCTCTACCTCCACCCATGCCTCCCCCGCATCAACCCCCAACAACTCCATCATCAACCCAACAACATCATCCCTGGTAATACTCTCGTGGGACAAGAGCATACCCTCAATGGGGAGATGCAACAAACAGGACACATCATCAAGTGTCACCGTCATCTCCCCAAACGGAAGATGGAAGCTCGAGGTCACCTCGTGTCATCTCTCCACAAATGTCGTGTGGGCCACCAACATAGTTGTCAAACTCCTCTGGCTCTGGCACACGGTCCTTCTGCTCCTCATCATCTTCCACCTCCACCTCTTGGTCACCCTCCACCTGCTCCTCCATCTCTATCTGAGGCTCGTACTGTGGCTCCTCGTCAACAATCCAGTTTCAATTATAAAATCCGAACTGCTTCAATACCCAGAAAAAAAAATTCGAACTCAAAGGATTGCATGCAGAGGGAATGAGACCTAATCGTCAGTTTGGTGTTTGATAAACCTTGAAATGTGATATTTTGAGCAAAAAAAGCCAAAATTCGACTAATTTGTTGATTTTCGGATTTTGGGATAAGAAGATAGAGAAAGGGAAAGTGAAAAGTGAAACTGTAAAAGTGGGGGAAGTTGTTGTTCTTGCATATATATATAATTGAAACTGGTTTCAAAATTATGTAATCCAAGGGACATTTTGGAAAAAAAAAATAGGGCGCGTGAGAACCTCGTAGTGTGGGAAAAGTAATAGTCTTATGAATATTATTGTGGATGTACATAAGCCATAAGCCCATAACTGTTTGGCTCATTTGCCCATATTCTTGTATTTCCATATTCTTGTATTTCCCTATAAATAAGGCTCATTTGTAATAGAATGATATATATAAAAGACAATTGAAACTTTCACTTTTCTCCATTTCTCCTCTTGATCTCTATTTTTATAACAACTAGTAAAAGACTCGTGTTTTTGCACGGGTCACATAACATTGCGATAATTATATAAAAAATAATTATATTGTTAATATTATAGAATGTTTATAGATATTAAATGAAAATTATGAGTAATAATGTAATGTTTCTATTAATTTTTTTCTCTTATATAAACAAAAATTTATTAAATAGTTGAGTCACACCAGTTATGAATTTTATTTGCTTATATATGCGAAAACAAATTTTTATGCACATAAAATTTTGAAAACTCAGGAATATTTTCAAAATCAAAATTAATGTAGTGTTTCTATTAAATAACTTTTTATTTTATATGTAAAAGACTCTTCAATGTTTGCACCGCACCCGTTGCAGATTTTATGTACTTATATCTGCATAAACAAATTTTTATATACATATATGAGAAAGTCGATATGATAAAATTTTGAAAACTAATGACTATTTTCAAAATATCAACATTAATGTAGTGTGTCTATTAAATAAATTTAATTTTATATGCAAAACACTATTCAATGTTTGCACCGCACCCGTTGCAGATTTTATGTACTTATATCTAAATAAACAAATTTTTATATACATGTGTGAGAAAGTCGATATGATAAAATTTTAGAAACACGTGACTATTTCCAAAATATCAACATTAATGTAGTGTGTCTATTAAATAAATTTTTATTTTATATTTAAAACACCGTTAAATATTTAAATCGCACTCGTTAAGGAATTTATATGCTTATATATGCAGAAGAAAATTTGTATGTATCGATATGTGATAGTCGATATGCTAAAATTTTGAAAACTCGTGTTCAATGTTTGCACCGCTCCCGTTGCAGATTTTAAATGTTTATATCTGCATAAACAAATTTTTATATACATATATGAGAAAGCCAATATGATAAAATTTTGAAAACTCATGACTATTTTCAAAATATCAACATTAATGCAGTGTGTCTATTAAATAAATTTTATATTATATGCAAAACATTGTTCAATGTTTGCACCACTCCCGTTGCAGATTTTAAATGTTTATATCTGCAGAAACAAATTTTTATATAGATATATGAGAAAGTCAATGTGATAAAATTTTGGAAACATATGACTATTTTCAAAATATCAACATTAATGTAGTGTGTCTATTAAATAACTTTTTATTTTATATTTAAAACACCGTTAAATATTTAAATCGCACTAGTTGAGAAATTTATATGACTATATATGCATAAGAAAATTTGTATGTATCGATATGTGATAGTCGATATAATAAAATTTTGAAAACTCGTGACTATTTCAAAATATCAACATTAATGCAGTGTTTCTATTGATTAAATTTTATTTTATATGCAAAACATTGTTCAATGTTTGCACCGCTCCCATTGCAGATTTTAAATGTTTATATCTGCAGAAACAAATTTTTATATAGATATATGAGAAAGTCAATGTGATAAAATTTTGGAAACACATGACCATTTTCAAAATATCAACATTAATGTAGTTTGTCTATTAAATAAATTTTATTTTATATGCAAAACATTGTTCAATGTTTGCACCACTCATGTTGCAGATTTTAAATGTTTATATCTGCAGAAACAAATTTTTATATAGATATATGAGAAAGTCAATGTGATAAAATTTTGGAAACACATGACTATTTTTAAAATATCAACATTAATGTAGTGAGTCTATTAAATAACTTTTTATTTTATATTTAAAACACCGTTAAATATTTAAATCGCACTAGTTGAGAAATTTATATGATTATATATGCATAAGAAAATTTGTATGTATCGATATGTGATAATCGATATGATAAAATTTTGAGACACTTATGCGAGACATTTAACAGTGTTACAGGAATTAAACGTAGTGGAATGGCAAAGTCGTAAATAATGAGACAATGTATATAAATGGATAAATATGAATCTTTTTCACAATTATCACATTTCTTCTTCTCTCTAAAATCAGATTTTTCCCCTCCTTCTCTCTAGATTTTCGACCCACCCTATCCTTCATCCTTAATCCATCATTTCATCCTTAAACACTTGTGATTCAAGCACTCAAGCCTTGGAAGAACTTGGAACAAGAAAAACTAAGGAAAAACCAAGAAAAAGGGAATTTTACAAGTTGGAGTTTTGGATTGGAGCTAAGCCAGCTTGCTACCAGTTATAGGTGAGCTCATCTTGGGTTTTAGAACCCTCCTAGTGTGAGTTTTGTGTGTTAATTCATTATAGGAAAAGTTATAGAGAGTTAGAGTTTTTGCCCTAAATTCCTTGTTAGCTCAAATCCTTGCTTGTAATTGTTTTTAACTGTTGTTTTATGATGGAAAATCGTTTTTAACATGTTTAGGAAGCTTGGGTAACCTTGAATGGGCAAAAATGGTGGAAAATCACATTTTTACACATTTTTCTACTGATACGGTCGCTGTAGCGACGGGCTGTCGCTTGTAGCGACCAGGCAGGATGAATCCCTGCCTACCCGCGCTTCAAGCGACCACACTGGCGCTTGTAGCGACCAGGGGCGCTTGTAGCGACCAAGGGGGCGCTTGTAGCGACCAACCCTGGACAGCCCAACTTCGTTGAGCTGTTCTGGGGGTCCTGGTGCGCGCGGGCATGGCTTTTTGCAACTGATTTCTTATAATATATTTTGGAAACTTAGCCCACCATTTTAACTCATTCTAAATACTTCCCAACGTTCATAAAAGTATAGGAGCAAGGATTGTGCAAAGCTTGGAAATGTGGGGTTTGAGGTTTATAGAATAGGATGATTCTTATAGCGGTATATGACAATGATATGCCGAACTCCTTGATAGGAAAACAAGAGTTATAGGATGAGGAACAAGTTCATAGTTTATCCACTTTAGGATACAAGGTAATAGGAATGGTTTAACAATTATAGTTTCACTTAAGTTCATAGTGATGATTCTCCAACAATTATAGGTGGCTTATGAGAAAGATAAGCCAAGATATTAAAGGTTACAGGTTATAGGTTACAAGGTGGTTATAGGAATAACGTGATAATTTATATGCTTATATGTTATAGTTAAAGAATTTGCACGTTTTACAGTTACAGGGCGTGTTCATCAGACTCCGGGTTTCGCCGGATGGGACTTCTCCGAGAGGGTTGTCCACACGTTTTATAGGGAGTCCGGTGTTAGCCTGATATGATAGGAATTTCACCGGTTTATAGGGAGACGTATCTTGGGGTTGCTCCACCCGGGTGCCCTCCGTAAAATGAACTCAGATTAATTGTTTGTTCAACGCTAACAGCTAACATAAAACACCTTATTGCTTTATGTTTTACAGTTATAGTTACAGGCAGGTTATAGTTAAAGTTATAGGCGTGTTTATAAGACTTGGCGATTCTAGAATTCCCCTAAATTGCCAAGGTAGGCATGGCGACCCTAAGTTCCCTGTGGTTGCCAACAGTAGGTTGGGTAGAGCTCACTGAGACATTATGTCTCATCCCATTCCTTCTGGTGCAGGTTCGCAGGCAGGATCGCAGTCAGCACGCAACAAGGGTAAGGAGAAGGCTACGGATTGATCGTGCTGAATGTTATGTGTTTATAGTTGGCTGGTTTATATGTTGTTGTATAATGATGTACATGTATCAAGAAGTATTGTATAAACTTTGGATTGTAATGTTACAATGTGAAGCAATATTTGTATGAACTTTTATATTGTAAATTAATGTATCCAGTACGAAATTTTAATACTCGTATAAGATCCTAGGCAATCTTATTATGGGTGTTACAATTTGGTATCAGAGCAGGTCGATTCAGACTGTGCCTTGGGTCATTAAAATACAATACAAGTTTGTGGATCTCTTGGATCCGGGACATTATTCTAAATGTTATATCTGGTTGAAACTGATCACTTTGACTTGTGTATGACAGTTAGGATAATATGTCTGGGAGGAGAAGAGGTCCTGGCAGGCCTAGATCAAATCAGGCAAATGCTGAGGAAGCCGGAGGAGACCCTAATATGCAGTTTTGGGCTCAAATGATGCAACAGCAACAGGCGTTGCAGCAACAATATCAAGAGCAGCAAGCTCAGGCTGCATTGCAGCATCAGCAGATGATGCTTATGATGCAGCAGCAAGCCCAACAACAGGCTCAAACTCAGCATGAATGGATGGAGATGATGCATCATGGACAAGGTGCCCAGCAGCAGACACCGCCACCAGCAGTGGCAAATCCATCATACCGGGAGTTTAACAGGAATCACCCTCCAGAGTTTAATGGAGAAGGAGAGCCACCAGAGGCCAAGAGATGGTTAAAGCAGATTGAGAAAGTGTCCCGGATGGTGGAGTGCCCAGAAGAGAGTAAAGTATTATTGGCAACCAACCAGTTCAGAGGCGCAGCAGAAGATTGGTGGGAATCTGCTCAACGCCGAATGATAGCAAATGATGTTGAGATTAACTGGGATAACTTCAAGGAAGCTATGCTAGAGAAGTATATCCCGATGTCCTACAAAGTAAAGAAGGAACAGGAATTCCTTGAGTTGAAGCAAGGTGGCATGTCAGTCACCGAGTTTACAAAGAAGTTTGAAGAATTGTCGTATTACTCCTCTCACAATGAGTATGCCGGTAATGAGAACTGGAAGATGAATCAATATAGGCGTGGGTTGAGAGGTGAGATTGATACAGCGGTGAGCCTTCAAAGGAATACCAGTTACGATGAGATGGTTCACGATAGTTTGGTTGCGGAAGCGGGTTTTGCTAAAACCGCTAAAGAGAAAGCTGCAGCATATGAAAAGAGGAAAGTCAAATTTCCAGATAGGTATCAAGAGAACAAGCCTAAGGGTTCTCCAAAAAGGGGCAAACAGTCATTTTCATCACAGGCAGTGGTCACTTGTAAATATTGCGGGAAGTCGCATTATGGTCAGTGCATGAGGCAAACAGGAGTGTGTTTCGGGTGTAGGCAGCCGGGGCACATTTTGGCAAATTGTCCAGAAAAGAAGGGTAAAGGTGGAGCTGAAGGTACTACTACAAGCAAGGGTAGAGTGTACTCTCTTGATGGCCAAAAGGCTTTGGCCAATGAAGACTTAATTGCTGGTATGTGTTACTTAGGCCAAACTCCAGTTAAAGTGCTTTTTGATTGTGGTGCTACATGTTCATTTATTTCTTACAAGTGTGTAGAAGCGTTACAGTTATCTATGTCACCGTTGATACCTCCTATGACGGTATCCACCGCTACTGAAGGCGGAGTGGTAGCTAATTTTATATGTGAAAATTGCCCGATTACAGTATCTAGTAAGACATACTATATAGACTTGGTGTGTCTTCCCATGATACAACTTGATGTGATCCTATGAATGGATTGGTTATCTGCTAATCATGTGTACATTGGATGTGCGGAAAAGTGTATCTTTATGCCTACAGATGATACGACCGAAGGTGTGGCTTTATCAGAGTTGATCAACCGCACTCATCAGCTTACTCAGCTTATGTGTGCTCAGGATAGGGGTTTCTATGTAATGGTTACTGTGACTTCAGAGTCAGAACTGAGTCCCAGTGACATTCCGGTTGTCAGTAATTATTTAGATGTTTTCCCTTCGGAGATAAGCAATTTACCCCCTGAACGGGAAGTTGAGTTTTCTATTGATCTCATTCCAGGATCTGAGCCAGTATCAGTGGCGCCTTATAGAATGTCACCATCAGAGTTAAAGGAATTGAAGTCTCAGTTAGAAGACTTAATTCAGAAACATTTCATCAGGCCTAGTGTGTCACCTTGGGGTGCACCAGTGTTGTTGGTTAAGAAGAAGGATGGTAGTATGAGATTGTGCATCGACTACCGTCGGCTGAATAAAGTAACAATAAAGAATAAGTATCCGTTACCGAGGATTGATGATCTTTTGGATCAACTCAAAGGAGCTTCAGTGTTTTCAAAGATTGATCTCAGATCAGGATACCACCAGATTCGTATCAAATCGTCAGATGTGTCCAAGACGGCGTTCAGAACACGTTACGGACATTATGAGTTTTTGGTTATGCCTTTTGGAGTGACTAATGCTCCAGCAGTGTTTATGGACTACATGAATAGAATTTTTCAGCCCTACCTGGATCAGTTTGTGGTAATCTTCATAGATGATATCTTGATTTATTCAAAGGACTCGCAGGAACATGCTCAGCATCTGAGGATTGTTTTGGACATCCTTAGAGAAAATCAGTTATATGCAAAATTCAGCAAATGTGAATTTTGGTTATCGGAAATCCAGTTTTTGGGACATGTTATTTCTAAAGGAGGAGTGTCAGTTGACTCGTCGAAGGTCGAGGCTGTCCTTAATTGGGCCAGGCCAACAAATGTAACAGAGGTTCGGAGTTTCCTGGGTCTAGCAGGTTACTACCGAAGGTTTATTATGAGATTTTCACAGATTGCTTTACCTTTGACACGCCTCACCAGAAAAGATGTGCCTTTCGTCTGGGACGAAGATTGTGAGAAGAGTTTCCGGACCTTGAGGAAGAAATTATCCAAGGCCCCAGTTTTAGCAATACCGGACCCGGAAAAGAAATATGTGGTTTATTGTGATGCGTCCTCTAAGGGACTAGGCAGTGTGCTCATGCAAGAAGGTAATGTTATAGCTTATGTTTCTCGGCAGCTTAAATCACATGAGGAGAATTACCCCACTCATGACCTTGAATTGGCAGCAATAGTTTTTGCTCTGAAAGTATGGAGACACCATTTATATGGAGCACAATTCGACTTGTTCAGTGACCACAAAAGTTTAAAGTATTTGTTCGATCAACGGGAACTGAACATGAGACAGAGAAGATGGATGGAATACCTAAAGGATTTTGATTTTGAGTTAAAGTATCACCCGGGGAAGGCGAACGTAGTTGCTGACGCCTTGAGCAGGAAATCTTTGATTAGAGCAGAAGTGCTGATGCACACTTGTGGGTTGTATGAGAAATTTAGAGACCTTAACCTCAGCGTTACTGAGATGGGTAATGGCACTTGGTTACAAAGATTAGATGTTACCTGTGATTTGCGGTCCAGAATCACACAAGCTCAGGAATCGGATATGGATCTTCAGAGGAGGATTGGGCATTCAGAATTTTCAAGGGCATCTGATGGTACTCTGTTGTTTGAAGATAGAGTTTGTGTTCCTAATGATGCTAGTTTAAAAATGTTGATTTTGGAAGAGGCACACAAGAGTAGTTTCAGTATTCACCCAGGTACCACTAAAATGTATCAAGACTTAAAGAAAGATTATTGGTGGCCGGGGATGAAGACCGATATTGCGGAATTTGTTTCACGATGTATTGTGTGTCAACAAGTGAAGATAGAACATCAGAGACCTGCAGGGATGCTTGTACCATTGGAAATCCCTCAATGGAAATGGGAAGAGATCTCTATGGATTTTGTGACAGGGTTACCTCGGACTCAACGGGGACATGATTCGATTTGGGTAGTTGTTGACCGGTTAACTAAGTCTGCTCACTTTTTACCGGTTAGGACTACGTATAGAGCTGCTCAGTATGCAGAATTGTTCATAGCGGAGATTGTGAAATTACATGGTGTTCCAACCAGCATTGTGTCAGATAGGGATCCTATCTTTACTTCTCATTTTTGGAAAGCTTTTCAAAAGGCTTTGGGAACAAGGTTAAAGTTGAGTACGTCCCATCATCCTCAAACAGATGGGCAATCTGAGAGAACCATTCAGACGTTAGAGGATATGCTACGTGCATGCATTTTAGAGGATGGGGGAAGTTGGAATAATCATCTGCCTTTGATTGAATTTTCTTATAATAACAGTTACCATTCCAGTATTGGAATGGCACCCTATGAGGCATTGTATGGCAGAAGGTGTAGGACACCGCTTTGTTGGTCAGAGGTTGGAGATAAGAGTATTCTGGGACCTGAGATTATTCAAGAGACCACTTTAAAGATTAAATCCATTCAGGATAAGATCAGAACTGCTCAGAGTCGACAGAAGAGTTATGCAGACAAGAGGCGAAGACCTCTAGAGTTTGAAGTGGGAGATCATGTTTTCTTGAAAGTCACCCCTAAGCTGGGACTACGAGGTGTTTTCAGGACAAAGAAATTGAGTCCAAGATTTATTGGGCCATTTGAGATACTTAAACGAGTCGGACCAGCAGCTTACCAATTGGCTCTGCCACCGGCGATGTCAGGATTACATGATGTTTTCCATGTTTCACAGTTGAGGAAGTTCATTCCTGATCCTTATCAACCAGTAGAGTTGGAAACCATCGACTTGAGTTCGGATTTGACCTTTCGGCCCGAACCGGAACGGATTATTGAACGTGATGTCAAGACATTGAGGAACAAAGAGATTCCAATTGTTAAAGTTATATGGAAAGGTTCTCCCTACGGCGAAGCTACGTGGGAGTTGGAATCAGAGATGCAGGAGAGTTATCCACATCTTTTTACAGGTAAATTCTAAATTTCGAGGACGAAATTTCTTTAAGGGGGGTAGAGTGTAATAACCCACTTATGCGAGACATTTAACAGTGTTACAGGAATTAAACGTAGTGGAATGGCAAAGTCGTAAATAATGAGACAATGTATATAAATGGATAAATATGAATCTTTTTCACAATTATCACATTTCTTCTTCTCTCTAAAATCATATTTTTCCCCTCCTTCTCTCTAGATTTTCGACCCACCCTATCCTTCATCCTTAATCCATCATTTCATCCTTAAACACTTGTGATTCAAGCACTCAAGCCTTGGAAGAACTTGGAACAAGAAAAACTAAGGAAAAACCAAGAAAAAGGGAATTTTACAAGTTGGAGTTTTGGATTGGAGCTAAGCCAGCTTGCTACCAGTTATAGTGGGTTTTAGAACCCTCCTAGTGTGAGTTTTGTGTGTTAATTCATTATAGGAAAAGTTATAGAGAGTTAGAGTTTTTGCCCTAAATTCCTTGTTAGCTCAAATCCTTGCTTGTAATTGTTTTTAACTGTTGTTTTATGATGGAAAATCGTTTTTAACATGTTTAGGAAGCTTGGGTAACCTTGAATGGGCAAAAATGGTGGAAAATCACATTTTTAGACATTTTTCTACTGATACGGTCGCTGTAGCGACGGGCTGTCGCTTGTAGCGACCAGGCAGGATGAATCCCTGCCTACCCGCGCTTCAAGCGACCACACTGGCGCTTGTAGCGACCAGGGGCGCTTGTAGCGACCAAGGGGGAGCTTGTAGCGACCAACCCTGGACAGCCCAACTTCGTTGAGCTGTTCTGGGGGTCCTGGTGCGCGCGGGCATGGCTTTTTGCAACTGATTTCTTATAATATATTTTGGAAACTTAGCCCACCATTTTAACTCATTCTAAATACTTCCCAACGTTCATAAAAGTATAGGAGCAAGGATTGTGCAAAGCTTAGAAATGTGGGGTTTGAGGTTTATAGAATAGGATGATTCTTATAGCGGTATATGACAACGATATGCCGAACTCCTTGATAGGAAAACAAGAGTTATAGGATGAGGAACAAGTTCATAGTTTATCCACTTTAGGATACAAGGTAATAGGAATGGTTTAACAATTATAGTTTCACTTAAGTTCATAGTGATGATTCTCCAACAATTATAGGTGGCTTATGAGAAAGATAAGCCAAGATATTAAAGGTTACAGGTTATAGGTTACAAGGTGGTTATAGGAATAACGTGATAATTTATATGCTTATATGTTATAGTTAAAGAATTTAAAGATTAAAGATATTGGCGTGCTTGCACGTTTTACAGTTACAGGACGTGTTCATCAGACTCCGGGTTTCGCCGGATGGGACTTCTCCGAGAGGGTTGTCCACACGTTTTATAGGGAGTCCGGTGTTAGCCTGATATGATAGGAATTTCACCGGTTTATAGGGAGACGTATCTCGGGGTTGCTCCACCCGGGTGCCCTCCGTAAAATGAACTCAGATTAATTGTTTGTTCAACGCTAACAGCTAACATAAAACACCTTATTGCTTTATGTTTTACAGTTATAGTTACAGGCAGGTTATAGTTAAAGTTATAGGCGTGTTTATAAGACTTGGCGATTCTAGAATTCCCCTAAATTGCCAAGGTAGGCATGGCGACCCTAAGTTCCCTGTGGTTGCCAACAGTAGGTTGGGTAGAGCTCACTGAGACATTATGTCTCATCCCATTCCTTCTGGTGCAGGTTCGCAGGCAGGATCGCAGTCAGCACGCAACAAGGGTAAGGAGAAGGCTACGGACTGATCGTGCTGAATGTTATGTGTTTATAGTTGGCTGGTTTATATGTTGTTGTATAATGATGTACATGTATCAAGAAGTATTGTATAAACTTTGGATTGTAATGTTACAATGTGAAGCAATATTTGTATGAACTTTTATATTGTAAATTAATGTATCCAGTACGAAATTTTAATACTCGTATAAGATCCTAGGCAATCTTATTATGGGTGTTACAGAAAGTCAACGTGATAAAATTTTGGAAATTTCTGGAAAAGTTACAGGGCCTGACAACGCTGAAATTTTCGTGCCACGAGAATTCCAGAGTTGTACCCCTTAAGAAAATGTGTTTTTATGGCCAGAAACCCGTTCTCGCAGCGCCAGAATGTCTTTGTGCATATAGTAATGGAAGAAAGTGTCATGAATGTATCTTGTATTAACGCATGAGTGATAAACAGTGTTTTAATACACAATCAGGGATTAATCTTAATCGAACTAAGACGTCTTTAAGACTGATGGGTAGGTTTATCCATATGTATCAGATAAGTTAAGGGTTTAGATTTTCAGGATACCCTTAACCAGGCAGATTAGAGTGTACCTTAGACAGTGGTACAAGGCTTTCCCAGTTACAGGTACATTTACATGTACACCAGGACGTGCCTCAGTTGTTTACGTCAGAGTGACGCTGAGGGTACACGTAGCAGTTCAGGATAAATATCAGGAATAATTAATTAAAAGGTTAAATTGTTTGTCTTCTGTGTTCTCGTTAAGTAGAGAGCACAGAGGGTTCCGGATACAGCTGGAACGGGCAGGAACTTTCCGCGAGGATAACCACACATACAGGAAGAGGAGTCCGGTGACTAGCCTCAGATAGGAATTTTCACTGGTTATCAGGGGAATGTACTTCAGGGTTACTCCACTCGGAGGCATTCTGTAAAATCAACTCAGATAATAATTGTTTGTTACACGCTAACATACTAATAGTTTAATATCAGGAAAATACTTTAATATTATGAGGCAGATATCAGTTATCAGGTAGTGATCCTAGATTCCCCTCGATCACTAAATTAGCATAATGTAGTCCCGTTTTCACGACTACACAATATAGCAGACACATATAGATATAAACCCGATATGGGTTGAGTTTAGTGTCTGGCGATCATAGGTTTCCCCGAGGTTGCCAGCAGTTAGGATGGGTGGAGCTCACTGAGACATTATGTCTCATCCCAATCCTTCTGATTGTAGGTACGCAGGTAAGCAAGAGGTTCGTGATGAAGTCAATCAGGGAGACGCTGAGTGGAGTGCAATGACTCATCATGTACCAGCTCAGAAGTTTATCAGTAATTTGTATAAGTATATTTAGTGGTACTTGATTAGTTGTATAAACGAGCAAATTTGTATTCATTCAGTTGTTTGGGTTTATTATTGAAAGTTTTAATGTATTCAGTATAAAGTTTTAATACACATGCTAAATATTCTAGATAAATTTAGTATGGGTGTTACATTTTATATATTGTTAGTAGATATTAAAAATATTCATTTATGGTAAAGGGGAATACAATTGAATTTAATTAGAATGAAATTTTATTTTAAAGGTTTAATGAAAATTATAAAAAAAAATCCATTTTAATGTTTTATCAATTGTAACCAAAAACTCAAAATCCATCGTAATGTTTCTAGAACCGATCTTGGGATTTTCACAATTTTTCCAACAATACTGAAAACACCCTTTTATTAAATCTGATTTTAAATTCAATTGCATTTGTTAATATATATATATATATATATATATATATATATATATATATATATATATATATTATATGTTTAAATAATAAAATGCTAACAGGTCACAATTCAGGAGATCACATTCATTTTGCAACAATAAAAAAAAAATTAAGGTCATACACAATACATGACCCATTTAGCTCGCGTACGGTAACCGGAGCCTAGTTTCTGAGAGCCCATATGTTAGAGAAAAACATAACTAAAATAAAAAATAAACAGTTTACACATGTTATGGGAGTTAAAAAAACCTAATTACACAAACACGAATAAAAATAGTCAAGTACAAATTGCCTTCTGATTAGTTAGAGCTACTAGAAGGAAGAAGGAACTAACACCACTTATGCTATGTTCTTTTCTTGTCTTCTCCTGTTGGGTTGTTAAGGGTGGTTGGTCCATCAACTGGAACAAGAAAAACCTCCTAACCGAAGGCAATGCAAGTCAATGAAGGCAGCAATTATTATTATTTTTTAAAAAACTCGACATCCGATCTAAGGACTTACTAATCGGAGTGGTCCAATATGTGGCCTCGTTTAAAGTAGCATAACTCTGTATGTACTTAGTCCATAAAAATCAATACCAATGAAAATCGAACGTAGTACTTTAAGAAGAACACATTCCAAAATAAATTAAGTATTAGTGGATCAACCCAAATGGGTTGCAATTATTATACTATTAATTTTGCTTCTTCTTTCTTTTTAAGTTATTATATTAATTTTGATATATGTCTGGTCTGACTTCATTAACTTGAAACTCTTTTTGGTTGTTTTTTAAAAAGATTGACAATTTATTTGTCAACCATTTAACTCTTACAGTATTGGATGATTTGAAATATACATTAAATCCACACCAAGTCAAAAAGGGAAGTTCAAACCGTATGTCCATTTTAATATTGGGTTGAATTTGATGATCTCCTTTCTTTCTTAATTTCTTTTAATTTCAAGAAATGTAAACTAATTGATTATTATAATTTGACTTGCCAACTTCTTCTCGCAATTTTTAAAGGCATTTAAATTAGTACAGGTTAAAGTACAATTTAGTATATGTATTTGTTTGAACTTTGAGTACACAATTTTTCAGATGTTAAGCTAATTAAAGAAGTTTCTATGTATGAAACCAAACCATGATACCGATGGTCAAATAAACAAGCATATATCAACAGTATGTCAATTCTGAGATTTTTCATATTCTTTTATAATCTGACCTCTGAAGAGGTAGCAAGGTTGGATAAGTGGCCATATTCATTTACGATAACATTTGACTTTTAGGAGAAAAGAAACACTGAAAATTTCCTTCAACTCTTTTGCATGCGCATCGTTCCAGTTTACATTTTATTCTTATCTTATTGGAGACAAATTGTTATACTTTCTTAGCCTGTTATTATTAGAGAATTGTGACGCTCTTTTTATATGACTGTTATAATAGTGATGTAACAACAGCCTAAACCATTCATTATTAGTATTTTTATCACCCAAATTAACGGTGTTCATACATCAAAGGATTATATGATTGGGTTTGGGTTTTGAAAGCTAAGATCCAAAGAAAAATGACAACTACTTACAACTGTTGGTCAAAGTGGGGAGCAGCTTGGTTCTATTAAGCGATGTCTCAAATTTAAGTTTTGCAGGTAAATGAACGAAAAAGGAATAAATCATCAATTTAGTTAATAAATTATCATTCTTTTTTTAAGTTAGTCTCTAAATTATATAAATATAATAAATAGTTTCTAAAGTATATAATTTTTTTTTGTTAATTTATTTCTTGATATTAAGAGCTTAGAGACTAAATTGACAGATTTCAAATCTTTTAGAAACTATAAAAACAACAACCAAGTCTTATCCAACTAAGTGAGGTCAGCTACATGAATGAAATTATGTTATAATGTTCACCGCCGAACACTCTGTTTCATACAACATCATCGCTCTTACAGCTGCCTGATAAAAAAAAAATCCTTCAACTTAAGTAATCTTTCGCATCACATAAGACATTTGAGGCTCTTTACCATTTCAACCATTCAGCTTGAATTCAATGATTTACTTATGTTTCTATTTCTCCGTATAAACCTTATTTAAACTGTGTAACTTATAGTATGATATGATCTCTAACTTTCACCTATATGATAGACATACTTAACATTTGGCTAAAATTACACTCTATATACTCTATGTTGCTTCTACATACGATTATAAGGCTTGTCTCCTAGCTCACCAAATCTTTTAGGGACTACTTATTATATTTTTTTATTTCTTCGTTTTTTTTAATAAAAATTTATAATTTATATTTCTATAGTTTAAGGACTAAATTGAATAGAAAGTGGTAGTTTAAAGACTAAATTGATGATTGATCAAAAAGAAAATAATCGCGGGATGAGCTTGCCTTAATAAATGGATCCAACCAATTCGACAAGGATTACACAGAGATTTTTTGTCAAAAATGGGAAGCATGTTGGGTTTGGCCAAGAGATATGGGTGTGTAAACTTGATGCCTAAAAAGTCTAGAATATATGATAAATAATGTTTCTACAACTATTTTGTGACAACTTTTATAACAACTCACCCATAATCACATTCCGCTCTTACTCTCTCCCCCTTTCCTTCTCTCTATTGTTTTTGCCCCAAAAAAGGTTATACAGATATCATTCCTCAAAATATATTGTCAACACTTTCATAGGGAATAACAGTACTGTTTATATTCCTTCCAAAAAAAACAGTCCCGTTTATATATTGTTATAATCCTATCACATTTTTATACGGAATAACACTCCTGTTTACTATATAAACGGCATGTAACGCGCACCCAAATGTCAACTTCACAATATTCTAGTTTAATTATCTTAATTGCTGCCTGCCTATGATTTGCACGCTCAAATGAAACGTCCTACCAAACATTTGCTTCTCTTTTTACCGAAGGAACTGAGATACTGCTTCAAGATAAGTCCTATCCTAAACCAGAGCGTTAAGGATGTCAACACTAAGTCTAATGTCCTTTATTACACCTCTACCAAAGATGGTGCTTACCTCATAAAGAGGGGTTTATGTCGCTCAACTTATCTGAGGTAAAAGTTAAAGGAGTCGAAGGAGTTGCAGGACTGGGGTTTAAATCATAGTGAGGGTAAAAATACTAACATAACAAATATACTAACATTTGAAAAAGGAAAGAAGAAAAAAAACCATAACTTCTATGAACTTGTTCTGTATGAAACAACCACAGGCAGTAAATGTGGAGCTGACTAATAACATGCAATTGCAAATTATATTTGAAACCGTCGAGACAAATTGAGCTCCGAGGTTTGTAATATTCCAGATAATTACAACATAATCCAAATAAGTGAACAACATATAAATCTGAATCTGCAATTACATTTCAAATGGACACCAAAACTGAGGGCAAAGAGCAAATATGGATGGAATGTATCACGTCACTGACATAGGTATTCAAATAACAAGTTATCAACCAGCTACTTGTATGTTTGCCCAAAACAGCGACTCTATTCCAAATAAAGAAGCCAAACAGATAAGCAAGCAGTTGAAATACCAGTAACAAACAATATCAAAAATGGAGCCGCCGAATACCTTGTGAGAATTAGGGCACTCCATGCAATTCATCATTATTAAGAAGCTCATCCCCAGGACCCCGTTGTACTAGTCTGTAATACAATATACCCATAGTTGCCATGCACGCCCTGCAAATGGATAATAATGACTTCATCAGTTAAAAACTAGCAGTGGACTACATAACTGGAACAGACAGTTCTATATACAGGATAGTGGAACTAAAGCATCAATGTTTGAGTTATCATAGCTCCTTTTCTTTTCTTTTCTTTTTTCTGAGAGCAAGGAGTAAATATGATGTAACTTATAAATGTCAATTTGCATCAATACAACCTACAAGCCCCTTTAACCATGGGATATATACTACACCGGCAATAAAATGCCAGCTCACTTAACCAGTAGTTCCCCACTTCACCCTTAACATTATTCCTCCTGAGGGTTTACAAGTCACTCAAACATAATTTTAATTGCACAAATTTTAGATTCGTGATTTTTCATCTTTTCTCCTATTTATCATTATGTGTATTATACAGGAAGAGGAAAGAGCTCTACATGATTGCAATCAATAGAAGAATTTTTCTGGGGTCCATCCTTGATGACTTTTGATGTCGTGTACGGACTTCTGAGGTTTCGGCCGCATTTGATCCATCTTTCCTTGCAGGTGCAGTCACTGGAAGAGTAGGCAAAGCACTGGACCAGAAAGGAAGCAATGCTCTAAGAAACTTGTGGTGGAATGGACCTACACTTTCAAAGAGGAAAATTCGAATTAATAAATTGAACAAGACAAGTTCAGCATAAAAGACCAAAGAAAGCCAACATGAACATCAGATGACATGTCAAATATTAAACAAGCAAATTAAAATATTCAAAACTCAATCAAAAACGCTAATATCACCTCTTTTTGTATACTTTTTGCGATTTGCATCTTCATCATCAGCATAGTATGAGATTTCAGAGTTTTGTCGGTCAACATGGATTGATCCCTTCCTTGTGGTAGCACCAGGCTAAATCATTTGCAATAAGAACAAAATTATGTAAGATAAAATACCAAATGCACAACAGAGTTACAATTCAAATTGGAATAAAACAAGAAAAAAATTCAGGTCTACTCATTTTAATGGAAGATAGATACAAACACAGAATAAGCACACTTAAAGATATCCTCTTACACCAACTGGACTTGAGCTTTTCATGAAATTTCCTCCTGAATTAGCACCATCTATCTCCACAATATCTGTAACCGAAAGTTTAGAAAGTTCTGATCCATCTACTGACACTGACTTTCCAAGATTTTCCCTACTAATCAATGGATCAGAAGAAAAAGCAGGCGGAGGACTACGTGATTCTGTCACTGACAACGAAACTGGATGATTTCCAAAGATATTCTTTTCCATGCCAGTCTGCACAAAAGTAGGTAAAAACTTGTGAAAAAATTATTTATATAATGAGAAGAAAAAAGAAGAGGAAAAAAATTGTGGTGCATAGGAAAGTAACACAAGAAATCAGATGTACATTTTTGTAATAAAAAAGGCAACAGATCCAGAGCAATCTCCCGCTATAATAATAGATCCGTGGTGCATCACAAATATTGAGCACTCGCCATTTAATAAATAAATCAGGTGTGATGCCAAAAATGAGTTTTCCAGATGGATACATTCATAAAGACTGAATATCCGCAGAAATCATTAAGTTGCTGAACTAAAGTGCGATAGGTGTGGGAAAGAGGACTAGTGTTGATGAATATGATACTAATAGTACATGCATTTGCAAGTAACAATAAATTCATGTAATAGGTTCAGTAAGTCCTGACAGTGAAGAATGTTGACATCCCATATTATATTATTTCGCTAAGAATCAATAAGATTGACAAGTGACAAAGATCAGAGACGTTATGGAATTCTACAATTATAAACATTCTTCCAGTAAAAATCATGGAAGTCCCAATCGTTTCAAACCTATATTCCATAATAGTGGGACTGAAAAAAAAATTCTGAAAAATTAACTATGTGAAACACCAGTGTATGACTAGTTTCTTCTGGTTTTTATATATCAAGAAATATACACTAGTATAATCTGGAAAAAAATAGTAAGAAAAAAAGACCCCGCCAAATAGTACCAGTCTCATAAGTTACCTGCAAGATAGCTTCCTTCAACTTGGAATGAAGACGAGATCCCGAATCTTTCACGCTTTTGGGAGGCCATATCTGCACGAGTTGTTTCACCCACATGAGACATAAAAAAATTGTTTCCATACCAATACATGAAAAAAAACTCTAAAAGATTTAAGCATAATTACAATATTAGTTCAACAGGTCATATGTATAATGTATGTAGCTAATTGAGTTTCAATTTTCAAAAACATATTGTGCTTTTATTTGACTAAACTACTATTGATGTATGTTATCTAAGAAGCCATTAAATAATGCTTTTAAAGCAACAAGGCATTAAGAGCATGGTTACAATATTAGTTCAACAGGTCATATGTATAATGTATTAAAAGCGTAATTACAATAACAGTTCAAACAGGTCATATCCTTTCAAATACATACTGTGCTTCTATTAGACTTTTCGTGTAAGCCCCCTAAGGCATGTCATTAAATATAATGCTTTTAAAGTAACAAGGCACTCGTGAATATGATATAACAAAGTTTATCCAAAATTGTGAATGTGTATTACTGTATCACTATGAAAGAGGGTTACAAGAAAAAAGGGACGAAACCCTTCCAAGCCAGAGTTAACTCTCGTCTCCAACACACAGAATTATAACCAGCATACCCCTCTCCATTATCCCCTATTCCTTATAACTACTGGAGTGAGTTTTTCTCTCGCCATTACTAATTCAGACTCCCGCCTACCACTCCCTCCTAATGCCTCAGAAAGCTTTTGGACCTTTGGGCCTATGAGAGTAAACCTTGAGAACTCTTCAGGCACCCCTGGGTTGTGTGGGATCCTATCAGAATAGCAATATCCTTTTAGAGGTTTCTATCCTCATCTCAATAATTAAGTTTTTGTTTAAAAAGTAATGAATAAAATGAAGAGAGTGGGGTTGAGAACTTGGGAATATAGTGTGTCGTTTTCTTTTCCCTGCTTGTACCGTCAGTGTTATCAACTGTGGATAGCATAGTGGATATGGCGGCCAGCCAAAAATCAACCTTCTAAACATGACGTTGCCGCCTACGGTGGATACATGGCGGATATAATAGGTGTTGCGGCTATGGAGGTTGGCAAAAAATCCACAATGGGGTAACACCATAGCGGAAATTGGGCAACACTTACAATAGTTCTAGGAACCTGGACACCATGAACCAGACTTCTGATTTTTCGACATAGATAATCAAGAGACTAACTTTCAGTCCCGAGTAATTCCTATATAAGTACAACAAGTCATGACAATATTCGCTAGGACAAACCATTAGCTTGAGGTTTTAGATAATGAAGGGACTAACTTTCAGTTCAGAGTAATTCCTATCTATTCTTTATGCATTAGCCTGAGGTTTTAAATGAGACACTAGCAATCTTCTTTATGGTGTTTCTATCTATTCTCAATAATTATGAAAAAGAAAGAACAAAAAATAAGGGAAAATAACACAACATTTTGATTTTCTTTCCCTGTTTGTACACTTTGTTCAAGGAACCTAGAACCCCATGAACGATGTTTTGAAGTTTGAACATAACTGAATAAAACCACATAACATAATGACTATATACGTTAAAAGCATGTACGCAGATACACTACTTTGAGCTAAAAAATTATTTGCTAGAAAGACTGAAAACATTTGAAGGTGTATCTTACCGAAGTTGAACATGAAGGACAGACATACCCTGCTGGGGCAGTATGTGGAGGAAAGCTCTTGATATGAGAGACCAAGCAATTTGTGTGGATAACATCTGTACAAATTTAAATTTATAATATGTAATCAATTGCTGCACAAGGTTGCCCTTTTTAATATGTAATAACCAGTTCAAGTTATAAAGGTTTTATTTCAAAGGAATACAAAAGCAAAACCACATACGCAAGCAACCGAGTCGAGTAGTTTCAGATCCACCCCCCTCTTCTAGAACGGCTTGGCATTGGCAGCATTTAGGCGGCCAATCATACTCCGCATCAATAACCCATTCTGAATATGTCCGTATCTGTGAAAGACGACAAAACAAATGAAAGCTTAAACCCATAAACACCACAGCTCAGTACAACCATATTTGGAGAAAAACACAAACTTCATTATTGTTTGAGATGATAAATGAAGACCCTCGTAAAGAAAATAACGGTTCGTTTGATGTGAAAAAGTCTTTTCTGTTTTTACTAATACTAATTAATCAGACAGATACCATCTTATTCTCAATTAATTTATTGTTTTCAAAGATTCGTGTAAGAAGCAGGGAAAACTTTTATCGGTATTGTCGTTTTCTATATAAATATTTGAAAATTAAGCAGAGTTTTAGTAATTATGAGTGAAAACGGACAATTAAAAAACACGCTATCTCTAACGAAATACACCCTAAAAGAAACAAAAATTATTAATGTATAATATGAAATCAACATTGATAGCTTACCACGCAGATTTGGTGCTCTGGGAAGCAGATACATTCTCCACAGACAGGAACTTTGTGCACGAAGCAATATAGCTTAGTAGCCTAATAGAAAACCCAAAACCACATTCCATTAGTTCTAACAAAATTGAATGATGCAAAATAGAAAATGACGTAGATCGCCAGAATCAGGAAATATTGATCTGAATTGATGATAACAACAAATTATCCGATCTATATTATATTTGAAGCTAACAGAGATTGAATTTAGGGTTTTGAAAAGAGAATAGAAGAGATACCTTGCGACATTTGCAGACCACCATTGCATTGATTGAGGGATATGATCGAATTAAATCTGATATAAATATATGATATAACTTGGAAGGGGAGATTAGATTAAATCCGAGAGTATCATATCATAAAATAATCTAATCATAGCAGATTAAGTTAATTTGTCGAAAATCAAATCAAATAGCCTCAGCTCGCTCACTGCGAAAAAACATACCAAACCTCCCCTCTCTTCTCTTCTACGTTTCTTCCCGAGCGAGATCCGTTTTTTTTTTTTATTATTATTATTTCTAATTAATTTCACTCAAAAATAAAGGGCCTCAGTGGCCCGCAAAGTTTGAAGATTTCTTTTTAGGTCCTTCAATATTTTTCAGACCCCCAAAATTCTGTTTAACTCTAATATGTATTTCGGGTGGATACATTTTGAAGGCTCAGGGAGTTATCTCGCGGAAGACTATTTTACTCCTAGTATATACATTCAGTAGAAGAAGTTATCTACCGGATGACTGAAATAGCTAATTCCATCATGCCACCCAATTTTAATTGAACTTGTTCTTGTTGCTTAGTTTCTACCTATGAAGCCCGGATACGTAGTACAGGTGTGGGTATGATATGATACGGGTACATAGATATGCAAAATTTTTAAATTTAAGATACGATACAGCCAAAATACATTAACAAAATTTTTATAATAAAACTTATGCATGTAAAATACTTGAAGAAAATAAGCATTGATTACTCTTCATTATAAAAATTAATACATGTGATCAACATTAAAAAAATGTAAAGTTTTCTTATAAACCATATTATATTTTCATTCATATGTTGGGATATCAACAAAAAGATCATTAAACGAACTCAACACAAATTTTGTCTAATGTTAATTAATTGAATCTTCTCTCTCTTGTTACCTTCATCCACAAGAAGTATAATTTTAAGTGGTTCATCGAGAAACAATTCTACTGATGCATATCTAAAATTGAATCATATACATCTCCACTGAATTTTCACAAAATTGTCTCATTTTTTACCCTTCATCTTTTATAGGATACATATTTGTGAAGTATCTTATAATTATTCTTGTGTATCTGTGGAGTATCTTATAAATATCCAACAAAATATTTTTTAAAAATTAAAATAATGAATTATGAAACTTCGTGGGTATGTATCCGCGAATATCCGTGGAGTATCCGTATCCTATACGTATCCGATACGGGTATGTCTCCGTTTTAAAGTATCCGGGTTTCATAGGTTTTTACTAAGCCTTCATTCTGATTTCTTAGGTACATATCCGTTTTGAAGTATCCCAAATGATCAAAAGATGTATTTTGTTTATTTTATAACAGAGAAAGTACAATTTTATACTCTACACTGCCTCAAAGTTCAAGTTCATGAAGGGCAGTGCGTCATGAGGCCCTATTCCCTTGTTTTACGACTAACCCAACCCAAGAGGGGGTCCATATTTTAGAAAAATTGTGATTAAGAGAGATCCCACAATTAAATTTATAGCAGAAATCATTTCAAAAAAAAAATTACACATTTATTTAGAATTAGATCATGTTAATGTGTGTTCTTAAGACTTATGTTAAAGATTCTACAGATATAAAATTTATTGTTAAAAATTCATTTTTAACTTTTTAAAAAAATAATCTAACACAATTTATAAGACAGAATTTTCATATTGAGTTCTTTAATATTTGATCATGTGCACTAGGGCACATGTTGCCCTTTCCCTTTAGAATTATAGAATTATATTAAGCCTCCACATTGCACGACATATCCATTGCTTCACTTTCACGAACATTATGATGTTGTCATTCGTTAAGTGCATTTAAGAACCAACCATTTTCATCACGTGGGCAACGTTCAAAACCTGTTTATATTAGTACCTTGAGCAGGCTTACACCATGTCAAAATTTCTAGACGACGACCACTAGATATCGTAAGTTTTTGGCTTGATTCTAACCATCGAATACGTTACATGGACGGCATGGCGGAGAACTTGAGAGACGACATGCTGGAGAACTCGAGAAGAAGTCTCTTTATGTTGATCCCATAAAAGGGAGTCCGGATCTGTTCCATCGGCATTCCTACTTTTCCAAAGACGGTGTAACATCATGCCAAAGGTAGCTTGATTTGTTGGCCTCTTCTAGTAGCTCGATAACTTGTCTATTTTTACTTTTTATACCTGGTCCTTGCAAATTTTAAATCTCATAATAGTCTCTAACAAGATTAAAATAGTGTGCTCCATGAACATCCGGTTGACGATGTTGCAGTATGTTAGGGCCAAAGTTCGAACCACAAATTTCCCACTTATTCGTCATGGATTTCTAGCAACTATACTACTTGGCCAAAAAAATGATATTAAATAACATTAAAACGATCCTAAAAAAAGAATTTTTTATCAACTCTTGAAACTTTCGAATAACCAAATTAGTAAATTTTTATTTTATAAGTTTAAATTAGGACAAAAATTACATTTTTTGGTAAAATTCATATAACAAAAAAACTATATTACCATTCAACATAAACATTTGAGATAAGAATAAGGTGTATAGAATCTCCTAATACGGGAATAAGGTGTGCATTAGGCCAACACCCAATATTATCTTCGTCCCTAAATATAAGACCCTTTTGAGAAAAAAAATTATCTCTTTCTATAGGATCTCTTTGGTATTTTCAAGTACATTAATTAATTCTTTACTAACATACTCATATTTATTTTATATCTTTTTCTTCAATTAACATTAAATACTATGTTGAAAACATACACTAATCCTCTCTTAAAGGATAGAATTGTAAAAACAATAGTAGTTATAAACAAATTTATTACCACTTTCAATTTTCTTAATTTCCGTTATTTTTTCAAAAGGGTCCTATAATTAGGGACGGAGTTAGTATGTAATAAGAATGATGAAACAAAGGTGTACAGAATCTTATAATGCAACCATGAAGTTCATCATCACATTGATAACGGGAAAATAATTCCCAAGGCCTGGTCATTTTCTCTAGTTGAAACAAAGCACGGGTAATTCAAGTAATACAAGTACATAACACCAATGTACAGATACAGACTCTAAACATTAGCCGGTGAATGGTGATATTTCCAATTGGCTTTGATATGTGAAGATATCAGCTTGACCTTTCTATATTAGGCGTCAACTTAATCCAAACCCACCAACAACCTTTAAAGGCATTGGATACATTACAGAACAAGTGACTTAATGTTTTTGTGTGAAATTACCTAAAGTCCTGAAGGAGCCGCTTGAGGGTTCCCACCACCTCTCCGCAGTGCACTTGCAGCACGCCTTTCATTATAATTCTGATCAAGAAAGTAATCATAAATACATATAATGCATGAAATAATTATGGAAAATAAAGATTTATATCAACAATATATTTCTTACCCGCTTCTCATATACACCTTCCCCTGAAACCACTATTCTGTCAGCGAGTCCGTATTCTATGGCATCCTGTGCTCGGAAATATCTAGTCCTCTGGACGTCTTTAGCAATTTCTTCCTTTGACTTCCCTGTTCCTTTTGCCAACAGCTCAATGTAATACTCAGAATTTGCCTCCAGCTCTTTTGCCTGTATGCATTTCCCGAATATAATCAATAAATAGAATGTCCAAAACAATAATAGAGACAGTCCAGTGAGAGAAGACAACAATAATGTACACAGTTCACATACCCTAATCCACATATCTGCAACAGAACCACTTGATCTGTAGACTTTTGGGAGAAATACTTTTGCTGAAATAGAAAAAATTTATAACCACTGAATATGTAAAGATAAAAATATGTATATAATAATTTATCTTGCTACTTTATAAAAAATAAAAAACAAAAAACTGACTGAAACGGAAGAAATATCCCTATTTCCTAATTCAAACGCAACACTGAAATGAACACTTTGGAGGCTATACATTAACACTCAATGCAGAAATGAACACTTTAGTCCTTTCTCCAAAAATATTCATGAATCATATTTGTAAAACCTAGAAGGAATCATTGGATGGTAGTTCCTAAAAGACACAATAAATAATTGTAAGAAACTGTTATAATATTGTATTATTGTTCAAATTAGTAGAGAAAGTGATTTGATTTGATAGCCTCCTTAGCTGATTCTAAGAATAATCCCTAAACATTTGGGATTGATTCCTTCAGCCTTGTACATAGCTATTGTACAAATCCTTCATGTAATACGGCACAGATCCACAAATCATTCAGTATTCAGATTCAAGAGCAATCAAGCAATATTTTTCAAAAGTTTACACAGATAGGATACTTACTGGATGAATTTGGCAGTACAACACGATGACCCTTTTTTCCAAGCGACAGAAGCATTGCTGCTTGGCCAAACGCCATGGCCAAATTTAAAGTGTAGAGATCAGATTTCATACGCTATATAGGTTGAAAGGGGAAAAAAATATTAGTAAGAGTACAAGTTACAGTGAGTTCAAAGTGATAAACCAAAACACAACATTGTGATGTGGGTAAAACGAGTGTGTGATTCATGATAACTTACAGCAAGCATATCAGCTATGGCATAAGCATCAGTTTCTGACCCCACGGTCTCATTCTTCTCATTCTAATCCGGAAACAGAGGAAAGAAAGACCATTTATATAAATAACCACATATTATACATTATAAGGAGAAATTTTAGAACAATGACTTTAACACTTACCTGAGTCCCAGACGAATTAATATATAAATAAACAGGTTTGGCAGGGTTATCATAATCCAACCACATAAGTTGAGCCAGAATAAGTTCTGTCACGGCTGGTACAATCTGTATGAATCATAACAGGGAAAATCAAGATGACGACAAAACATACATAGGCAGTAAAAAGATGAAATCATCAAGGACCAAAGATTGAGATCAAAACAAAACATATCATGATACTTACCGGCATACCGAGATAACATATCCGACCATCCAAGAGCAAAGAAGGCAAATCCGGTGGAGATTTTCTAGGCCTTCTTGTTCCCCCACCTCCTCTGTACATACTAACACTCATGCTGTGTCTTGAAGATGCATTAGTATCCATGCTAGATACACTACCCATCCCACTATGAGCCAAATAACTTTTGGCAGATGAAATGCTTTCCTGTCAAATCACTAACACTATAAGAACACTTCTGAACAGTTAAACACACGATGATGAAATTTGGGTGCTTAGCAACATTGACTCCACAATCAATAATTAGACAAATTTCTAAAATATATTAGTGACTTAACAAAATATCGAAAGGATATAAATGATGAGAACCTCTGTAACTCTTTTAGACATCTGATGCATAGGATTGTCTGCATTTATGAACATGTCCATTTGCGAGGGATTAAGACCATATAGAAACTGTGGTGTATTCTTGTAATTGTCCATCACTGCATATGATACATAAGATAAAATGGCAAGGTTAGGGCTAGGCACCCAAGTTTCAAACTATTCAATTGAACGTTAAAAATAACCTGTTTGAATATATTTATCATTTGGGTTAGTTTTCCTCTACCTTCCTGATTTTCTCATCTAAATTAATTGCAGTGCACTAATTTCAAGCCTTACATAATAACATTTACCCAATTCCCATTCCCAATGCTTCATAAGTAAACTTTAACATTTAATCCCCCTTGTTTGCGTTGAAGATCTTAGAAACACTGAAAGTGTGATTAGATTAGCCTAAACTTCACATAACTCTGCCCTATATTGTGTTTACAAGCAAAATTCATGATGTTTCAATATTTTCCCTTTCTGCAACTTATGCTAATAATTCACAAACTTCTTTTTTTGAATGGCAAATATATATTAATAAACCAAAGCAGCAACAAGAGAGTACAAGCAGTACTCAAAAGTCACAAACGAAACTAAAAACAAAAGGCCAAAGCTGCAACAAAATAACATCAAGAAAAGAACAGCAACATAAACTAAATAGGGATCAAACACGTGCCAAGCGAAGTTCCAAAAACTGCACCGACAACCAAAGCACTCGCAAGGGGAGGAAGACAGAAGCCAGACAAACTGCCTCCACCACACTGCAAGACCTAGCACAATCCCTCTCATACATCACTATCGACCCCAACACAGGACAGGTTCCACCCGCCACTCATCTAAGGTACAAGGATGCCCAGAGGAGGAAATAATCTTATATTCTGTACTACTGATTTCCACGAGGAGGTGATAATCTTATCTACATAATTCAGCAAAATCTACAACTGATTTTAAGGGGATACTTGTCCAATTTTTATTTTTGAAACTTAACAGATGTAAACTGTAGGATTCTACTGAATTCCACAATAAAATTGATGGAGGCAAAAACGAAAATTATGATAAAATTAAACACTATTAACAACACCATAATCAAATTCGTTTTGCAACACACATATACAAATCGAAACATAATCCAACAGAGTAAATTAGAATTAGAAAAGAGAGAGAGTGAAAACTGACATCCATCTTTGAGATTTTCCTGTCTGAACTGCTTGGGGATGCGGTCGAGGGAGCAGTTAAAAGAAAAGGACTTGAAGCATCGCGGTTTGCGTGTGGCGGTGGCGTGAAGAAAAGGAAGAAGTTTAGTTCCATGGCGAGTAGTTGAAGAATCGTGGATGAATGGTGAAGAGAGGGATGGTGAGAGCGAAGAAGAAGAAGAAGACATTGGAACCAAACTGGTTAGGGTATGCTGTGTCCACCGGTTATTATCTTCTTGCACTCAATTAAATATAAAGACAAAATTACTCAAATTATCTCTTAACTTAATTTTAAGTAACATTTATGTCCTTTATTTTTTTTTTTGTCTCTTTCTATATTTTATCTTTTTAAAATATTAGCCATTACCCTTTAACCAAATCTTTTTAAGTAACACCCATCCATGTTATTAAATTACAAAAAATCAAATCTTTTATTTTAATTACCTTTTAACCATTACTCTTTTCCCTTTCCACTTGTTTCACGTAAACACACATGAGTTGAAAGAAAAGTACACCATGGTTTTGGGTCTCTCTGAAGCCTTGTCAAGCTGATTAGATCTAAACAGTGAATGAACTCATAGATATGAATTAACCCACAATACATAAAATCATGGAAGAACAACAAGAACAATCTTCGTGAAGCTTCTTCATCCATAAAGTTTGATTTTTTTTATCTTATTGTGAGAAAAAAAAACGGAGGAAAAAAAATAGAATGAAATGAAGTTGCTTCAAACTTTGATTTATTCAATTCAATGAAGAGCTTAGGTGAAGAGGAGCTCGAAAATGATATTCATTTCTCCGATTTGTGCTCGTGGTGAGGAAGTCATGGATTGCAAAGTTGGAGTTTAGGTTTTCTGCAACAGCTGCCCTCTATTCAACGTAGGAGAAGAAGATAACATAAGTTTTCTTTTTTTAACAGATTGGCCAACGGAATACACTTAAAGGCTATTAGTGTAATGTTGTAAAAAGATAAAAGTATAGAAATGAGGAAGAAAAAAAAAAGACGTAAACGTTACCTAAAATTAAGTTAAGTTAAGGGACAGTTTGAGTAATTTTGCATAAAATAAATTATTACACTATTTAATCAATATAATTATGGAAAAACTTATATACATTTTAGTGTAGAATACATGTACATGTCAAATAATTTTATTTCAAGAGAAAATTAATAAATTATAGTTACCTCCATGTTAAGGTGGAAAGGTGATGTTTATCGATTTGATAACAAAATAAGGAAGATTTATGTTTAGTTTAAAACTAGAGGGGATGTTTGTGCTATTTAACTAAACCTCAAGGAAGGTTAGTGTAATTTGCCCTTATTTCAAGAATACTTTTAAATTAAATTATGATGACTCGTGTGAAAAAATGTATGTATTTTTTTTTTTTTGAAAGAGAATGTATGTATTTATGTGAAAAGATACGATTATTCATGAAAGGATGCAACTAAATTTCTTTAAATATTAGTGATTTGATAGAAATTACTAAATAACGTGATAAATGGTTAAGTCTCTTCCATAAAATTTCTCTATCATATAAACATATGTAAGAAAGAAAGAACGAGAAAGAGATAGATTGAGATTGAAAGTATTCTTTCTACGTATGTTTTTTTTTAGGGGTTTCTACTATATGTTGCTATACCATCATAAAATAAGGTATGTATTATAATGTTTCAATTATGTGAGAATTGTATATTCTAAGACCTTTATAATTGATCATTTTCTTAAATGTGAAGATTACGTGAAAGTCATGACTTACATATGAAATCCAAAATTGTGTGAAGTGAAGTTTTGTATGTTTCCGTGACAATTTATTCTCTCTTGACAACGCTGGTTCCTCCTTTTTCTCTCTTTAATTCTTGCTTATAAAAAAAATAACAACCCCACTGGAAGTAGATCGAACGTGGTGAGGGTGGAGAAGCTCCAGAAACAATGGTGAAGGTGGAACTCTGAGATTGAGATGAAAGAGTTTGTGATTGGAGGTTTGCTCCGGTGGTGGTTGTAGAGGATGAGCGTTGTTGATCCATCAGTCGGATAATAAAGCAAAGAAGTATTTTTGTGCGGTAGAGAACCACACCCCTGAGTGAAATATTAGTTTGCCTCTAACATAATGGTGTTGGTTTATGCGATCTATGTATATGCTCTAGTATCATGTTGCAAAAAAGTCATTCGTCCATTCAACTATGACACAATGATATTGGTTAATGTGAAGACACGATGCAGAAGCACCAATGTGAATGCTCTTATTCTATTTTGTTGTTGGAACAGACTTGTTTCTAAACTTAAACGTTGTTCGTTTTGGTTATTATTGTATATTTGTGGATAATTGTAAAATGATGTTGTGTACGCAGTCAGACTTAAATAACTGATCAGAGATAATGTTAGTTATGCGTCACATGGGTTGAAATTCTAATAGTTTTACGCATGGTTATTGTTATAGATTTTTTTGGGCTTGGATGATTTTTTGGATGATGCAAATTTCGTGTCTCGAAGATGGGGTGTGCAAAAATGTGGTTAACTGAACCATACACAAAAAAACTGAACCTTATCAAATGGTTCATGAACCACAAATTTAAACAAATTCAGCTAACCAAACTTAATTTAAAAATCAGTTTTAACTTGTTTAAAAACCAAGATAGGAGACCAGAATTTCTATTTTACTGTTGGGGCCTAAACCACAACTTTATCAAAATTTGGGGACCAAAAATACAACTAAGCTAATAAAAAAAAAATAAAAGAGGGGGAAACTCTTTCGAGAAAACATAAAAACATGAATGAGAAACGATTTGAGAATTCAATTGCAGAGACGACATAATATGTATCAATCCCCCTTTCCATTTTATCTTCATCAAAACCAATTATTTATTTATTTATTAATTCTTAATTAAATCATAACCGCTCATACGCGAATTTTTCTCCTTCGCATCCAAATCCCAAACTTATCACTTTGTTTTTTTTCTTCTACAAAAAAAATACGAAACAAAATTAGTCTGTTTAATCATAATTAAATTTATTCAAAATCTATTTTTTTTCCGAAACAATCAAATTAACTTGATTTCATGATAAAACAAAAAAATTGTTATACAAGTATATGCTTACACCGAAACAAAATTAGGCTCCGTTTGGTTTGAGCTTATTTTGAGCTTATGAAAATAGCTTATGTAAATAAATTAGTTTTTATTTTAATTTATAAGCTCTCTCACTAACGAAAATTGTATCTTCATAATCTGTTTTTTCATAAACTAATTTAAAAACTTATAAATAATATATAAAAACTTGTTTATTTGCATAAGTTGTTTTATTCAAAACTAGTAAAAGACTCGTGCGAATTGTGATAATTATATAAAAAATAATTAGATTGTTAATATTGTAGAATGTTTATAGATATTAAATGAAAATTATGAGTATTAATGTAATGTTTCTATTAAATATGTTTCTCTTATATATACAAAAATTTGTTAAATAGTTGAGCCACACCAGTTATTGATTTTATTTGCTTATATATCGTAAACAAATTTTTATATAGATATATGAGAAAATTGATATGATATAATTTTGAAAATTCATGACTATTTTCAAAATCAAAATTAATTTAGTGTTTCTATTAAATAACTTTTTATTTTATATGCAGAAGACTGTTCAATGTTTGCACCGCATCCGTTGTAGATTTTATGTACTTATATCTGCATAAACAAATTTTTATATACATATATGAGAAAGTCGATATGATAAGCTTTTGAAAATTCATGACTATTTTCAAAATCAAAATTAATGTATTGTTTATATTAAATAACTTTTTATTCTATATCTTATAAAAAAAAACTTTTTATTTTATATGCAAGAAACTGTTCAATGTTTGCACCGCACCCGTTGCAGATTTTATGTACTTATTTGCATAAACAAATTTTTATATACATATATGAGAAAGTCAATATGATAAAATTTTGAAAACTCAATACTATTTTCAAAATATCAACATTAATGTAGTGTGTCTATTAAATAAATTTTTATTTTATATTTAAAACACCGGTAAATATGTAAACCGCACTCATTGAGGATTTTATATGCTTATATATGCAGAAAAAAAAATTATGTACCGATATGTGATAGTCGATATGATAAAATTTTGAAAACTCGTGATTATTTTTAAAATATCAATATTAATGCAGTGTTTCTATTAATTAAATGAAAAAAAAATTATTTTATATACAAAACACCGTTCAATGTTTGCACTATTCCCGTTGTAGATTTTAAATGTTTATGTCTGCATAAACAAATTTTATATACATATACGAGAAAGTCGATATGATAAAATATTGGAAACTCGTGATAATATTGAATATATAAACATCAATATAGTGTTTCTATTAAAAAAAATTATATGCAAAACATCATTCAATGTTTGTTGGACGATTATATAATTAAGGACGATTATGAAATTTTGTTTTTGTCAAAAAAAACTTGTTACACTTGTGATGACCATTATTGGTAATTAATTTTTTAAAAAACAAACAAATTAGTTTCATAGTTATCCATGGAAATTGGTTACACTTGACCATCATCCGAAATCAATTTTTAAAAAAATAAATTAATTAGTTTCATAGTTATCCGTAGAAATTGGTTACACATACGATAATCATTATCCGTAATTAAATTTTTAAAAAACAAATAAATTAAATTTTGCAAAATGACCATTATGCACATAAAATTAAGGAGATCATAAGTTTTAATAAGGACGATTATGAAATTTTGCTGGACTTCGATTTTTATATATTGTTAGTAAATCTAATTTATTTTTCGAAACTCGTTAACGATGAACCACAACAAAAACTCCAAAACATAACTTCATGAGGTTTGGGGATTTGGAATTTTGAGTTTTTGGGTTTTTTTGGGTGTTTGACCAGTTTTTCCGGGTTGAACCCATATACACCCCTACACACCATAATAATATGAGGTGTGTTACTTGAACAGCTATTTCTTAGACAACTATTGGAACAACCATATTTTTTTTTAAAAAAGTAGGTATTGACACGGAAACCTTATCAATAGAGAGAAAAAGTAAAAAGATAATGTAAGTATGAGAGAGAAAATTGTCACAAAATGGTTGTACAAATATTATTTCTCTAATAATATACAAGAAAATGCTAACGGGTGTCTTTAGCCCACTGATTAATGAATCAAATATAGCAATATTGTATTGGAAGTTGTGCAGTCAATTTTTCAAAAGTCTAAAATACGTCATTTTCAATTTAAAACTTTATTTTTTTGGCTTCCTTAACTAGTGTCACATGAATAGTGGTTAACATGACTCTAATATATATCACTTAGTAGAGATAAATTAATTTTTTTGTTGTAAATCGGGTATCCTCCGCGCATGTAACTGTGGAGACTAATATTTTGAGTCTTGTGGGACTCAAATGAGCGTCAAACTCTCCCTCTATGAGTTTTAACGCTGATGATGTTCAAAGTTGAATTCGAATCTAAGATCTTGGTTAAGCTAGAAAAGACATGTATTATCTCATCAAAACACTTTTGGGTAGATAAATTAGATTGACTAGGAATATTTATCTAAAATAATAAGCATATTTAGATTGTTGTACAGACACAAGCATAAATTTCTTTGTATAATAAATGGTATGTAAATATATTTGTGAGCATAGTCCGGTTAACAGAAACAATACATTATCATATCTATGGGTCACTGTTCGAACCCCGTACATCTTATTTATTCACATTAAAATTGGTAAGTAAATGATGTCTAAATGTTTATGTTAGTGAGGTTTGTTTAAGCGTAGAAAAATACTTGCCACTAGTATGTAATTATCGATACGCACTGATATTTAGATTGTTGTACGGACACGTTCATAAATTTATTTTTACAATGTCACAACGAGAAACATATTTTATTTTTGAGCAGAACTAAAAAAAACACTACTCTCTCTGTCCTATGTCACTTTGAAAAAAATTGTCCCAAATTATATGTCGTTTTATAATACCAATGAAGTATTAATGTTACTTTTCCTATTATATCATTAACTATTTATTATCATCTCTTCTTTCAATTCTTTCATTTATCTTTCTCATATCATTTATTAAGGACAATTTTGTAAAACAACTCATAATATCTCTTTCCCACACAAAATTAATTATATTTCTTAATACGTGTAAAATGTCTAAAACGTCATGCAATTTGAGACAGAGACTATTTTTTTAACAATTTTTCCAACACTTATTTTTTTGGCCAAATACATCCCTGGGTCCTTTAAGTTTCACGTTTTTACCGGATCAGTCCTTTAAGTTTGTAAAGTTTCAGATTGGTCCTTTAAGTTATCAAAAGCTTACGCCGTTACCCTTTCAGTCAACTTCCGTTACAAAAAAGCTGATCTCCCGTTTCACCTTCAACAAGTGCAATAGCAATTGGCATCATCTGCTCATTTGGATCCCTGCCAACTGCTGCAAGTATCATACCCCCATAATACCCCTTTAAAAAGCAACCATCTAGTCCAATAAATGGCCTACATTTGGTGAAACTTTGTCTACAACCTTCAAGACACATGTACATTCTTTGAAAACTAGGCAGTAATGGTCTCAAAATGTAGCCTTCCTCATTTTCTAACGGACACATCACCCACATAACGGACAGATCAGCTTTTTTGTAATGGAAGTTGACTGAAAGGGTAATGACGTAAGATTTTGATAACTTAAAGGACCAATCTGAAACTTTACAAACTTAAAGGACTGATCCGGTAAAAACGTGAAACTTAAAGGACTCAGGGATGTATTTGGCCTATTTTTTTTATTAAGTTAAATTAATGTGGGTCTTGCATTTTAAAAATTAATTCCACGTAAAGTGATAAAATTTAAATTGATTTCTTTCAATAGAATAATGAATGTTAAGAAAATATTAAAAAGTGGGTGTTTCCAACACCTCTTTCCTTTTAATAAGACGCAACACACATAATTAATCAATTATATGTATATGTGTATGCATCTTTTCGGACCAAGCTTTATATAATAAATTAAATGAATTGGCATTTTTTTTTTACAAAAACAAAACAATATTCATCCATTTAAATTGATAAAGTACATAAGATACAATAATATGTTTAATAACATCGTAAAAAACGTAAAGGGTAAATCTGCGAACAAACTCATAACATCCAAGTTAATAGCATACAACAACATACATACAAATAATATGATAAAATTTAAATGACCGGAATATTCATGCTTCCATATCTGCAACGTTGACAACCAAATCATTGATTTAATAAGTGACTGACTGAAGTCGATCTTTCAATAAGAATCAAACGAATATTACAATAAGATAAAAAATCAACAACGCCATACATGACGACGAACAACACAACACCGCAATCAGACCACGAAATCACAAAAAAAAAACTTGATATGTGTAGAAACAATTATTTAGATTGAAATAAATGGAAAGTCTTTCTCACTAAAAAAACTAGTGTTGGCTTCCAACGTACAAGTTAGAAGGTTAGTTTGTTAACAAATTGGCATCTCCCTTTCAAAAAAAAAAATTGGCATTTTATTTTTTATTATTTGATGTTGAAGACGATGAAGAAAATAAATGAAGAAGATGAAGAAAGAAATAAAAAATTAGGTGTTCGTTATTCACTATAAGATAAAATAAATTTGTATCATTCAACGGTCCTATTTTTTTAAAAAAGATCAACGAGTTAAAATTAAAAAATTAATATGGTCTATGGTGAACACATTCAATAATGATCCACCTTATACATTTAAAGTTAAAATTAACAAAATATGACTAAATTGACCGATAAAAACAAAGTTAAGTGACTCAATTGAAACCTTTAACAGTGATACAACCACTTTGAAACAAAAAATTAAATTAAAGGAGCAAATGATGAATTAAGTCCATAACTATCATTGTGTTTACCTTTTCTTGATTTGCAATGGTATAAGTTTGTCGGTTATGGTGAAGATGTGGAGTAGGCAGATGGAAGCAACGTGTCATAATTCATAAATAAGAAGAGCTTATATGTGTTGCGTGTCAGTATTCGCCACACTTTTTTTCTATTGCGTCGGTGAAGCAACTACTCTCTCTTCTCTTCCACACTTCCACAGTTCCACTACCACACTCTTCTATTCTCTACTCTTCACTCCTTTTCACACTTATCACTTAACACGTTTCATTTCTTTTTTCTTTGTTTCTTGTGTATAAAAATATCAAGTACACACATACCCCTCTTCATTTGTTTTTTTTTTTTGGTGAAACACTGAAACCCTTTCTATATTTCTACAAATGTATAGTTCTAGAATTTGGTATATCCTATATAATATATAATGCACATGTGTTTTCTTTAAAAAAAAAAAGCATGCAAAACACGCAATTTCAATCGAGAAAAATGACTCATTGATCATTCATAGCTGATATTATTAATTATTTGCTTGTGATATTTTCTTTTCTTAGGTCCTTATATTTGCATTACTTAAAGATTAGAAATTTTAGCCCCTTATATTATAAATGTTAGACATTTTAATTTCCTAGTGACAAATAAAAAAGAGGGTCAACATATTTAATATTTTAACATTAAGAGATAAAAATGAACAATCTTTGTAATTTAAAGGAACAAAATAACATGATTTTTTTAAGGAACCGAAGTGTGTAGTGCTTATGTTTTAAATGATTAAAATAGAAAAACAACTTAAAACCTAAAATATCAAAAGCATAATTATTATTTTTTATTTAATCGTTACAATACTTGAAAAAATAATTAATCACTGCAAAGTACTTCATTGTTTCTTCAAGAGACGCCTGGAAAGAGCAGAACTGGTGTTTAAAAATAGTTGGCAAGTATGGTACTGCATTTTTGTAATGACAAGCTAAATGCTTATTTTCTGTTAGTGACGTGTAAAATTCTAGATGTATATATCTTCTCGAATAGTTATTTTTTTTACGGTTATAATTTTTCATGCTGTAATTATAAAATAGATTTATGATAATAATTCGATTTTTACCAAATGATAGTTTGAAACTATTTAAGACTACATTCGTACATGCAATATAAATATAATTCATATCGTAAAAGACCTAAAATATACTACTCCCTCCGTTTCAAAATACATGTCCATTTTAGAGAAATTGCAGTAACCAAGAACAAGCTAGTTTGATACAAAAGTTCCTATTATACCCTTGTCTTTGATTTCTTCCATTTTACATTTATTTACCCCATCTCATAATTACTCCCAATATCAATACCAAAATTAATTAAACAAATTAGTTCATCATTTAAATGCCCTTGGTCCATCATTTAAACACCCTTGATTGGTTCACACAATGGATTAGAGAGTCTAGTAGTCATTTCTTGGGAGAGTGCATGAGTAAATCCACTTAAAATTGGGTCAACATTTATTAGTAGAAAATAATTATTGTGGAGAAAATCTAGAATCCAATTAATTGGTAGGCAAGGGTAAAATAGACAAAATGTATCTTTAAACTATCAAATGGACATGTATTTTGAAATAAAAAATTTCTCCAAATGGACATGTATTTTGAAACGGAGAGAGTAGTATTTAATATCTTAATTAGAGTGAGGACTAACCTATGATTTCTCAATTTTCAATATTTAACACGTGTCACATTTATGCTCTTTAAAAAGGAAAATAATAACGTATTTTCTCTTTTACAATCAAATATTGTAAAACTTTTTTGCTTCCAATCAAATCACCTCAACAGTGTTAATTTTTTAAGTTGAAATTTAAAATATCTTTACAGATATCTATTGGACACGATTTGTGTGAATTTCGCTGGAAAGATCTACTACTGATAAGCAAAGGCGGCGCGAAGTGAGGTTGGTTTGTGAGCAGTAGATGTATATATGCATGTGCAAACCAACGAATCAACGATGAGTGAGTGAAGTGGGCACAGTCAAAATTGTGGCTCAAACAACGAAAGCCAATATATTGATCATGATCAAAGCCATGACGTGCTGGGATTTTATACATTTTGGTCTGGCCTTTATCATCGCCACGAGGCATCTCTATCTACTTCATATTTTCTTTCTCTTGTTATTATTATTATTATTATATAAAAAAAGTGAGTCAATATATTTTTTCCATAAAACAAAATAACCTGAATACAGTCAATTACGTCTTTTTTAGTATATATGGTTCTTTTTGAATCATATTCCAACACTATATACTCTTATACCAAAAATTATTCCATCACTATACCAGTCCTCTACTCTACCAACACCAGGTTGGATACGGATGTAAAAGTTGTGTTCATGCATCTGTGCATTCAAAGGAAATGTTGTGCGATTTTAGCAAATATTTTAAACGTGTTTTTAGCTATTTTAAATAAGTACCACACTTATATTAAAATATCTTTAAGATATTAAAAATTCGAAAGTATATTTTTTCTTTCGATAAGACCATAAAAATTAGAAAGATGTACTAGTATTTAACAAATTGAGCGACATTATCAAAAAATTTAAAAAATTTAAACTCATAAAAGTTATTACGAATGTTCTTGTCATTAGATTCAGAAAAAGGTAGTCAACACAACAGTATATTATTTAATATTTCTAAAAAAACAATATATTATTTATATATTATATTTAATACATGATTTTATTTCACAAAATTAAAGTAGAATTTATTAAATTATACAAGTCTAATTTCTTATTTAATGAAATTTGAAAATAAAGAATATATGTGTTCTCAAAAACGTGAGAAGATACTTTATTTGTAATTTCTTCACCAAAATAATCTTGTAATAATAAAAAAAAGTTATATAGTTCATTGAGTCATAAAGAGTTCATAAAGCCTACTTCAACTTGGCAATGCACATACAGTTAGATTGAAGACCTTCATCTAAATACGCACTTGATATTTCGCACTTGTGTTGTCTATACTCTATATGATTTTTTATGTGGTATTCGTTTCAATGTCTACAAATTCAAAATAAAATAGATAAAAGAAAGTCTCAAAAGAGATTATCACAATTAAGTGTATGAAAATATCTGAAATAAGATGTAAAACGGACTTGCGAGGAAAAAAAAAGACTTTGTTGACAATATAAAAGTTTTTCTTTAATAGTGTAAATAAATATTGGATTACATTCAATGTTTCAAAAGATCAAAATATATTATATCTTTTATTAATCAAAATGTTATCAAAGAAAAAAAGTTAAAACATTTAATTTTGAGATTACCAATAAAAACTACTACCTCCGTCCCTATTTATATGAGTAATTTACAAAAAAAATTGTCCCTAAATATAAGATCATATACAAATTCCTAGATGCATTGATTACTCTTTTTCCAAATATATCCCGTATTAATACTATCCATTTGTCTTGGTATATGAAAAGTTAACATTAAATATATATTTAATTAAGGTAATCTAGTAATAGTCACACCAATTTGAGACAACTTTATTACCCCAACAACTTTTTTTAATACACGTGATTTTTGTAAACTACTCATATAAAAAGGGACGGAGGGAGTAGATACATTTGACACGTTTTAAAAGCATAAATTCATTTAACATGTACAACCAAAAAACATATTTATTCAACATATTCCATTAAATCGAATGTAATTAAGGAAAAAATAAAATCATTCGAAGAATAAACGGTAGTATTATTTGGTTATCATCAACAAATGAAATAAAAAAACTTGAATCACTCTTGTGAACTAGTCAGGCAGGATATTTTCGTTGACATTTGAAAGACCAAGCTGGCAATAATGAGAGATACAGCCCAAGATTCAAACACAATAACTATTAAACATTTATTAAAAAAAGTATTTTTTTAGAATGCATAAAATTAAATGGAAGGAGCTTTAAAACTAAAAAAAATAAAGTAACCAAACAACTTTAATTTATTTCTTAAAGTCCTTAATTTTAACTTTATTTTAAAGTAACTTTTAAAACGTAAAAAAGTCAGGCCAAACGATACCTGAAAATTCCAGATACACCGTTTAACAGTAATAGTAGAAATATTCAAACAAAAAGAATGAATAAAACCTTTACACTACAGCAAATTATTATTATATTTTTTTTTGAATAAAAACAGTGTTATACTGGTACCAAAAAAATACCGTATTACACACGGACTAAGAAAATAAAATTCTGATTGGCACAGCCACGTCGATACATATCCATCCACACCTGTCTTTATTCCTCTAATTTTTATCAGTTGATAACAAAAACAGAAATGTTTTATTAACAACCATTTTTTTTTGTTTAGCCTAGTAGCTAGAAATTAAAGTGAATAAGTTGAGGTATTTTGAATCATAACCCTAACAATTAACTTAAGCTCAAGGGCTATTAACAACCAATTTTCATTATACCTGCCACATATAGTTAAGTATATGTAAAAATATAGTTAACTCTATTGAGTATATAATTAATTAATTTATATAAACTTATAATTTAAATTGCGGTTAATGGTTTTTTTAAGTAAAATTGCGGTTAATCATATGACTGAGTCAATCACATTTTTGACTCTATTGAAATAAACATCTACTCAACTGAATTAACTAATTTTTAATATGATTCATCATGTACCACCACGAGTATAAAAAACATATGTTTAAATATAATTTTAATCCATTCTTTAATTTGAACACATTAAAAGCAAAACATTGAATCAATTGTTTTTGAAATAATTAATATAGTAAAGATTGATTAATCTTTAATGATTACCAAAGGTAGTAAAATTAAGAGTTTGTGATCATATTCCCACTACTGACTCTTACCAAAAGCATAACCTTTGTTTGTGTGGGGGTTAATGGTAAGTAATTAGTAGTAATTTAGTACTAGGAGTTCACACATACATCACTCATGACATGATACGCGTAAAAAGGGAGAGAGAGAAAGGAAGGGGAAAGGTAGCCCAGACGCATCACGTAGTAGCAAGCAAAGCATAGTTTTGACTTGGAAAAAGTCATTTATCCAATTCATTAGTTGACCGACTTCACTCTCTTTTTCCCCTCCCCAAGTCACCAACTCAATCACTTCACTTCTTTCCTTCTCAAATAGTATTCACCACTTCCCTATATAAACCCCCTTACCCTCTCCACTTTCTCATTCATTCATTCATTCATCACTCAACACACAACACAACTCATTTTCTATCCTCAATTAATCTTATTTGTTATTGCTTAATGGCTTTAGAGTTACAAGCTCTTAATTCTTCTCCCACAGGACCTACTATTCCATTCCCACGCTTCAAACAGCAACAACAAGAAGAAGAAGAAAATCAAGAGATTCATGAACGTGACTCTTTCGTTAAAAAGAAACGATCAAAACGACCGCGTATTGGTAACCCACCAACTGAAGAAGAATATCTTGCTCTCTGTCTCATCATGCTCTCACAAAGCAATGACAACATCTCTCAATCTCATCAACAACCGTTGCACTCGCCGCCATCACCTGTGAAGCTGAATCACCGCTGCAGTGTTTGCAACAAAGCTTTCCCATCTTATCAAGCACTTGGTGGTCACAAAGCCAGCCACCGCAAATCCTCATCTGAAAACCAATCCACCGCCGTCAACGAGACCGTCTCTGTTTCCGTCTCAACGGTCACCGGTAAGATGCACGAGTGTTCCATTTGTCACAAGAGTTTTCCTACTGGTCAAGCTCTTGGCGGACACAAACGATGCCACTATGAAGGAGTCATCAACAATAACAACCATAATCATAATAACAGTAACAGCAACGTCAATAACAACAGTGGAATCACAGTCTCCGACGGCGCCGCCGCGTCTTCCTCCATCAGTCACCGTGGATTTGACCTCAATTTACCAGCGCCTCTCACTGAATTCTGGTCTCCGGTGGGATTCGGCGGTGGAGATTCCAAGAAGAACAAGGTTAACGTTAATCTCGCCGGAATCAATGAACAAGAGGTGGAAAGTCCGTTGCCGGTAACCGCTAAAAGGCCGCGTTTGTTTTCTGGTGAAGACAATGATGAAACGGTGTAGCTTTATTGACACACCGTTTTTTCATTTTATTTTATTTTATTTTATTTTATTTTTTAAATTAGGGATTGAATTTGTTGCTTATTAGTGCAGTGAATATGAATCGCACATATTCTTCTAGCACGCACTAGCTAGCTAGTTTTCATTTATTGTTTTTTTTTACTTTTTTATTGGATTAGGGTAATTGGGATTAGGTTCAGATTTTGTTTCTACTTCTCAATTAACTCTTTATCTGTACAGACAAAATTTGTTGATTGCTCTTGGAATCTTTTACTTCATACTCATCCATTCAATCTAACAATTTGTTTATTGTACTTTTACATTATCCATTCAATGGTCATTCACTTTTAACCATCACTTTGAAAAGCCTTTAATTAAATCACTACTTTTATTACATTAATGATTAGAGACGTTTTTTTGAAGAGATTTTTTATTAGAGACTTCTTTTATATTATATGTGTAAGAAAAAAATATGTCATTTAATGACCTTTTCAGTAAGAGTAACATACTTGATTTTGATCTGACTCAACTTGATTAAAAGTTATTGACATTATATGTCATTGGTACCTTTGGTCGCAATACTCCACACTCACTACATTTTGTGCACACATGATAATATGAAATTCCTCTATTTCAAAAAATAAACTTCGATTATTTCAAAAAACTTTCTCATACTAGTAAAAATTACTAGCCTTACAAATTCTAAAAGACTTAGAATCTTGGATCTTCCTAAAAAATGTAATGGAAATTAAAACTGAATCTAAATTATGTTAAATGTGATATATTATTTTAAAATTTTACATTTCTAACACTTTTCTTTTGGGTACAAGAAGAGGGACATTTCTAATATTTACGATATGCATATCATTACATTTCAAAAAGAATAAATTACATTACCCCGTCAAAAAAGAAGAAGAATAAATTACATTAGTTTAATTATAATTCTAAATATATACTTTTAGGACTTTTAAAATCTTTATTATTGAACTCAAATTTCTTAATAAGGTATAGAAATTATCAAATTCTTTTTTTTGTTTGATAAAAAAATTATCAAATTAATCGAAACTAGTATATCCTAAACAATATTTTATGTAAAATATATTTGGTGGTATTATAAGATTAATTGGATTGGGTCAAGTCTTTCTCCCAAAAAATAATCAAAATGGTGAGGGGTTTTCTTTGGACCCAAAACATCCACTGCATGCCGCGTGAACAACGCAGGGACACAAGGAAAGGAAATGTGCATGTTTAATTGTTCTTGTGAAAGTCATTTTGACATCTTAAATGATCTGTGTCCAACACTAATGAGCTTATAACTATAGTTTTAGAGTAGGCTTACTAACACTAACTATTAGTAGCACTAGTATCTTGTTATAAAAAGTCTTCTATATCCACTCATATATTTTAAAGCGAAATTAAAATTAGAGGACAAAAAAAAACAGAATACTAATGAAGGGCTACATTACACATACTAATTAGTTGTGAAGTGCCATCTTAGGATAATGGGTAAGGTGGGTTGGACCGAAACCTTCCCATGTGGTTCCTGCCTTTAATTTATTGCACATGTTTGGTATCATTATACCGAATTTACAACCGCTTTATCTTGTGGCTATTGGCTAAGGACACTTGTTATTGGGTTGGCAAATCTATCTACCCACTAATACTACTAATAATAAGTCTTTGTATGTATCCACTACTATCCAGAATCTTGTATTCTCGACTGTAGATAATTTAGATTTGGCAACAAAAAAAGCACCCCCAAACTCTACTTTCTAATTCTTGTGTGATTAATATAAAAATATTGAGACTTAGGGTAGTCCAAATAGATAACCAAGACAAAGCTCTATTTAGAAAAAATATTTAATTTAATAGTTGTACTTGTACACTGACTGTAAAACCGTTTTACACTATACCGCTATTTTTTCATGCCACACAATCAATTTAAAGTAACCATATAATATCGGTGACTCGGTGTAGAAAAACATAAGACTTTATTTTTAAATTTTTGTTCGCAAAGGATATGAATAGTTCACTTAGCCGAGTTATGAGATCAAATAAATTAAGAAGTACTCGTAAAAGATTTAAGGTTTGAATTCAAGGTGACAATACTAATATAACAATTAACATGTAAACATTAGTCATTCAAAACAAAATCGATATTTTTAATCTAATCTATTCAATGTGTGTTTATTCAACTAAAAAGTAATCACAATATATCTTCAACCAAGCTAGGTGAACCCCTCTTAGTTAAATCTGTATAGATAAACAATTAAAGAGTTCATTTATGATGAGTAGTGATGGGCTGCCAACAACAATTTAACACTTTTATTTTAAGCATTAGCTTTTATTGGAAGAAATTTACGTAAGTTCTAGCACTTTGATACATTTCTAAAATATATAGTAAGACCGTATAAATTTTTCACAATAAGAGAGGGGTTGAAAAGATAACGTTGGAGGTGTGTTACTAACACTGATTCATTCATCGATTAACTATTAGGAAGATTGCTTGTTGATACTGTAATAAGAAAGTTTATTGACATTTTACTATGATTGTCCAAATTACACTAATATAGTATAAAGATGTATTATTAGTATTATGACCTAATAAGTTCAAATTAATAGGTTATTTAATTTATTCATTTCTTAATAAGTAATCTGTTTGGCCAGACTGGCTCCTTTTTACATATGAAGGAATGAGTGCAACAAATGTACTCTTTCTAGGAAGTATATTTCGTATATATATATTCTCGTGACCGAGTTTCATTTGGCAAGACGTGTGGGGAATGCTTCAACGTGGTACTCTCTACTAATAATGCATATTCATTCAACTAATTAAGTAAGCTAGGTACGTTAATTGAGTTGTGAACAACTTAAATTTCCAAGTTTTTGAATGCGAAAGTAGCCTTATACGCGTTAATATGTGGCTATATTACAAGCCATATGATTAAGAGGTTGTGACTTGAAGGAGTCTGAAATTCTATATGCTATGCGTGTCGTGTTGTCAAAGTTGGTTCCTCCAAACACGGTAGTACTTGCTAACATTTTTTATACTCTTGTGTACTTTGTCCAAATACATCCATAGTTGCCACTCCCTTAAATAACTTTACATCAAAATTAATTAATTGTAATGGAATGTCCTTCATTGTTTCTATCTTTTATCCCTTTATATGAAAGACCTTCATTGTTTATTGAAGTTGCATGTGTTTTGAGTGCAACTCAATTAGTAGTATTTTTTTTTTTTACAGTCAACCAAAATTCTATACATGAAACGAGTTAAATAATACTATATTCTTAATTGCCGTTATTCTAGTTTGCAAGATTTTTTTTGCAAATTTTCCAAACTACTATATGATTTACTTTTATTTGGATACAAAGCAAATAGTTGCAGCTTACAAAAAAAGGAGCTAATAAAAAAATGTCGCTGCATATTTTCTTGCTGATCATTAGATTTACTTAAGAACTTTCAAGAGTACTTTGCATGAGATGTAAATCTTATTTACGTCATGTAATAGAGTATCTTGGCATATTCGCAAGTTTTTTATGTTTTATTATTATTTTTCTCCTTATCGGGACTTCAAACATATATTTTTAATTCTTCAACTTCTCAGCAAAGCTACCCAACCTTTTAACTGTAACTTGATTTATTAACTGATGATACGAGCTGAGAAATCTCAATTGTCTGAAATTAATTTTTAGGTTATGTGAATTCATTAACATATTAAGCTGGTAAGAGGAACTATCTATTCTTGAAAAAAAAAAAGTTTTTGATTGCTATACACTAATGATGTACAATAAATTTACATGTGCATTTATTGATGTGTTCCCACATCAATTAATAAATATGACATTTCATGTGTTTTCATATTTTTTTAAGGATGTGTTTTCATATTTATTAGTTGATATGACAACACATCATTAAATGTATGTGTAAAATAATTATACACCGATTGTGTATATTGATAATATTAATGAAAAAAAACTATTCTACCTAAAATGTAATATAAACAAAAGTGATAGTTGAAAAGTCAATATATGTGGTTAAAAATTTAGTCGACATACATAAAATTTTCAACATTTATTTGCTTATATTTCATTCTAGAGGGAATATCTATTACGAAAAAGGATGTACGGGAAAAAGGATGTACGGGAAAGCCGAAATGTGATGTCAACATTTTTTTTGCTTTATAAATTTAAATTTTTTGATACAAAGATGATAAATATTTAACTAATAAATAATCTCGGGTTAGATTAAGTGATTAATCTCAGGTGGTTAATGAGCGTCAGTAAATGACAAATTGTTTGGGAGAATCTGAATTCGATTTATAGCTGAAACAATTATCACTACAAGAAACGTGCATGGATTGCGGTGGTTTTTTAACTATTTTGCGGCGGTTTTTAACCACAACAGAATGTTTTGCGGGAGTTTTTAAAACCCCTCTTATAGTAATCCCACAAATTATGTGCGGGGGTTTTAGGGGACCGCTGGTATCGCGTTAAATTGCGAGAGTTTTATTTCGGAGGTTTAAAACCCCCGCAAAATGTTAAAATTTCAAAAAAAAAAAAAAGAAATCAGGATGAAAAAAATGCAGAGAAGAATAAATCATCTACTATAATCACTTAGGGGGGTGTATTGGATTAGGATTCTAAGAGATTTTAAAAGACTTTTTTATCATAAAAAAGTCTTGTGGTATTCAATCAAGACTCTTTGTAACATAAAAAAAGTCTTTTGGTATTCAATCAAGACTCTTTGTCATTTAAAAAATGTCTTGTGGTATTCAATCAAGACTCTTTATCACTTAAAAAAAGTCTTGTGGTATTCAAAATCATGCAAATTTCGAAGGATTGTTTAATAAATTGGATTTTGATGGATTTGGTGGGATTTTCTAGTGAAATTTTAGCATGAAAAAGTCTTTCATGAAAACATGAGATTTCTCAGGATTGTTTTTTCTTTAAAGACTTTCCTCTCTCTCTCCTCCCTTCTCTCTCTCCCTCCCTCCCTCTCTCTCACACACTTTCTCTCTTTTTCCTCCTTTCTCTCCCCCCCCCCCCCCCCTCTCTCTCTCTCTCTCTATCTATCTATCTATCTCTCACTCTCTCTTTTCCCTCCTCTCTCTCCTCCCTTCTCTCACTCACTCACTCACTCACTTCTCTCTCTCTCTCTCTCTCTCTCTCTCTCTCTCTCTCTCTCTCTTCCCTCCCTTCTCTCTCTCTCTCTCTTCCTCTCCCTCTCTCTCTTTCTCCTCTCTCTATCTCCCTCATAAAAAATAAAGTAAAATAAATAAAAGAGTGTGTATTGAAAATATTGTGAAAGATAGTGTGTTATGATCATTTTTTTCAATGAGTCTTTAAAAGTTCATAAAATCTTTTGAAATCTTTTGAAATCCATAAAATCATTTGAAATCCTTTAAAATCTTATGAGTTAAATCCATTGAAATCCAAATTGTAAATCTCAATAGTCTTTTAAAATCATCAAAGTCATTAAAATCCTGCAAAGTCTTTTAAAATCCATAAGACTTTTTTAAACAAAAATTGTCCTTTAAAATCTTAATCCAATACACCCCCTTACACAAGTTATTAATACCACATTTTCAATTTGTCCATTACACTGTTTCTTCAGTTCATCGAAAATCAAGATAACACAAATTCAAACACCTTCACAGAATCTTCAAAGCTTTTAAAATTCTAAAGACTCTTAACTAACTCATATTCAGAAATGAACACAGTAGCTATAGGTGTATCAAGTAGCCTTTTAACACCAACACCATGGAGAATCACAAGTCCTCTTCTTGTTGCACATATAAATATTCCTTTAGTCTGTTCTACATTTTGATTGCAACATACTTGAAGCTACTCTGTGCAGAAGCCTTCCTCCTAGAGTTGCCGGTACCATTCTAGACAGAAAGTTGCCATTAAGGTTCCTACATGATAGATTTTGAAAATGAACTTACGGTTTACTTTTCCGTTATATACATACACACATATGTGTGTGTGTGTGTGTGTGAAAGTGAAAGAATAGAGTCCTCTTGTAAAAAAAAAAAGAGTCCTAAAATCTCTATAATGACGTAAATTGTTGATAAAATCAAGAATGAAAGTTAAGATCCACAAACACAAATATTAAAATAAAAAATGAAAGTTGAAAAAATCTACAAAACTTTTTGCTTTACTAGGTTGTAATGTCCCTCTAGCAAATAGGCCTCTGTCGTGGATATCGAAAAGAAAATAAATATATACAGATCCAATATCATTTAATTAAAATTCAATTTAGGGAATAGTATGATTTCTTTCCATATGAAGTTCATCTACTCCAGATACATGATGAAAGTAATGCAAAGAATGACAGCGGCGGAATTAGATCACAAGAACCTTCTTTTGGAGCTCTCATCCTCATATGAATATGTCAGCTGAAGTATTGAACCAATAACAATTATCAAACAGTATGTGTAGAAAAAATATATGCAGTATAATCCAAATGTATGGTTTTGAAATTGAAAATAAATTAGTCAGACACTTTTGTGAAATTATACTATACATACTTGGGAAGAATACCAAAATAAACAAACACCACCGTGCATCCTTTCATTGATGGCTGGCTTAACATAATCACCGAATTCATAAAAGAGAAACCACAAAAAAAAAAAAATCAGCATAGACAGTGGAAAGTACACTAACAAAAACCACAACACAAGCCTAATGGATTGTAAAGAAATCATGGGAAAAAATTTGGGTAAATGGAAGAAACAACACAATTGTTACCTGCGATTCTCTGAGCCAAAATAGAGAGCGGCGTGAAGGGCTGCGCTGAGAGAGAGAAGGTGAGGGTTCCGTTCATCCCTTTGAGAGAGGGAAAACAAAGAGATGTGAGATAATGGAAAAAGATAAAAATAAATAGGCTTTCATTTTGCGGGAGTTTTTAAACCGCCGGAGAATAATTGGCATTTGTTCCATTCCATCCCTAGTAAAAAAAATTCTTAAGTGAACTCTAACCAAACACATCATTCTTACACTCATCCAATTAAAAACAACACATCATTAAAATAAAAAAGAAACTTAAAATCAGATATTTTCTCATTAGTTTTGATCATCTCTCCACTTAACTTAAAAACGTCACCTTTTAAATCAAATTAAGGGGTTTTTTTTATAACCTCCCCCAAATAAACAGCCACTATCAAAAGCGTTTTTTTGTAGTGTATTGACTAGACTTTAATTACCTTTCGACCGAATTTCGAATTATCAAAACTATTTCTCTAAAAATCGGAGGGTTAATACCCAAAAGAAATTCTCTGATAAAAAAACTAATAAATAATCTCATAAAAAAATCATATTAATTATCAAAGTATAAAATTAGAAAATAAATATAATTGTATCTTGGGTTTCTGAAACACTTTTAATATTTTAAACAAAAATAAAATATTTGAACAATAAAACACTTCCACTTTGTTTAAACAATATTTTTTTTAGATATACTCCAAGGAGGACCATAAGTGGAAGTGAGAATAGGTTGGGTAGAGTTAGATTTTGCAACGCTTAATCCTAGTTTTATGGTATAATTGAAGGCATAGGACTGATTTATACATATAATATGTTTATTTTCATGTCTGAGACATTTTTGAAATCTAATATAGTTTGTTAACCTACTTAAAAGCATATTTTGAATTAACCTATTTAAATAAATAATCATACCAATATTGAGATAGACTAACGAGCCGATAAACCATTAAAATTAAACTGCATTTTAATATTTAACATGTGATTATAAAGAATCTTACTATATGTGATATCGTATTTCCATTCTAGTTTAGAATGATATGTTTAAATATGAGAAAATCAACGTAGATTAAAAGTTTGAAATTTACTGATTAGGTTAGTAAATTAAAAAATATATTATTCATATACACATAAGTAGGTCGGTCTGATGGGTCTAAAAGATTTTTTTAACAATCTGTGACCTAGCTTGTTTTCATCAAATAGACTTCTAAAAATGCTTCGGCCTTCCTTAATTAGGGAAAAGCCTAACTTAGCTTGGTCCTGATGTCGAGTAAGCTGCATGCCCTTATTGATTTGTCTACCATATTTTCATCCCTAACCACACATTAAAAGTATATGATTGACTTTTGGCAAGTCTGCCAAAAATCGTTCAAGTAATAATGTGAATTGGATTAAACAACAATAAAAAGTGATAAGGACTTTACAATCCATTATTTCGTTGCTACTTGGTAATCAAGGTTCAACTACTATAATTGTTCGTTCAGAATCATGATAAATTAGCAAAATAGGTTAAGACCAATGTCTTGGATCAAACCCCTTTTCTCTAATACAACACCCTAATGTTTAAATGAACACTAATTTCTTAAATTATGTTCAGATACGTGTAGAATTGCCTAGCTCGTACTCCTTGCGTGAGGCGGTAGAGAAAACATGTTTTTTTAAGACAAATCCACTAGGCGCATCAATCTGTTCGTGAGGCACATGAAATAGAATTATAGCATTTTGTTGTTTTGCATGTTTTGCTCTTTTAAAATCTGAATTAAACTTTGGTTTCTTTATGAAAGTTGTCATTATGGATGTTAGATTTAGAGTGGCATTTGTTGTCAACATTTGGAAGCCTCAACTCCATATATGATTACAATTCTACACATGAGCCATGTTTTTTTCCACCAAAAATCATCACACTGTGCTAAACCAAATAAACAAGACAAAGCTACGAAAAATATAAGGTTAGTTAAGAAGATGAAATCATGAAAACCTTATCTAGTCCTCCAAGAACATTTATTGAAAATAACCCTAAAACCAAAATTAAATTGAAATAAATAAATAAATGACTCAAAAGACTCTATAAGAACACTAAATATACTTGTTATAACTTGGGAGTGTCGGTATAAAATATTCGCAATTCCTCAAGACGTTAATAGGGTTTCATGTTGATCATTGCATCTTTTGAAAAATATTAGAGGAAGTCATATTATTCTTGAGGAACTACTAAATAATTAAAAAATGTTGTTTTTTTAGGGATTTGGAAAGTGTTGTTTCTTAAGTTTTTAAAAAATAAAATCATTAAAATTTTGTTATTTTAATAACTTTGACCTTCTTTTCTTGAATAACCATGAACTTGAAATATCTCTGGCAGCAAGATATCAAGGTTTTGAAACAAAACGGGTTGAGGCTATTCAATTCTGCTGACTTGATCGAAACCAAAACATTGTTACTTTATTTTTAATAACAAATGTTAATATGTTAATATTTTCTTCTTTATCAGAATTTGAACCTTAAACATTTAAGAACTTTGTACTTGCAGAGAGTACAATCTAGGAAACTAGGGTTTAGTCTGTGATTGTGATGCCTTGAGAATGCCTCTCAAGTGGGTATTTATAGCCACGTATGAGATAGGTTTCTCGTGGCTTTGGCCCCAAGTAGCTTGGGCCCAAAGCCACACCTAAAGCGTTCTAGAGGCTTCTAGAAGCCCTCTGAGGCGGTGCTCCATGTGGGCTCGCCTAAGGCCTAGCTGGTCTTTATGGAGGGTGTCTGACCCTTGCTTGAGGGCGCCAAGCCCTTCTAGAGGGCTTTATGCCCTAGATGATAAGATTGATAGTCCACAGCCCAATAAGCACGAGCTTTGGGACAGTGTGAAGTGATTAATCTGTTCACTTAGTTCGGTTTTTTTTAGCCTGGTAGGTGATTTGCTCTGAGTGGCTGCGGGTCTGGATCGTCTAAATCGCCATGCTGCGACTTGTCGCGATCGTTTTGATGCTGCTGAATGGTCTCCATGGAAGCTTGAAGGGCCTCGTTGTGATCGATGATGAGCTGCTGAATCTGGTTTTGCATGGCCTCCATGATGTCGTGGTCCATCATCGTAGGGATGATAAGGGTTGACGGCTTCGAACTATGAAGTAGGGTTGAGAGAGGGTGGTGAGGCTTCCGAGTCGTAGCAGAGGCTATTGAATCAGAAGAAAGCTCTAAACCGTCGTGTGTGTAAACGATTCAGTGGTGCGGCTAGGTTAGTTTTATAGTAGTCCCACGGTGGGCGCTAACTGTACTTGCAGAGAGTACAATCTAGGAAACTAGGGTTTAGTTTGTGATTGTGATGCCTTGAGAATGCTTCTCAAGTGGGTATTTATAGCCCTGTATGGGCTAGGTTTCTCGTGGCTTTGGCCCCAAGTAGCTTGGGCCCAAAGCCACGCCTAAAGCGTTCTAGAGGCTTCTAGAAGCCCTCTGAGGCGATGCTCCTTGCGGGCTCGCCTAAGGCCTAGCTGGTCTTTATGGAGGGCGTCTGGCCCTTGCTTGATGGCGCCAAGCCCTTCTGGAGGGCTTTGTGCCCTAGATGATAAGATTGATAGTCCAAACTTTAATCTCTTAGTTCAACCATGTGTGCTTTACATCTCCAAAACATTGCTACTAATATTATCTTTTTTGTTATTTTCTCCTCCACCTAGCATGGTTGCTAAATTTACACAACTCAATGATTCAATTTAAGAAGCAAGACTAGTAGTAGAAGTTGATGTCACGTTAATGGCATGCATTCCCTAGGATTGCATTTTCATTTGCACTATTGAATCCACTTCCATTTGAAGAAAAATGTATAAATTTAAACCCATCTATCTAACAGAGTGATCAAGTTGGAAACTTGAAGAGAATTGATTATACAAAGGTTTATTACCGTGATGGTGAAGATTTGAGAGAAGATTAACGGCAATGGTAAAGGTAAGGGTAATAAGTCATCAAGATGAAAATCAAGTGAAGGTGAAGAAGAGTACTTCGGAACAGATTGATATGGTAACAACCCTTGATAATGCCGATGAAGATGAATTTTTGTTTCTTTCTACAACCACCGCCTATTGGAACATTACACAAGGATCCACCATTTGTCAAATATCTTCTCCAAGTTTTACGGAAATTTCTTGGTTGAGTTAGATTGTAGTTGATGTAGTAGTAAGATTTTGCATTGAGATTGAGTCACATCTTAGACATTTTATTACTACTCATTTTATTTCACTTGCCCTGTTTCTAATGCCAACACAATTAATTTATTGTCACATCATTAAATTGAATAGTTAAAATAATGAATTGGTTGAAATTTTTAAAATGAGAGAAAAAACTGCATAATTAAAAATTGAAGGATCAAAATTATATGTTTTAGTCAAATAGAGGGACTAAAACGACATTCAAGTCAAAGAAGTATACAACAATAACAACCAAGCATTATCCCATTAAGTGGGGTTGGCTACATGGATTAAATTACGCCATAGTGCTCTATCAACCATAATTGGATCTAACTCATTGATCTCTAACTCATTTCTAATGGTTTCTCTTATAGTTTTTCTAGGTCTTCATCTACCTCTTTTGACCCAACTCTCCACCATCTGATATACTCTTCTTATTACGGCATCTACGGGTCTTCTCTCTACATGCTCAAACCATCTAAGCATATTTTCTGCCAACTTTTCTACTATAGGTGCTACCCCCACTCTCTCCCTAATGGTGTCATTCTTAATCCTATCACGTCTAGTCTTACCGCTTATCCAGCGCAACATCCTCATTTCCGCTACACTTACTTGATTCTCGTGTTGGCTCTTAACCGTCCAACACTCCGTACCATACAATATCACCATCTAACTGCTGTCCGATAGAAATTTTCTTTCAACTAAGTGATACTTTCTTATCACACAAAACATCTGAGACACTTCTCCATTTCAACCACTCAGCTTGAATAAGATGATTTACATCCGCTTCTATTTCTCCGTCATTTTGTACTATGTACTCAAGATATTTAAACGGTGTAACTTGAGGTATGATATGATCTCCAACTTTCACCTCCAAAGTAGACATACTTCTCCTTTTGCTGAAGTTACATTCCATATACTCCGTCTTGCTTCTACGTAGGTGATAAGTGCTAAAAAGAAGTTATCTTTTGATATATTTTTAGGCACTTATGTTACTTGTTTTGCAAGTTATCATAGGATAAGCTCATATTTTTTATTAAATGTCAAATTTGTGATCCTATGTCTTACCCCATCTATTTATGCAGGAATTTCATGCTAGGACCTGGAAAAAAGCAAAGAAACATGAAGATTTGATAAAGCTTCATCGCTACAGCGCAGGATTCATCGCTACAAGCGAGCTTAGGCAGGGAAAATTGGAGGATTCATCGCTACAGCGATGGATCGGTCGCTACAAGCGAGCTTAGGCAAGGAAAAATGAAGGTTTCATTGCTATAGCGACGGATCTGGTCGCTATAGCGACCAAGGGCGGTTTGAACCCCGTTGCTGACGTGGAGCAAAACCACTGGCCAAGAAATCTTCCGTCGCTACAGCGACCAGCTCATCGCTGTAGCGAGCGTTATAAAAATCAGTTGTATAAAAGCTTTTTAGCTCATTTTTTCTGTATCATTACTTCCATAACTTTTAGAGCTTAAGAGTTTTAACTTCCAGAAAGAGAATAGGGCTAAAAAGAGGCTTACTTCATTGAGCAAAAGTGATCTAAGTGAAGATTAAACTAAGCAACTTTGAGAAATCAAGTCTTAGCATTTGATCTCCATCTTCCTTTCTACTTTTGTATTGTTGTCATGAGAATGAACAACTAATCTCCTTTGTTGGGATTATTAGGTAATCAATCACCCTTAGTTGTAAACTTTTGATCTTTTAAATATATGATTCTAGCCTTTTATATATCATTGAGTTTATTCTTGCCTTCCATTCTTATGTTTGATTTAAATGATATTGAAAAATACTTTTGAATCTAGGTTTAGAATAATATTCTATCAAAATAAGAAATTCTAGACATGGGATTTGGTTTTGATAATCACACAAAGTGTCGGAACGTAAAGCTTTCGAATCGTTTAATAGATTGAGAAATCGTCGATTAAACGATACGATCGATCTCACGACGTCATTTGGACACGAATGACGTTGTTGAGTGATACGTGATAATGTCGTATATAAGAAAAGCTAGAATCCATACTTATGATCATTCGAATACAATCGACGTTTGATTGACGTACTTTAATCCTAACACTTTTTATGCCCTATTACTCTCCGTTTTATTTATAATGTTTTTAAAGTCGAGTAGTTTTTAGTAAACAAAAGATGAAACCCTAACTTAAAATGATAATCGACGTTGAACGATTTATGATATCGCACTAATCCCTGTGGAATCGATATAAAAATATACTTGCTTTTGACTAACATCAGTAGGCGGAAACCATACGCTTCTAAGGTTTGTCTCCACGTCTCTAGCCTTCCGTTCAATTCCTCCCTCGACACACCAAGTAAGGCTACATCATTTGTAAAAAGCATACATCTCGGTGCTAACTCTTGGATGTGTTTCGTAAGTACATCCAAAACTAAAGTCCAAAAAATATATTATTTAGTTATTTTTTAAAAAATTTGAAAACTCATGTTATAGTGTATGCTTTCTTTTTAGAATGAGAAGTATATGTTAACCGAAAAGTTTTTTTTTGGTGATGTAAAAAAAAAAAATTATTTATTACATACTAAAGAACGATGTTATGATTTCGTCACATATAAATACAAATAACTGGTAGATAAAAAAACAGAAGAAAAAAAAAATCACACATACTTAAATTTGAGTTAGCCGCCTCTCCCTTGCTATATGCATTACATATATGCATTTTTTTATGTACGAAATTACAATAATTATTAAAAATCTATATACAAAAGTGGAACAATTGGGACTACTCATTTTATGTATGGTGTAGCGGATCGATAATTTAATCTTCGAGCTATTCACAATAAACCAGTAAGATATCATGATACCTTTAATGGCTACGTTTAACCTGGGAAACCAGGTTTGTTTCCCAGCATGGGAAAGTTGAAGCAGCACCCTAGATATAATAATTGTATATTCAGACGGTGTAGATTCATCACCTGGTACTTGCCTTAACTTTTTTTATGGCCTCTATCAAACAAAAGCAGTGACCCCACCTCAGGATTAAATAACATTATATATGTTGTTGTATTGGGCTATTTTAATGGGCTTTTGGCAATTTAGATATGGGCTGGTAATTTAAACCTTAAATTTTTTGGGACACCATTATTATTCCTTGTATATTTTTATTAATAATTTGAAAAAATATTAAAAGAGATTAATATACGAAAATAAATGTTTACCTTGAAAAAACATGAAATTTGAATTATCAAGACGTGGTGAATTTTTAGACATTCTTTTTTATTATTTTTTTAAAGAAATTGTTTACTCATTTTTAGTGTTGCCATATTAATTTCAAGGTGGCGTTTAGCATGGGGAAGCAAGGTTGCTTCCCACCATGGGAAAGACTTTTCTAACCCTTAGATTGTTGAGGAACACGATTTTTATCATGGACTGTCTACACCAATTTTTTTTCCTTTCTCTTTTACACTCTTATATTTTTGTTTAGATCTGGAATTTTTTTCTTTTCTTGATCTGGAAATAATTGGTCGGATTTTCTCGCTCACATGCATCCGCGTGTGCGCACGCCAGTATTATAAGAGTGACTTAGAAGTTGAATTTTTTCACGATTTTTTGCAGGCATGTTTAGGACATAAAAACAACATCGCCCACAAAAAACGAGAATTTTCCGACAACGGACGGATTAAATATGAATTTTTTACGCGCCAAAAACTCAAGAACGCGAAACAACAAAACATGCACCTAGAAAACGAATTTTGAGCTGTTTTTTTGCAGACACCTCTATAAAAATATATATAGAGGATCTCTATAAAACGGATTAATTTGCTTTTCTCTTAAAACTGCTAATAGACTACTCTCTGTGTTTATATATATCATTTGGCCACCTTTGCATAGGAGGTAGTGAAAGTTCAATTCTATAAAGAAAAAATAGGTAGTGACAGATCAGCATTTTATGGCAAAATATATCCACTAAACCAACCAAAACATTACTGTTCAATCAAAAACTGTTTACTCTATCTGGGGCAAGTGGATGCTCATTAGGCCTACTTGTTTGCAAGTGGCGTATATAACCAAATAATATTAGGTCAATTAAAACGATAGGAAATTTAATGAAACTAGGCCGCCGACTCCTGCAACGCACGAGTCTTATGTTTTAATATATATTACAATAAATAAATTTTAAAAACATACAAACACTAAAAAGAGTAAATTAACAATTGAAAAAAATAATCATTATCTAAATTCTCAAAACAAAAATATTAGCCAAATATATCAACATCATTGCTTAGTATAAATTTCTAAAAAGTAAAAGACAAAGTTAATCATAATTAGTACAATATTTATAGTGATAAACATAAGAGACAAAATAATCATGATTAAATCTGCAACTATATGCTTTGACATTATTATTTTTATTATTATTATTATTATTAAGGACGTTGACTTTTCAATTTGACAGCCGTTTCAATTAGGTAGGAAGAAATTATCAGCCATTTATTATTATCAACATCTTTCTCTAATATTGTCATCATCAATTTGAATTTGAGAGCCGTTTCAATTAGGTATGAAGAAATTATTAGCGATTCCAATTTCATTTGACAATTTGATTTTTATTATTAGTAGCCTCTATGATTCATTAAGCAAGGAATTAAAAAAAAGTAAGTAATCAATTAGCCTTTGAGTGATTGGAATGAATGATTTCAAAAAAGTAACAACTAAGGTAAATGAATGATTTCAAAAGAGTAATGCTAAGGTATAATGACTATAATTGATTTAATCATTAGCCTTTGATTTCATTTATTTAATTCCGTCTGAACACTACTGTTTTTTACGTAATGTGCTTTAGTAAAAAAAAATTGTTAAACGTAAAAATGATTTTTAAGCTATTAAGTCCTCTTGAGATATATTTACATCAAGAATGAGTTTATAGAATTAGAATAGATTGAAATCTATCTAGATATCATTTAACTTTACATAAAAATTGGATCATATAGACTACAATTTAAATAAATAAAATCTGAAAAAACACATATGCAACATCCTTGTGATCAAAGTGGCACATCTATTAAAGTGGGAAAGCACAAAATCAGCCTGAGTTTTTGTAACAATTAAATGACAATGGAATTATAGAGAAAAAAGAAAGTAGAGAACAAAATTGCACCTTATATATGGAAAAGTATAGACGGCTAGAATATTTGGGTTTAAAGAGAAACAAAGTAAATCAGTTAGGAGTAGTAGATCTAAAATAAAAGTGACAAATAAAAAGCTTACATTTTAAGTGTCGAGGGGACACATCAAAAGAAGCCCCTATCTTGAATTCATGCTACAAAAAGAAAAATTATAGAATGATTGTCAATGAATAAGTGTAGGGACTTAAAAAATACTTACCCAAATCGTTCTTGAGAAAATAGAGAAAAAACTTGAAATGTGATGACGGCGTGACCATTCAACAACAAAGAAAACCTCACCCCTTCATGAATAATCCCAACCTGCAACAAAACATCACAATTTCAAAATCCTTAATTTTTTTTTCTTCTGAAAAATGGAATTCGTTATGTAAAATAGCAATCCTGATTGAGAATTTCGGCTTGTTCATAATTAAGTTCCACAACAAAATAAAAAAGTAAGGTAAAGAGTGAGAGAAGAAAAAAAATTCAGAAAAAGAAATGAGGAAAGAAAGATGTGAAACATAAGAAAGGGGGTGTAGTAAAAAATGGGGAGGAAAAAATAAGAGAGGATTATATTAGAGAGAGTGAAACCGAATTGATGTGAGGAGGGAGAGAGAGAGGGAGAGGGAGAGAGAGAGAGAGAGGGAGAGAGAGAGAGAGAGAGAGAGAGAGAGAGAGAGAGAGAGAGAATTGAGATTTCTTGAAATGGATTGATGTGTCAAAGGATTTGGTATAGTAATATGCGTTGAATGATAATCTGATTGGAATTGAAATAGGAATAGGATTGAATGTGGAAGTGCCAATGTCCATGTTTTTAATTCCTGAGAAAAGTGACTTTTTTTCCTTGTTTTTGACAGATGTAATACATTAAAAACCAATAAAATTACTAATAATTAACAATAAGATAATATCATAATTAGGGGCTCACCACTATGTGATTAAGGAGGAAAAAAGTAGGGTTTATGGATAAAATATAAGAGACTTAGTAGGATTTAGATATATAGATCCGTAGTCTACATCACACATTTTCGGTTCATTATCAATTTACCATCACTTATGTGCCCACCTTGATTTTGTTAAAAAAAAAAAAAAAACCCTTACTTTTATTTAAAGATAAAGATGATACCGGTAGCAGTTATATATTTCAACTAGATTTGATTTAATTTATTCAGATTTGCTGCTCCGCTGAAATGAAAATTAGGTGCTGGAGCATCCTCAAGTGATCAGTAGTTTGGACTTTGGATTGTAAGACGGAATCAGTTATAGGTAAGAGGTTTTCAGTATTTTCTGTTCTTCAACTCACATTTTTCTCCTAGAAAAAACCATTCACACGTATTATTTATGCGCAAAAAATATAATAGGAAGAAGCTAAAACTTAATTTTAGTCAAGGTTAGTCTGATTTATTTATTTAGTCAAATAGCAAAGTGACTAGTCATACATATATTTTACATTTTACTTGTTTATTTTATTTTTTTTACAATAACATTTTGCAGGTTTATTGTTTAGTCAAATAAATAAAAACTTAATGGATTATTTTATAATGAGGAATCAAACTTGGTATCTTATAGTTTACAACACTTGCATATCTTCATGGTTAGATCTTTATGGTAAATTTAATACATATGGTAAAAAATATTTTGCAAATTAATCTAAATCTAAATTTGAAAGAAAACTATCACTAAAAAAAAATGTAAACCACACTCAAATCAACGGAGGGACATAAAATCCCCCAATAGATGAGCTGTTAAGAAATGACTCATCTAAGTCGAATAGGACTCATAAAAGCAAATATATGTATGTAAGGAACAACCAAGGCTTTACCAACGATACTCCGATTCTTATTATTGTTGAGAATATTTGCCACCAAAAACGTGTGTTTAGAGGGAGAGAAAGAAGGAGGAAAAACAGCTCACCGTAACAATTATTATTAATTAACCATGATCGTTGATCAATATTAAAATTAAGAGTTAATATTTTGGGTAACTCTTTGAGTCAACATACCTCTTTCTCATACACACAGTTTCCTCATGAATGTAATGTGATACACTGATTGATTTTGACGCACAAGTGATCAATATGATGCTAGCTAGTGGGTGTAAGGTGGTGCCAAGGTACATGTACCCGCATCACTGCATGCTCATTTTTGTAAGTAATTTGCAATCTTATTATTATGGGTGGCAAAACGGGCCCAACCCGTTGGGCCGGCCCGTTTAGCCCGCTATTTTTTGCGGACTGAGTCAAAGTTTTGAACTCACTTCCTATAGTTGGCTCGTCCGGCTTAACTCGTTGAAAAAACGGGGCGGACTCGTGGCGGGCCGGGCTGTCCCTTTAACTCGTTTTTCTTTTTTCTTTTAGACTTATTTTATTTTTGGATTTGTTTTGGTTGTTGGATTTGTTTTATGTTGGCAGAATTTCATTATTTTGCTATTAAGTATGATGTTGAGTTCGACAATTTATTAATTATCTTGTTTTTACCACAAATTTATTCGTTGCATATTCTTTTATATTTTTTATGATAAAAGCACAAATACTTAAAAAAATGATAAAAGCAACATAATTTTTTTGTAACATCAAGTTGTAAAAAAATGCATTAAAAAAAAAGTTTTTTCCCTCTAAAAGACAAAAGATTTTTGTCTGGCGGGTCGGCCCGCCAACTCGTTTGTCCGCCACTAAACGGGACGTGTGAGATTTTGGACTCGGCCACCTAATTTGACTCGGCTCGTCTCGTCCCATTTTACGCGGACTTAGACGGGGCGGGCCTGCCCGCTTTGCCAACCCTACTTATTATGCATAATTTTCTTTTGGTCAATAAGTATTGATAGCTAAAAAAACTAGTTATTACATTATATTTAAAAAACTACCCACTACAAGGTAAAGTATAAAATTAATGCAAAATTCTACAATTACATCACTTAAACATAAGATTTGCTCCAGATTCCTACATCTAACATATCATGTCCCATGGTAACATAGCCTAACTAAGAATGAATATCCACAAAAAGCACCACTGGAGCTCACAAAGGAGAGACCGAGAGACAACACCAGAAGATGAAAGTTTTAGAATTAAGCCTTGGACTAGCATCTAGATCTGAACCTGCACCACAAAGCTTGGACTCCACACCTCTCTTATTATGTATACATATAGCGTGGATTTTCACTCAATTGGTTTGCTGTCGTTATATTTTGCAGGTGTCTAATGAGTCTCTTACGCATTTTCATCCAAAGTGATCCACTTCTACTGAAAATATGCAAAGAAAACGTGCAGATTTATTTCGTCACTAAGTTTTTATATAACTAGAAATAAATGTTCTAAAAGAAACATTTTTTATCGTAATTGGGTTTCTGTGATTTTTTTTTCTGGCGGAAGGGGTATGAATCTACTAGGAAAATTGTTGTTTACACTAAAAGATTTGCTATCAAACATTTGGTAATGACCAAAATACCTTCAACGATAGTTAGCTACTGTTTGCTCCAAAGAGAAAAATTAAACAACGAACTGTAAGTTAATTGCACTTTATTGTATTGAAGGTCATTTCCAGGTGCATGATAGTAAGGCTTTGAAGTCTAAAGAGCAATGTTCAGTCTACTAGAATTGGTATAACAGGGCCAAGCCCAAGGGAAAACGCCTTACAAAACTCATGGGAATTTTGTTTTTCTCACATACCCATTGCTCTCCACACTAATAAAAAAACGATTATACCACCAGTTGCACTTAACTGCCGCTGACTCTTACGTTGGGAAGCTGGCAGCAGTTAACTGCCGCGTCGAGGGTATAATGATCTTTTGCTAATGTGAGAGAGCAATTAGGTAAGTGAGAAAAGCAATCGTCAACTCATGGGTCAGTCAAAGCTAAGTCCAGTTCAATGTAATGCCCACATTTATTCTACATTGTATTGTTGTTGTTGTGTTGATGATCGAAATACACCCACACTTATCGGTTATACTTCCACATTTTATTAAATTTCTTAAACTATCACTACAATCGTAAATTGATTCATTTAGAGTGAACATTTTGTTTTATAAAATTTGTACGTTTTCAAATCGTAAATATATTTTATTCAAAAAATAAATCGTTAACATATTTAGTTATAGTTTGTTTATTTATTTATAATATTAGAAATAGGGTTATTTATGATATTTATGAATCCACATAATTTTGTAGTTTTCTTGAAGGACTCGAGGATGTGAGTGCTCATGTGGTGTCATGTAAGAGGAAGGAAAAAGGTGGAGTATCTCACCTTGAAAACAACGACACATTCAAGTTGACCTTCATCTAGAAGGGGTGTTCGTTTGAAGAGATGTTAAACACTTAACATCGATTTAGAGAGACGGTGGTAAAATACTTAAGGTCAGTCTGACAAGGCGGAGATAAAAACAATCATGATCAACCTTAGAGGTGGATGTACACTTTGAAAGTTGAGGTAGAGAAAGCTCAACTTAAGGATGACTTTTCCCTTAGTGGGACTAGGATGAGACACTAATTAATGGTGGCACCAAAATGGTATAGCTATGGAGACCCTATGTGTCTTGCTCTTAAGGAGAGCAAGTAATTCTTCAAGAGGACAGAGATGCACACTTCAGAGGTTGAAGAGGATATGGTATAATTTGTGGAATTACCTCATAAAGCCAAAGGTAATTAGAGACAAGTGATCTTAAGGATGATGAAAAATGATCACTCTGGAGGTGGAAGAGGTTATGGTGCAGCCACTTAAAAGGGTTAAGGTAGTTGGACACAAAATTTTCAAGAAGGCGGAAGCAGTTTCGAGGTTTGAAGAGGTAAAAGTTAAATCTTGTGAGACTACAAAATATAGTTAGAGGAAAGACAAACAATAAGGTGGCCGACAGGTAAAGGGACATCATTATTGATTTAAAGGCAAGGTGGAGAATTTTTTTGAAAAGTGTCCTGAAAATCAGTTTTCTGGTCATTCTGTCCAGTTCACGTCCAAGCACAAAATTTTGTGACCAAACGCAAATATGCGTCAAGGTCTATAAAACGACAATTTTGAGTGAGAAGTGTGAGGCAAAGTAGGATTTATCCAAAAGTGGAATTATCGATCAGGATATGAAATGCTAAGAATTGAGTACTTTTAGAATATACTCTATGGTTGGAAAACAATTTAAACACCTTGGTGAATGAAATCATTGAGTCTATTGACCATGGAAAGAATTCGGGCAAATAGTAGAAATTAGAGTTGTTAGTGTTAAAACTGATTTCTTGTTTTTTGGTTCTCTTTGTAAGAAACTCATTGATAGTGAATTTAAGAGATTTTTCTCCTTTAGGCCTAAGTCAAATTTGGATTGACATGGTGAACAAATATCACTGTATTTTTCCTTCTTCTCCTTTATCATATTTTATTGTTGTGCTTGTTTGATCATTGTAGTTTGGTTGTTGCTAATTTACTTCTATATACCAAAGTATTGGTGTAAGTTTTATCTGAATTCACATAGGTATCGACTTTAAAGATGATAGCCATGATTAGAGTATCATTTTATGTGAGAGACTTATATGATTAAACATTATAAAACAATCTGAGTTGTTCACCTCTATTCGCATTCTTTAACTCAACAAGTATTTTTTTTTTATTAATTTATATTATGCTATAAATCTCTTCCAAATTAATGGATGAACGTAATGCCAAATCTATTTTATGCATATTTTTAATTGTTAGATTTAAATCTTAAGGATTTTTTCTATTAACATAAAGTATATGCTATTTAACATTTATAATTATGTGCTATGATTGTTCTTTTTAAAACCTTTTTTACTGATTGGTGCAAACATGTAATTGTAAGCCATGTGAATTCTGGTACTCAAAGAAATCAATTAAATTTCCGTACAAATTTTTCTATCTGGCTAGTTTGTACACGATGAATTCCAAATGCAATGACTATTTTAATTAGTCTAAAAGGGAATCAATAGTACCATTTGCTAGCTAAGATATCACTGTTTATGCACAAAATCTGTAGCATTAAACCATTACAGGATTCTCACACTCCATTATGATTACACTGTCCCCTCCACCCCACAAATCCCTCTCTATGGGCAGATAAAACTAGAGCAGATTGAAATTTCCTAAAGAAATGGTTTGTTACTGCTAGAAATCAAGATATTATTCTTTAGTTTATTTAGCCTAAACATTGCTTGTCTCAAAGAGATAGCTTTGGGCAAATACTAGTACGACAAGCCGTAGGTAAGTAGATGGTCTTCAAAACAAAAGCATATCGAACACGTGAGATTTTCAAATCATATGGTTCAATCGGTTGAACTACAGTGAATATGGAATGATTAGTAGATAAATATAAAAGTAAAAAAAATTAAAAATTGGTTGAATGAGTCATGGGTTGAAGTGCACAAATTCAATTTGATTCAACCCAAACAGTTTGAAATGAAATCCGGAGAGCAAAACGATTGTCAAACTGTTTGATTCTCAGTTCAAAAGACAATTTGATCCAATCTTTAAAGCATCGATTGAAATTCATCCAATTTGATCTTGCTGAAAACAAATGTGCTACTGTTGCGGAATGTGTTCTTTGGGTTGGGAGGTTAATAGTGAGGCGTGGAAGTGGAGAAGGAGACTGTTTGCGTGGGAGGAGGGGTTGTTGCGTGAGTGTGTGGAACAACTGACAGGTGGGTCTGGAAGCTTCAATCTTCCCATAAGTACACGGTTAAAAGTGCTTATATTACTTGACTAATTCGGAGGCTGGCAATTGAGACCGTTGTAACCATGTCTTATGGGCTTAAGCAAATTCCGCTGAAGGTCAATATTTTTGTTTGACGTTTGTTCCTGAACAGATTAGCAACTAAGATGAATTTGTTTAGGAGGAACATTCTGGATTATAATGAAGCTTTTTGTTCGGCTTCGTGCGGACTTATTGAGGATCAGGATCATTTGTTTTTTTCTTGTGCTTTTTACGGTGGCCTTTGGCCTTTAATATCAGGATGGCTAGGCTACTCAACAACTCTACAAGGATCTTTGTTTGAGCATTTAATTCAGTTTGGAGGTCTTGGGAGTTTTTCCAACAAGTCTCGTATCGCTTTTAATATTATTTGGATTTCCGCTCTTTATACCATTTGGAAGGATCGTAATTTGAGGCATTTTCACCAAAAGTCCGAACAACTCCTATCTCTGTTGAAAAAAGTTAAAACTTCAAGCTTTTTGGTGGTTTAAATCTTCTTTTGCAGCTTTTGATTTTGATTATTCGGTTTGGAGGGTTACTCCTGTTTTCTGTCTTCAGGCTGTAACTTAGAGTTTCTTTTCGCCACTTTGTAGTGGTGTTTGGTTTTATCTTTGTATTTATTGGACTTGTTAGATCCCTTTGGTACTTCTTGTGCTAGAGGAGCTTTGTTATTTTTCTTAATAAAATTTGTTTAGCTTCTTCAAAAAAAATGTACAAAGACATCCTTTTTTCTACAACTATGTACTATTATATAACATGGTTATATTTTTTGAGATTTAATGGTTAAAATTAGGCAATGTTGGGCACTTTTTGGTATAAGCCGTTGACTAACTTCCTTGTTTGGGGAATATGACCAGAAAGAATACATACGATGTGTTTGGACAAGTTTATCTAGACACCATCTTTGAATTTGAACCAGCTTAATTAGTCTCAAAGTTAAAGGAATCAAGTGCTAATGAAGGAATATACCAGAATAAAAATATTTCGAGGTGTGTAATATTTTGTATTGTGTCCATATACAGTCAGCATCATGTGTAAGATCAGTTTAGTTTAGGCACCTTCTCAAGACTTTAGTGAAAACATGCATAAAAATGGGGACCTGAACATGTGCATGAGTGGAAGTTATTGTTTAAAGAAATGTAGCACTATTATTGGGATGTGTTCAAATGGGAATATGATATATTCTTGGTGGTTCTATTATCTATGATATACAATCTGCTTCAATTTCTTAAAATTGTGTATGTTGGATGATGGGTAGGGATTTATTTTAGCATTTTTTTGTCGAAAAGTGTTATTTGAACAACTATTTGATTGACAACTTATGTGACAACCATAATTTACAAAGAAAAAGTATGTATTTGCACGAAAACCAAAACAATAGAGAGATAAACTAAAAAATAATGTGAGTATGAGAGAGAAAATTGTCACAAATAGATGTTAAATATCATTTTTCTTTTTGTCAACAGGTTGAAGCGGTGTAAATTTAGATGTTGGACTCAACAAATTAGTACAACGAATAATAAATAAATTATCACTCAGTAGTTTTCTTAAAGTTTAAAATATCAAGTTGTTGACTCAACTTTTCAACATTTTTTACTTTTATATATCCAATCAGAAGAATTCTATGACATTTTAACGTTAATGCAATACCGTTGGCTTTAAAAATTAAACAATTTAAAGGTTCACTTCCTTATTTTTTATATAATTACAGGACCAATTTCCTTGGTAGCATCTGTCAAAAGAAAAAAAAAATCCTATGTAGCATTGATTGAGATTGCATTATTACATTTTCATGAAACGTTGGGACTTATCACCCTTTCAAGTGACACAAATCATTAGCAACATGATCATGATAAAGGTGTGATGGAACTCAAGTAATCTTTGCATAGTGCATCACAGATTAAGAATTTCCTATAAACGGTCGGGAATTTTATCATGATCATGTTGGTGAAGTTTAATGCCATCGGCACAAGCACATGTTTTTACGCATTTTAACCTAAACTAAACTAGGCTAATGTCACGGTGCGCAAGTGAATAATGTCATGTATGGTACATGAGTGACTTTTAACCAAGCTTACACTACACCTGTGTGTACCATATCCCTCAACTCTTTTTTTTTTGGGAACCATTCAACTTTTTCCTATCACAATTTCTGTTCCAACCAACTACTCATCCACCTGCGATGGCCGCTCCGGTGCGTCACTGTCCGCCGCCCTCCGCCGTTCAATCATAGAGTTACGGTGATTGATAATAAATTTTGCCTTTTTTTTCTTCTTCTTTCTAACACGAGTTTAAAAATAGATATTATTTCGATCATTTTGCTGCATCCAAACATATACAAATTCTACATAAAAAGTAGACACAAAACAAGAAAAGGGGAAAATGGGTAGAAGCAAGAGGTTTTTAGCTTCACCATCACCATTTGACATTATTGGCAGGAGTATATTTTCCATTAAATTGTAAAATAACAAAAATAAAATAACTTAGATATCAATACCCAGCAAACCCATGTTTGATTCTACAATCGATTAAGCAAATACATGAAAGTGGATTCCATTCCCACGCGACTGAAAGGACAGTGGCAACCAAATTTAGCGACAAAAATTATATATTGAGAAATGATTGAATTGCAACCATAATTAGATTTAAAAAAAAAATGTTTACCGTGAATACAAAATAAAAATGAGTGTTTATGAGTTTATTTACGATATTTTTTCCTTCCTCAAATTATATCTGTAGTTAGATTTATTTAGATCTATTTAAGCCATGAAGAGGACAAAATTGAATTAGGGAAAAACTGATTTGTGACATCATGTTCAATTAAATTTGAAATTGGAATTGCTGGAAATCAAATTACTAAACACAGAAAGATTATGAGTTTGATATAAGAGAAAAATTGAAATTCAATTTATTACAAAATTGGTTCATCGATTTACTTTTCCATAGTGTCAAAAACGATAGGATCGAAGAGATGAAGATGAAGTTCATAGGAGAAGTAGGCTTGATAGGTGGAAACAAAGGAATAATCCTTGTAATTCATATTGAATTAGAATGAAAAAAGATAACCATAGAGTACAATAGTGAGAGATATTTATAGGGTGAGTTAGTCTAACTAACTCTTAACTACCTAACCAACCAACTAACCATAGTTACATATCAACTAACTATGGTTTATTCACTATACTCTAATAGTCCCCCTCAAACTCAAAATGGGGAAATTCACCAATTTGAGTTTGAAATACAATGGAAATTACAATTTATTCATACTGAAGTAACTAAGTAAAATTAGGGTTAAAACTAGCAAACGACAAAAAAAAATTATAGGAAATGATAATGAGGCCAGTATGGAATCCAGCAAACTGTAGAGACCCAAGGCCAAAGTGGGAGAAGCCAAGTTCTGATGGAATTCTGAGTAAGCTTGCTCTGATGGAATTCTGATGAAGTTCTAATTGAATTTTGAAGTTCTGAAACATCTGTCAACTAAAATAGATTGCTACAATCGTGCTTCTTCAATCAAAACTGCTTTTCTTAAACACTTTGCATCCTGTAACAGCTTATGCAGAACATGTTTTCCCCCAAAAACAACTTTCCAAACGCTTAATCACAAAGCTCAGCACGTTTCCTTCTATTCTCCTTCCTGGTCACATGGCAGCAAACATCAACCCTAACTTCTACAACAGCCTCTCTAGAAGCGCTTTTGCATAATGTGCTTTCTGAAACAGCTTAAGCGAAACGCACTTTTACCAAAAACAGCTTATTGGAAACGCTCTTCTACCAAAACACACTTTTCCAAAAGCGCGATTGTGCTCAAATTCTCCCTTGTCTAACCACACTTTCTTGATTGTGATTGAATCTGAAAAGGAGGTAGAAAGAATATTCTGAACTGGAACGGTATCACAAGAAAGTGGATGATGAGCACATGGGAGAGTTCCATCAGAAAATTGTTTCTTCCCTCTGTCCCATGGTATCCACCATAACCGATCGATAACAAAGCTTGTGTACATGAAAAATGAAATTGAAAAGAATTTGACAGAAAAGAGGGCAACGAACCGCATCGATTTCCACCAGGATCAAAATTGACGATAAATTCATCATGTAACTGAAAGCACTGAAGCTTGTTGTTTACTTGTGATTACAACTTGTTCCTGTTTTCCGATGAAGAAGAAACTAACGGCGTAAACAGGTCCAGAGCCTGAGAGAACGAAATCGGTGACGAGACTCTTCGAGTTCTTGATCACTACTTCAGAAACGGTGAACTCAGATTTTCGATTGTTCAGTTTTGCAAATTATGTAGAGGCGTGAAACAACGAATCAAGATTCTGTGAATTCTTATTTTCTCCCGAAGCATCAAACACATAGTTGCGATCACTGCAACAACGTGAATTACCGAGAAAGCAAGGAATTCACCGATCTTGAAGGCAAATCCATCAACTGCTGGCTGAAACGAAGCAATCCACGGTGAAGAAACAGAAGTGGAAACTGAATCACCGAAACTACCGAAAATGAAGCAATCTTGTGAAGTGGAAGAACACGAAGATTCTGATGCAGAAGCTTCAAGATCTTCATCACCCAACCGAATCCTCTTCATCGTCTTCAGGATCACTATATGCGCAACGGTATCGCTCTGATACCATGTCAGAAAACGATAGGATCGAAGAGATGAAGATGAAGTTCATAGGAGAAGTAGGCTTGATAGGTAGAAACAAAGGAATAATCCTTGTAATTCATATTGAATTAGAATGAAAAAAGATAACCATAGAGTACAATAGTGAGAGATATTTACAGGGTGAGTTAGTCTAACTAACTCTTAACTACCTAACCAACCAACTAACCATAGTTTACATATCAACTAACTATGGTTTATTCACTATACTCTAATACATAGTTCTCCAATTTTCGGCCTCACAATTTCACATCCTCGATTTTTTGTTTTGTGCAGTTTTTTATTGTGTACCTATGGAGATGATGGATATTGTGGGGAGAGAAAGGGAAAGCAGAGAGACGGAAGATTGAGAGTGGGGATGGATATGATATGGTGGCAAAGATGTATAATAAGATCAAAGGATAAGATTGGATCTGATGGTTAAAAAAAAAGTCATGCACGGTACATGACTTGATCCACTCGCGCACCTTAGAGGGCACCGCTAAACTAAATGAATAAATAGACAAACTATTTTTAAACTATCACTCTCTCACTAATTTAGTCTTTAAACTATTACAATCAAACTATTAGTCCCCAAACTATAAGAATGTTTATAATATAATTTAGACGTTATGTTGATGAATTGAAAATACAATTTACAATAATCAAGACTTGGTAACATACATTTCTTCAAAAAACAAGACTTGGTAACATACATAAAAAAAAGTTTAATAGAACATTGTTTAAATTTTTAAACATAAAAGACTAATTTAGCGGAAAAAAAAGTTCAAAATTTAAAGGACCAAATTTACATCCAATTTTCCCTGCTTCATTGATTTGTGACTGATTTTTTTTTTCTTTCTTTTATGATTCAGAAAAACTATATTGCTCAAAAATATAAATATGAACAGCAAGAGGATTTGCCTTAAGGAAAAAACTTAGGTACAATTCCTTATGTGTTTTTTGTATGGTTCTTAACTAAATTCACCATGATTTCCTTAAATCCATAATTTTCTCAAAGTTGTTATATCCAAAAAAATTGTATTTTTAGTTAAGAACCATACGAAAAGCACCTAAAGAATTGTACCTAAGTTTTGTCCCCCTGGATTAACTTAACTATGGGCATACACTTTGTAGTAAATTACACTTTGCATTCTTTAGGTTATTTATAAGTTATACTTTTTTTTTAAAAGATTCACGCTTTATTCCTTTAGTTATAAGTCATGGTTTCGTCTTGTCAAAAAAAAAAGTTATGGTTTCGTTTAGAATGGACTCATGAAAATATTGGTCCATTATGGACCACAATTATTTATCTTTTGATGAATCTAATCCACACAATAGTATTATGTATCATCTACACACTATCTCCCCAAAAGTAAACATCCACATTCTTTTCCCTTTATTTATTAATTAAAATAAAAAATAAATCACCCACACACATCCTATCTTTCTTTTCACCCAGAAACCAAGTTTCCTTCTTGAACTTCATGGTCATGGAAGCAAGCCCCCTCCTTCAACCTCAAGGTAACAAAAATTTATGGTTGAGAACTTTTTGCTCCTTATAAATTCTCATAGGTCCCCTACTTCGATCAATATGCTCCTAATAGTTGATGTATTTAACTTAATCAATGTTGTGTTAGTTAATTAATAATCAACATTCACGTTTTTAAATTGGAATTGTCTTCCCTCAATCTCAAATAATTGAATACTGAACTACTTAGAGAAATATTAATGACCCGAAGCTTTTGGAGAAGTTGTTTGTTAGGAACAGATGATACACATGTGAAGAGTTTAAAAAAAACCCATTTCTCTTTGATGGCTTTCTCTTCGACCTCAAATTTCAAAATTGGTTTAGAACTCCCACTCCCACATTGGTACCACTTGTTTGAATGGGGATGCGTTTGCTTGAGTTGTGGCTATAGTGAGGTGAAGAAAGAGAGATTGTAGTGTTGTTTCTTGAGATTTGATGTTGACATGTTGTTATTGGAGTTGATCAAAATACGAGAGTATTATATGGTGTAGAGAGTACATCACATGATCATTGAGTCTACTTAATCCAACGGTTGTCATCATTTGTCCATTATGGACCAATACATAAAATGGTTCATTCTAAACGGCACCATAACATAAGTTAACAAAGGTTTAATATGTGACAATTAGGGTGTTAACATAAACACAAGTCGCATAGAAGAGGGAAAAACGACGTTTTTAGAAATAATGGGAAGAAATGGTGAAAACCAAAACAAAAACATAAGTGTTTGAAGAAGATATTGTTGCGATGTCTTTAAAGTAGAACAATTTGTTGTGACGCCTTTAAAGGAAATTAAATTGCTACAACACGTTTGACAAGCAGAAAGTCATGTTAATTTAGTTTTAAACTTTTTATAACATTTGGATAATAGAAGAACAAACAAAAATCTTTTTTAAAAAGATAAAAGGACAAAAACATTCTGAAAATAACACAAAGGATCAACACAATTTTGGTAAAAGATAAAATACCAAAAGTATATTTAATACTTTAGTCCTTAAATTTGTTATTTTCATTTTGATCATTTTTTGTTGTTTTTGGATTTCCAAACTGTTGTATTTGGATTTCCAAATTCTATTTTGAAAGATAATATCTACCGAAGTTGTTACTAAGTTGAGTCACAACCAGGTCGCTCTTTTTAAGACGTTTCGTGGCATTGCCCAAAATTCAACCACGCCGCCTCTAGGATAAAACAAGTCCAGCTACAATTGTGCGGTTAACTATTGCACTGTAGAAAACCGTTCGAGAATTACACCTCCAATGTGGTACTGAGACCACTATTTAATATTGAAACCATTCTAATATGGTATTGTGAACACTCTATTATGGTGCTAAGACCACTCAAATATGGTGTTATCAACATTCTAACCTTTAAGTTCTCCAAAAATTCAATATGGTATTACGACCACTCAAATATGGTGATACCACCATTTTGACTTTTTAACTTCTCCAGGAGTAAAAAAATATTGAAAGAATATTTATATACCGTTAAGATCATTCTTAATTTCGACTGGACATTATTATTCCATAAAGGGACCATGATCTTAAAAGTACTCTTTATTCCGAAGGGACATATATCATCGAAGGGACTATGTTTTTAAGACCTTTCTTAATTCCGAAGGGACATTATATCAAATAGGGACTAAGGTCTTAAAAACACTCTTAAATCCGAAGGGACATAACAAAGAGATAAGGAGAAAAATAGCCCGTCAACACAAGCTAGGGGGAGAAGAGGGAAAAAGTTCTCGACAACTCAATAAAACTCTTTGGTGTTTCGAATGCACTATGTGAGTTCTCTATTTATAAAGAAAATTCACAACTAATAAGTGAAAAACTTTGGAAACAAGTAATACATTACTTTGGGATTAAGTAATTCACATATTATATCTAGTATAAAAAATATCTCAAATTGAGTATCAAAATATATCTTATTGAGTACAAAAATATATTATTTCGTACATAAAAATATTATTTCGTATATCAGATTGGATACCAAAATATTTCAGATTGCGTTCAAAAATATTTTAGTAAAACTTGGGGACTAAGAAAACAATTTCCAATAATGATTAAATTAATTACTTAATTTAACATTTCCAAATAATAAAATATATAAATATATATTTTTTCTCTAGTGCTTACTTCGTTCACATAATCATGTACCCTCTCTTAGGGTGCACCCCCACTATATAAACACTACTAATGTGTGTTTCATCCGATGTGAGACTTTCATTTTTTTCAATTCACACAACACTAGTTCTACCCAATGTAAAAATTTGTGTTTAGTCATTTAACTCAATTTTCACACATGTTCCAACATTTTTTAATTTCAAACATTAGACTCTTTAGTGTTTTCTTTTAAATACAACGTCTATAGACTTAGGTGGCATTATATCGTTATACCTAATCCTTTAAACTCTTTCCATTTTCCATATGAGTCAATCTGATATTGTCTATGTTTTCTCTCTTTTTAAGTAGTCAAACACTTAGTCAACAAAATGTAATCACATGGAAAAATATAGGATAGACTCATGAAAAACGGACATAAAAAACCAAACTATCTACTGTGTGTAACTTAAAATAAAACAAAATAAATAAATGAAAGGACCAAAATAAAATCTAAAAATAACTCAAAAAGAACAAAAGTATAATTTAAAATACAACCTATAGACATACTTGAAAAGAAATGGAATTATCCTAATTTAGTTAGTTGTGATTTTGTGGGGATGCAAAGCAAAAATTGCTTTTGCCAACTGTCCACTTATGAAAAAGACATGAGTGATGATGAAAATGAAAAATGGTAAAGAGAAGTAACTACTAGTTTGCAGCAAGCAGCACACTATGGTCTAGCATTCTAGTATAATCTATTCTATCCTATGCTTCTTTTATTTGATCTCAACTGAACCAACCAATACATTAATTACCTTCATTTAATTTGCATTTTGAAAGCTATCAAAAAGCAACCTCAAGTGTCAGTTTTGGCGTGCATATCTTAACAACGTGGTATGTGTTGTTAACTGTGTGTCTTGTTTTGTGTTTGTGTCACAGTGCATACCATCCCAGAAATTGAATGTTGTGGTACATACTTTCTCAACAAAAATTAAAGACACAAATGTATTAGGAAAGTGTACCGTAGCAAGCAACAACAACAAAAGAAAAAAGTGGTAATGTTCAATGCTGCAAGCATTGTATTTATAAAACATTTCTTAACTGTTTTGTTTTTTGTGTACTCATTCTTTGATGGAATATTTTTGCTGTTTTCTCTTCACCCTTCTTCTGGTTTACCTGAAAGTTTAAAACTTTATTACACTCACTGTTCAGCATTTCTAGTAAACTCCATGTTTGTGTAAGATCTTTACTTTCTTAATGGTTGTGCTGTTAATGTGATTTTTTGTTTTTGTGTTTTTCTCTTAGTAATGGTATTTTCACCTCTAAATTTGAAAAGGGTATGTGTATTTTGATGGTTTTAGACAATGACTCAAGTGGGTTATGCGTGTAGTTTTTTATTTTGTGATGAGTTGGGAAAAAATTGAGTCTTGGGTGTTGTTGGTGTTTACACGGAGAGTGATTTTGGGTGGTTGTTATTTTTATTTTCTAGTGGATCTAAAGCATATTTTTCTACATGTGTGGTTGAGATTTTAACACCACATAGTATAAAGTTATGATCTTGCCTAACATTATTTTACTAGATTTTTGTTTGTTACATTCTGGTGGATTCTTCAGATTTTCAGTTTGAGTTTTGTTTTTATATTGCAACTTGTTGATGTATGATTGTTCATTAATTAAGATATCAAAATACATATTCGTGATCTTGTTCATTTATTCCATACTTGGCAAAAGATTCTTGTTGTCTACAGTTTTGGTGGTTTTTTTCAACTGATACCAAGATGCTATTTTCAGTTGCAGGTTTTCAAACTTCAACGGTAAAGAAAATAAATGAAAAAAAGAAAACATTTAGAGATATACTATATAAATATAGATAGATAGATATACACATGTTGGATTTGGAACTTGGAGCTTTAAAAGTGTTGGTGGTATGGTATGAATCTTAAAAAAGAAAAACAAAGAAACAGTGTAATCAGATAGTGAAGGATAAAGAAATAAAGAAAAGTGAGGTGGAGTCAGATTTGTGTCTCTGGTTTTAGAATTGTTTAGTGTTACTATTCTGTTGGCTATGTTCCCTGAGCTGACTCGGTGCGCCCGGTCTCCGTGGCCTTTGCCGCCGACCAAGGAAACAATCTCTTGTTAGAGTCTCTTACCATTTAAGAGAACCTTTGCTTAAAAAATTGGGATAATCCCAATCTAGACCATTTATCTTTCTCTCTTTTATATTCACCATCTGCCTTGTTTGCTGTCAAGATTCCGTTATACTTTTCAGTATTTAACCTTGTTGCCTTTAGAAACTTTTCTTTTCTCTCTTAAAGCCAAGAAACTTGGATACATTTCAGTGTTAGCTGGTGTTGTCTTCTCATTCCTTTTTTGGGATATGTTTTATATGTAGGGATGTTTGAATTAGGAATCAGAGATTGAGTAGTAGTGAAGCTTTTTTTGTTTGAGTTACCATCTTCTTAGAGGAAAGTAGATCTTATATTGTCAAGATGAAGTTTATGAAACTTGGTTCCAAGCCAGATACGTTTCAGACTGATGGGAACAACAATGTTAGGTAATATTATACAGTTATACATTTTCTTTTAGTATAGACATTATTCTTAATTGTTAGTTTGCTAAAAAAATTGTTGTCATGTGAATTACATTTGTTGATATGTTACTGTTTCAACTTTCCTCTGTTCCTAATATAAAGAAATTTGCATAAGAATGATATTCATTCTCCCAACGGTTTCTTTTAATGTTTCTTCACTATTGGTGATAACTGAAAATTTTAAAAATTCCTACTAGTTTTGATTTCCAATTTTCTACATTATGTAATGCAATCTTTTAGGTGATTTTTGGTGATTAAGAAAATGGTTTCTGTTCAGTTCCTTTTTCCTCTTCCTTTTTTTTGGTTGGCGATAACAAACTTAATCTTTCTTAAAGGTTTCCGCCTTCTATGTTCTTCATGACTATAATGCTTGATCTAAACGAAGGATACACAGATAAATGCTGAGAAATGTAGGTCAAATATGAATGATAACTGTTATTGTTGCTGACCTGACTGGGACTTGTACATTCATATTGAAAATTAGTTATGTTTATATTTTGTCCTTCTATTTATCCATCAATTTTCCTAAAATGCTTAAATTACTGTTTTTTAACTAATTTATCATAACACACTTGTGTTTATACATTATATGTTGAAAATATTATTATGCTCATGTATGACCGATGTGAAAGAACTTAACAAGATTCACTTGCATTTTTTCTTTGAAGCTGTATTTATTGGTTAGTGACTATATTATCACAATGTCCATTATTACTTTTCAATTAGACTGTTTCAAATCCCTTTCTGAAGGCAATATTAATTTGTGTTCACCGAAATTTAGACATTAACTTTTTATGTACTTACAGTTATAAAGACTTAATCAATATCTTACACTTTATAATAACTTTTATTTTTTTACCATAACACACACATCTATTATTGCATAACTTCATCAACTATACAGAAAATTTGCCTGACTTGGCTAATTTTCTGATCCTTTGACCTTCATATCAGTAACTCAACAATGAAGCTAATTAGCTTTCATGCTGAATCCATAAAGGGCTTTGAGAACAAGGAATTTGCAAAAAAAAAAAAAAATCACAGTTTTGTTGAAAAAAGGATTAATAACCCATTATATATTAGTTGAATATCCTCTTAAGATGATGTTTTAGTGGCGCAACATCTATGGTTCATGTAAAACTAAGTACAATAAGATTTCAATCATGATGAGCCTACAATTTGAATATAGAAGATTGGGAAAGAAATTTAATTGCTATGCATTTATTTCTGTCATTCTTGACCTAGCCACCACTCTAGCATTCTACCCTCTTTTTATGTCTGTTATTCATTTTATGCACCCTCTTTTCAGATAGTTTGTTCTAATAAGATGCCTTTCATGCGCAGGTATGTCGCAAGTGAGTTGGTATCAGATATTATTGTTAGCATAGGGGATACAAAGTTTTACTTACACAAGGTATACTCAAATCCGTCTACCACCTAATAAATTTAATAGCAATTTGTGCAAAGTTACGATTGATAAATACAACTCAATTTTTATGTTCGTTTCCCTTACACCACACTAGAAGGAATGAAATTTACATTTATCACTTTTTGCCTTTTGGATTTTCAAGTTTTTTTTCTTTCCATTTAATAGTTTCTATTTTTTTGTTCCTTAACCTGTGCTGAAAAGCCATGTGATGATAAAATCCCAATGACAAAAATCGTAATAAATAAACTAATTGTTTACTCATCTGTGATATATAAGTGAATCATAATGCATGACCTTATTAAGGATCAGAAATGGAAAGGACTGTTATTAACTTAGTTATCAAAATCTCAACTAAATGGGTAAGTTTCATGTGCAGTGAGTTTAAATTGGGTTAGATTTATGGAAAATCTGGTTCGGACAATCATTACTTGAAATTCATTGTAGGGGTTCGGAAAGATTGCTGCATGTTATTCACAAATAAGCAGCTAAATCAATTCAACTATAAGTGTTTATGTTATGGATAATCCAAATCTTTTTATTTGCAGTTTCCTCTCATATCAAAGAGTTCTCACTTACAGAAGTTGATCTCCCTCAATAATGAAGAAAACATCGACGAAATTCAAATTTCAGACATTCCTGGTGGTGCAAGTGCCTTTGAGATATGTGCTAAGTTTTGCTACGGCATGACTGTTACCCTCAATGCTTACAATGTGATTGCTACTAGATGTGCAGCAGAGTATCTTGGAATGCACGAAAACATTGAGAAAGGAAACCTTCTTTTCAAGATCGATGTTTTCCTAAGCTCTAGCATTTTTCGTAGTTGGAAGGATTCCATTATTCTTCTTCAGACTACAAAGTCTATGTCACCATTGGATGAGGAGCAAAAGGTTGTCAACCGTTGCATTGAATCTATAGCAAACAAGGCATGTGTTGATGTGTCTAAAGTTGACTGGTCTTACACGTATAACCGAAAAAAGCTTCCGGAAGAAAACGGCTTTGAGTCAACCCAGAATGGAGTTAGAACTCGAAATGTGCCAAAAGACTGGTGGGTTGAAGATTTATGCGAACTTGAAGTTGACATGTACAAATCTGTTATAACAAATATCAAAACCAAGGAAATTCAATCTAATGATGTAATTGGTGAAGCCTTGAAAGCTTATGCTTACAGAAAGTTGCCAAATTTCAGCAAGGGTATGATCCCATGTGAGGATGTGTCAAAGCATCGGTTAATAGTTGAAACTATTGTGAAGTTGTTGCCTTCCGAGAAAGGCAGTGTTTCGTGTAGGTTCTTAGTCAAGTTATTGAAAGCTGCCATTTTTGTAGAATCAGAAGATAGGATCAGAGATGTGCTAGTAAAGAGAATTGGTCAGCAACTAGAGGAGGCTTCGGTAAACGATATTTTGATTAAAGCACCAGATGGAGAGATTACAATGTATGATGTTGGTATAGTACAGAAAATTGTAAGGGAGTTTCTTATAAAAGATCACAATTCCGAGATTGAATCGGTTGGAGGTGGTGAACTTGAAGGGATAAGAAAGCCGGGGATTTTATCAGATGCCTCTAAGCTGATGGTTGCAAAACTTGTAGATGGATATCTTGCTGAAATCGCGAAGGATCCTAATTTACCATTGTCAGATTTTGTTAATCTTGCTGAGTTAGTTTCTAGCATCTCTCGTCCAGCTCATGATGGCCTTTACAGGGCTATTGACACATATTTGAAGGTAAAATTAATTCTTTGATTCGTTTTGCATAGTCCATTTTAAATTCAGTGTAGAGAATGCTCTTACATTGTTGTGTCTTAGTATGTTAAAATTTAAATTCTCTGCATATTATCAATTAATATTTTATCCGTTACACTAAAATGCTTCAAAACACTACAGGAGCACCCTGGTATCTGCAAAGGTGAAAAGAAGAGTATATGCCAGCTAATGGATTGCAGAAAGTTATCAGTTGATGCATCCTTGCATGCAGTGCAAAACGAGAGGCTACCGACACGTGTAATTGTGCAGGTACTACATTTCGAGCAGGTCAGAACCGCTGTGTCATCGGGTACTAGCACTCCAGACATAGCTAAAGGAATCAAAGACTTGAGCATTGGATCCAACGGTAGCTCAAGGTCGGGAACAACTAATCCGGAATATGACACGGATGGTGCGGGGACAGCCGAGGAATTAAAGGCATTAAGAAAGGAACTTGCGTTGTTGAGACAAAGCAACGGAGTTGGAAACAGTTTCAAAGATGGTGATGCTAAACCAAGCATGGATAAGGCTGTTATTGGAAAAATGAAAGGGTTGTTGAAGTCAAAGAAGTCTTTCATTAAGCTATGGGCAAGCAAAGGAGGACATGGTGAAAATAGTGGCTCAGATTCATCTGAGAGTATTGGTTCTGTTAACCCTGAAGAAGTTAAATCTACACCATCCAGAAATAGGAGGAATTCAGTTTCCTAAAAGTAGCTATTGGTTCATTTTCTTGTCTTTTCTTCTAATGTTTCTTTTCTTTCTTCTTTTGGGTTAGAGAACCTCAAAACTAGTGGTTTATCTCTTTCTAAATTAAGTTAAAGTATATATAGTTTAAAATAGGAAAATTGTGAAGAATGCAACTCATGTAGTAAAACCTTGGCATCTTTCCTATCAAAGTAGTTGTTTACTTATCAATAGATTAATGAAAAGTACTGAAGGAGATGATTTTACTGATATGTTTGGGATTAGTTTTGCTGGTACGCGGGCGAGTGATATAACTGTGTACACTGCTGGTGTAACGAGTTATAAGATTTGAATTAATAATAAATAAATGAGTAAATGTTAGGATGAAAACTTTATTTCCTCAGAAAAATAAAAAGATGAAAACTTCATAATTTGTTTTGTTATGTACATGTATGTGTATGATCTTAACCTATAAACTTGCAGTCTGACTTGAGATACAAGTAGTTTTGGTTGCATCTTACATTTATATATCATTATTTTATTATACTTTTTGTTATACTTTATTTAAACTTTTAAAAATACAAGAGAATGAATTCGATTGGAAGAGGGTTAGGGTCATGCAACCCAATTCCCTCACAACCATATAGAATTCTAAAACAAAAATAAATAACAAGCTCTTTTTACCCCTTCAGCAAGAAATAGTTCTACTAATCAATATTGAGAGATCGTGAGCCGCATCAACTCTCGGTGTCCGAGAATTCACAAGGAGGGAGTCATAGATGGTAGTACGAGCATAGGCAGTGGCGCAAGGAGGACGCACAGCACAAATGGGTCATTTAAGCATGCTGATTTTCAAGTGTAAGTGGTTAAGTTTCACATCGTCTATGAACGGGTAAAATGTTGGATTTATAAGAGGTAATTCATATACCTAATGCCTTAAGCTTTTGGGTGGAGATGTGGTGTCTCCTCTCTTGTGATCCTAGAGCAGCAGCTGCATGTTGTTTCTTTTCCGCGTCCCCGAACTCTCCAACAAAGCAAAACCCTATCCAAAGATAGAAAACAAGCCATGCGCGCACACAATCCCGCCAAAATATTGTCGCATCGAGCACAAAACCGTGGTGTGGATCCTAGGATTGTGCGATTCCACGATCCAGCTCGCGATCGACTACCTTGCCTATAACTATTGCTCTTTGCTTATTTAAGTGACTCATTTTGAAATAAAGCTATAGTTTGTATTTCAAAAATAAAAATAAAGCTATAGGTGGAGGATATGTAGAGTTACTGTGTGGAATGCAAGTGTGTCCAAATATATATATATATATATATATCATTTAGTTATTTCAAAAATACATATTATTTAATTCTTTTCTCTTTCTATTTTTTTTTAAAATATGTAAGTGTGTCCAAATATTATGTTGGAATGGTCATGACTATGCAAGAATTCCTCCGCATATACTATAATTTAAGAGTCACTAGACATTCTTTGCAGATTCATTTTCTTTTGTTTATTTTTCACAATTGTAGAGAGGAATTCGTGTAAGTGTAATCCAAAATGAGACTTCTAAAACGAACAGAATAAACAGAAGGGAAAAACAAAGTACCAATAGAACAGTGACAAGATGCAGGTGAGTGGTCTGAAATTGTAATTTAACTATCCCATTTGTTTACTGTTTCTAGCAAACACAAAAAGAAACAAAATTGGTCCACTAAAATCCACATAAACATGCTTTAAAATTCACGTCACAAACATTGATAATTACTGCCAATCCGGCACTCATTAACCACATACCAACCATTCTAGGGTGGATTATTTATCAATATTTAGTACAATAGTACTAGAAATAATAATAATATTGAATTAATTAAATTACTCCTAGTCCTAGGGCCACGTAACTGTGCCGCGGCAGAAAGTTTAATAAAACTTTAGTACTAGTAAGTATTAATAATAATGGATCAAATAGTAATTAATTGCTGAGGTATGTAACATTTAATAATCTACCTGTTAACTTCAGTTGTGACTACTTTGTTTCTTTCACAAGGTGTTTGATCAGCTTGGAGCTAAACCGAAATCTAAATTCAAGATTTTGCGTTTATTACAAAGGAGTGTAAATGTTTAAATCGAAGCCGTGAGAGTGATTATTTACTATAGACAAAACTGTGATGAAGATAGCAAAATTGAAACATATTCTTTCTTTCTGATAGTTATTTTTTATATAAATAAAATCCAATATATATGTATCTCATAAATTAGTTTATTTTATTTAAGTGTATAATTTTATTCAAGTATATATGTCTCTTTTGTAGAAGAGTTTTGTTTCTATTTAACTGTCGTCTTCAAAGTTCAATGCAATATTAAATATTGTTTTACCAATATTACCCTTAGTTATTTATTATAGAGAGAGAAATATATGAAATAAGATATTAAATAGATGAGACTATTATTGGAAAATGATAAATTATTGTATCAAAAATAGAAACATTTATTGATTTTCTTGATTTGTGTAAAATATCAAAAAATGACAATTAAAAAGTAACAGAGACACATGAACATTCTTGATTTTCCTTTTGATACAGTACATTCTTTCTGATAAAATGCCCTAACCTCGTTAATTTGTCTTCCTAATGCATTGAAGGGACAAAGAATACAAATACTGTGATTATTAATATTATTATAGTATATAAAAAATAAAAGATACACCAATAATTGTCCTTACATTTCACAAATTAATTTTGAACTGTATAGGGCCTAATCAAACTTAATTAAAAGCATTACTGGGGTTATAATGGCTCCAGTTCTCTAATTTAAATATACAATACCATGGTAGAGTCACATTTAACGACATATAAGTTGTTGCACTGCATATTACGTCAAAGTTTCAAAAGTTTATCTCAAATGGAATCCCATTCTCCACAAACATTAATTTTGTTGGAATTGGAAATACCTTTGTTCATATGAACGAAGATGTGGTCCATTATGGATAAAGATGGCAATTGCCACGTATCCAAATTCTGACTGTAATTTCTATGCCTATAAATAGATGCAGCTAGCACAATAATAATAAATCATCATACCTCATGCTCCACTTGAACTTTGGCATATTGATATCCCCACTGTAAAGTTGTCATCATAGAGCTTTAATTGTTTACAACTCATCTTGAAGTAGGTAAAATATTGTAGTAATTTAATTTTTTATAAATTGGAATTTATCTCAGTTCTCAAGTGACGAGAATAAGAGTAAGGTTGGAATGGAAAGATTGATCTAAATCTTGTATATCGAAATATAAAATAAATCCTATTACTAGCTTGCTATGTGCAGAGACGTATATATAGGAAAATGTTCAAATGAAGATAAACAAATACTCCTATAAATCTCCTCTAGGAAAAAAAAATACTCCTATAAATCTTGCAACAACAGGTATATAATGAATATTTACTTTCTAATGTATGCCATTCAAAAAATAAGGTGGAGTACTATATAATAAATTAGAAACACCAACAACGAATGCTTATTTACTCTTCTTTTTATGACAGAAGAATCAATGCTAATTACAATGTTTGAAATATAAATGAAGTCTGTTTTATGGAGAAAAAAATCATAAAAAACTAAAAGTCACAATTGTTTGGTTAGTATTGGACGCACATTGACAAACCACTTTAATACGTATAGAATTTCATCCGATCACGTTATTATATTTTAATAATTTTATCAAAAGTTACTACGTATCACCATGATTTTACCAAATTTACCATAAATTCAAACATTCGCACTCAAGTCAATTATGTGATTAATTATTGAAGTTGAAAAGATTAGGACACAAAATTACAATTAACAACTAATTCATGAGAAATAAAGTTAGGATGCATTACGGTGGTCGAAATTACTGAATAAAGTAAAATTTGATGGTGGGAGAGAAATGTGAAGGGAATTCTCCCCAAGTCAAGTCAAGTGTGGAAAAATTCCCAACATTGCGGAGAACCTGAGTTGCAGCCCTGAGTACCCACTTCTTGGGAATCCTGATTAGCCCCACAACATGACCCTACCCAATATTTGTAACTTAACCATGGTTTGAATATATACACTATAATATTAGTACTATTATTAAAAAATGAACAAATGTTGATTAGTTGATGATGCATGATTCCCACACACTCCTACTTTTCACCACTATATATACTAATATCATATATTATGCATAATTAAGTTTCCTTTCTTCACATAATTAACTAAAACCTGCACTGCATATATATCCTTAAGATATATAAAGACCATACAGTGTTACATTATCTATCTAGTTGATTCATGCATCTAATAATTGAAGATATATAAAATAAAATGAGTTGCAACGGTTGCCGAGTGTTGAGAAAGGGATGCAGTGAGGATTGCATGTTACGAGATTGTCTAACGTGGATACAAAACCCACAAGCACAGGCTAACGCCACTGTCTTTGTCACCAAGTTCTTCGGCCGTGCCACCCTCGTGTCTTTCCTTTCATCTGTTCCTCCCAACCAAAGATCATGTATGTCATAAAATTGTCATAGTAATCTCGGATAAACAAAAGTTGATGTATCTGGTTCAACATCAAACGTTTGTTGATCCAACTTTCTCTTATTTATAAATAGTCACATATAATGAATTATTTTATATTCTTAAAATTTATAACATGTATTCAATTATATTACAGCTTTGTTCCAGTCACTTATGTATGAAGCTGTTGGGAGAACTATAAATCCAGTAAATGGAGCAGTTGGGCTGTTATGGACTGGAAAGTGGCAATTCTGTCAACTTGGTGTTGAACAAGTGCTGAGAGGTAACGGCGGCATGTTGACGGCACTCCCTGATCAGTTGTTAGGTGTGGATCATGAGAGTAGTGAAAAGGGTAGTTCAATTCATCATCAGCAAGAGTTTATTATGGGAGAGAATTGTAGTGAAGAAGCAGAATCTGGGTTGATGGTGAGAAGAAGGTGCATCCAAGCAAAAAAGCAACGTGCGGAGACACATGAGTCTAAGGAATCGAAGTCGTCCACGTTGGGAAGTAGAACAGGAACAGAAGATTGTTCTTATGTTTATGCTAATTCTCAAACTCAAAGGAACCAACTCCTTGTACTATTCTTATGATCTCATGCCTTTTTTGTTTATTTATTCTTAATTTTGAAATAAATATCCCATAACTTTATAATAAGAAGGAAATTGTATTGGTCACATGTATTTTGACACATTAATTATGACAACAAAGTATTATGGTAAATAATTGTGACCACCAAGTATTTTTCTATAATAACGAGTGACTTTTGTTTTGGTAGCTATAATATATTTTGTTGTTGATATTCGTCTAAATTTTAAAATTAATAGTTTTAGTCATATCATTTATGTGGACAAATAAATAGAATAAAATTTATTTTATAGTTCAAATTTTTTTTGTAGAGTAGTCACATACATACAATTACAAACATGATACCACAAATATTAGAGTAAATCATAAAAAAGCTACACTACACAGTGGCAACCAATATACTACCTCCGTTCCTTTTTAATTGTCACATTTTGACATTTTACACAAACCAAGACAAACTATAAATGTCACTACTTTTGATACAATAATTTATATTTTTACTATAATAACCTTATTCATTTAATATATAATCTCATATATTTCTCTCTCCGTAATAAATAACTAAGGATAATATTGGTAAAACAATATTTAAAGTTGCATTGAACTTTGAAAGTGACAGTTAAAAAGGAACAAAAAATTTCTTCAAAAGTGACAATTAAAAAGGAACGGAGGGAGTAATTGGCAAGAACTTGGAAAAGCTACATATCCAATTGCCATTCTCATCTCGATCCACACGCATACCAGGCTCAATCCATTCAAAATTCCAAGCACTCAATAGCATAGCAAGAGTTTACAATACAACGCACTAGAAAGGCTCCCTCAAAAAATATAGGCACTGCCAAGATAAAATAATACACACTCTTTAATGCACACTTTGCAATGCACTTGTTTTAAATATTTCCCATTAATAATATAAAGTCTTCAACACTATATTCAAATTGGTCTTGGGTTGCGTCATGTGAGTGGTTCTTTCATGTACTAGTAGTACTCCAACTCTCTTCAAAAAAAAAACTATATATGAAAATATTCGTCTACCTTACCTTATCTAGTCTAAACTTTGATTTACCCTGTGTTGGCTAGAATTTTGTTTTTTCACAACTGATAATTTGTCTCCTTTTGTTCGCTATAGCTACTAATGTGAATGTACATATGTCAAGCCTATGAAGATTATACAAGTGAAAATTTCACTAAAAATAGTGATAATTCTACGACTTAACGCGGCATAGCAAAGAATGGGAAGTATGTACAATAATATCACGGTCACGGGCATTGACTCTTCGAGTTGGCATTGAATCAATCAAGTCAAATAATGCTAACTTTTTCCAGTAGTCACGAATGGGCTGTTTCACCAAATTTTACCAAAGTTGTAAATGCATGTGTCCCACTTTTAAAAAAAAATGCGCCAAGCAATTTACTACTGATTCCGTTTTAGTACATCCAAAAATAGAAAATTGCTAAATGTCGTGAGGGGTTATATAGCGAAGCCTTCACGAAGCAAATATCTCTCTCCTCCGTGTATTCTGCAAAAGCCACTGTTTTAATTGGTTAAGATTCATTCGGGATGATTTCTGGAAGATTTCCTTTGCTTTAAATAGCACAACATCCAAAAATATTACACCTTTACACTCAAGTCAGAATCATTTACATTAAATATCGAACTTAACACATTTACACTTTAAATAACTTATTTTATAAAACATAATTAATCTTATTTGTTTATAGTAGTTTATAGAATCATGTGTTTCAGCCTGAGGATTTCTTTTGTTACCACCACAGAATTTTGGACTGTAAATGGGACTAGCCCTTAAGAAGACGGCACTGTTATGGGACCACAAAATAGCATGAAATGGGCCTCTAAGATTGGACCACATTCGTGGCTTTGATCCTTGACCGTTGCTTTTCTCACTTCATCGAAAGCTAAGAAACACTATTATTTTACGTTTTTAATCCCATCGGCAGTTAACTACCACCGGATCCTTCACATCGGCAGTTAACTGCCGATGGGAAGGAAACCAGCGGCAGTTAGCTGTTGTTGCCATGTTTTGCCTATATTTTTCAAAACTTCACATTTTTTCATCTTAATATGAACAAAAACGAGAAAATGAGTGAATAAAAACGATAAAATATATGCGATTAAAGTGAAAAAGCTAACAAAAAAGACAGCTAATTTTTAAGTTAAAAATTGTTTTTAATTATTTTAAAAACAGATTTAATTTTAACAAAAACTAATTCTAACAATTTATAAAAACTGATTTTTTAAAATCAGTTTTTCTTTAAATTGTTAGAATTAGTTTTTTTTTTAAATTAAATATGTTTTTCAAAAACTGATTTTTTAAATCAGTTTTTTAAAAAATTAAAACTATGTTAGAATTAGTTTTTGTTAAAATTAAATCTGTTTTTAAAAAAATTAAAACAGTTTTTAAGTTAAAAAATTAGCTGTTTTTTTTCTAGCATTTTCACTTTAATCGCATGTCATTTTATCGTTTTTGTTCACATTAAGATGAAAAAATGTGAAGTTTTAGAAATATAGGCAAAACATGGCAACGTGCCGCTGTTTTCCTTCCCATCGGCAATTAACTGCCGCCGCGTCTTTCCCATCGGCAGTTAACTGCCGCTGGGGTTAAAAACGTAAAATACTGGTGTTTTTTTTAGCTTTGTATGAAGTGGGAAAAGCAAGTTTCTTGATCCTTTTACTCGCACATTACAATCCTCATTCTTAGAATTGTTTGATTTTAGTGACAATGACAATACATACACTCACTTTAAATTCATTGTACCATATTGCTTGTGATCTAAGTTAATCACCAAAGAGGTTCTTCAAGTAACACAGCTATCTACACATTATTTTTCTACTGTTTTTAGGTTGGGGAAAAATATCTATCATTGTATTTTGCTGATTTTAAATGTCAATATTTGATTGTCAAGAAAAGCTTTACATACAAGAAATTTAGATTAGATTATATTGTAGACATTTAGATTAGATTATATTGAAAACTATAATATACTTTTTTTCAGTTGAATAAAAGAAATGGATATTTAAAACTAATAGAGCATAATACACCATTGATTCAAATGAAGATCTAGGCAACAAACTACCTACTAAACAATAATTAGTTGATTACATATTCATATATACACAGACAGACAGACACTCAGCTTTTCCTCAAATGACAGGTAACTGTATACATCTTAATTAATCTAACTATCTAGTGAGAGAGAAAAGCTATTTTTTTTTCCTTTTGAAAACTGTAATATTCAGACACATGGGATACACTACACACAAGACATTCAAGACCACAGTAGGTTTCAGAAACCAGCAAACAAAAACCAGCTATTGACTCTCCATTTCATTCCATTCTATTATCTTCTTTTGTGTCAAATAAAAGGCTTGGGAGAGTAGTGTGTTAGCATTAGGAGTGAGAGCTGTCAGGTCAATAAAATCAGTTCTACACATGTGTTTGTTGTTAAGAAGCTGGCGCAACGAGAAAGTTGTAACATATGCGTTCTTAGGCTACAATCCTTGACCTGCCACAATATTTTTAGATAAGAACAGTGATATAGTAAAAATTAGAACGAAAAAGCTTCGGACAAACATGATTAATTACCTGCATGGCTGCTAAGGAAGACAAAAAATCCTTGCATTGTTGAAGCAAAAACCTTTCCTTTGATGTTACCTTTAGGATCTCCGCTACCAAGCAGTTAGTTTCATCCACCTGCTACAATCGAATGGTTTTCAATATACTAATAGAATATAAGTGTAAATATTTGCTCATCTCAAACCCAACTCCCGCTTCCCCTCTCTCTATGCATGAACCATTCCATGAGTGGCCTAGTATGAAACTTAAAAGAACGTGTTTGGATAAATAGCTTAATTAAGTGCTTATTGCTTATGAAAATATGCTAAAAACAATGTATGGACATGTCATAACCTATTTTCATAAGCTCTCTCAAAGTCTCACAGTGCTTATGCCAGTATATAAGCTCAAATTAGTCCATCCAAACAGGTCTTAAATAACAATTGGCTTTTGGCCTTGAGGAATGTTGTCCTTCAACTCTTCCAGAATTAAGCACTATGGGGAGGGAGTCAAACTATTTTCATTTAAGTTATAAACTGTTTTCATAAGCTATGCTGGAGAGCTTATGAAAATAAGCTAAAAACAACGTATGGACATGTCATAACCTATTTCATAAGCTCTCCCAAACAGTCTCACGAGTGCCTTATGCCAGTAAATAAGCTCAAATTAGTCAATCCAAACAGGTCTTAATAAACAATTGGCTTTTGGCCTTGAGGAATGTTGTCTTCAACTCTTCCAGAATTAAGCAAGGGTTCCTGTGGGAGGGAGTCCGAGTACAGTTAATAATAAGTTGGATTTACTGAATTTGCTTTTTGATAAAGTAAAATGGTCCATATAGTGGGAAAATGTTTTGGTGGTTATTGTATAATGCAGCAAATGGTGTTGATTTGATCCATCAAAACTGACCCCACCAAATAAGCTGAGTTGTTACAAATGCAAGCTCCTTTTCATCATATATTTGAAAAGGTGACCACAGAAGGCAAAACAATAACAATAATAAAATCTATGATGGCTGCAGAAATGAACCCACACATACAACCATGTGTGGGATATTGTGCATCTTAGCCCAGATCCAGGGGATAGTTCAAGGAACCACACATCAATCATTTCGAAAGAATTTAAACAATCTATCCAGGTTTTACAATGCAATCACTATGCTACAATTAGAATTTTGATCATTTCCTTGGGTAGTGTGAAATTGACACTACTAAATATTTAGAGCTCAAAAGCAAATGAAGTGGAGATTGACAAGAAACCTAGCAACACATCAAATACTTAAAAAACAAGAACAAGGGTGGTGCGCTATATGTATATACACAGCTAAAAAAAAAATATTTCATATATACACGGCTAAAAAAAATATTTGGTAGGTCAAATAGGTATCAGTTATTGAATATAATATTTTTTTAGAATAATGTCACAACTCCCAAGTGTTGTTTAACCCTATGAGAAAGACGAGGATAAGACGCCAATTTTAATGTGCCCATGCTATGACCATAGACGATGACAAAAGCTAAGCACATATAGGTAAGAATATGTTCTACTTGATAAATGATTCATAGGCGCTTACTAGCCAAGATATCTTTCATACTTTTTGTTTGATTATGTTTCAACTTAATATCTTATTGTGATTTTTTTTTTTTTTGACATAACCATCTAGTTCTTGGGGAAAGGGGCCCTTGTAAATTTGAGTTTGACATGGAGTTATGTTAGGCCTAGCCAAGGATTGTTCCAATCAAGGATCAAAACTTGGTTACTCCAAATCAATTGAATTTAACTGAAGCTCGTGAAGCACTTGGACGCCACCACTTGGTTTATATGACATCCAGACAGTGGACAATAGTGTGTCCTACATTATGAGCTTTTGATCCATTAAGATTTTAAATTTTCTGCATTTACAAAAGATTCTGCACAAAATATCAATCTAAATAAGAATTCTTTAATTTATTTTTCATTATATTTGCAAAAAGCAATAAATATGATCTATTAAATGGTAATGAAATGGGTAATGGGTAAACTAACAAGCTAATTTTGGCTCTATTTTGAAGAATTTAAAATCCAATTATCTTTTTCCAAGGATTATAATAACAATCAATAAATGGTAGAATGGCTTCACTTGATTTGACAAAATCTTAACCAATCAAGGAATGTTTTACTTCTAACTTAAATGCCCAACTTTTGAGCAGAAGTCCAGACAATAAATTTTAAACACTTCATTGATGCTTCAAAATTAAAAGAACCATGCACCTTATAAAAACTCACCTTTGACGAAAGAGAATATATTGAGGATGCCATTGCTTGCATCACATCAACTGCGGACCCCAAAGCATCCTTCAAATTTGGCACATCGGCCTGATAAAAAAATAACAGTTCAATATTTGACAGACTATTTTAAATTAGTATGGAGTATCCAAAAATTGCAGTACATACTGTTGCTTTTTCAACAAGCGGAAGACGGAGAGTACTGGCCCTCAAAGCTTCAGTTGCTCCAAGTACAGAACTGGAGTGATCTCTATCTAAAAGGGCCCATTCTTCTAAATACGAAATCTATGACAGAGCACAATATACTTCAATTATGAGAAATAATAATAGTAAAATAATTAATACTGATCAAATATTCAAATGCATTTCCAATTATGATCTTAATCTAAAAATAACACTGAATCCTTTGCAACACATGCTTGAAATATTGGCGAAATATTATTGAATCATACCTGTCCCTTTAGAATGGAAGTGAGCTTCAACTTTTGCCTCAGCAATACCAGCTTGATTCTTTTAAGTATGACTGAATGCCGAAGCTCTGAGATTGTTACCCATGCGTTCCACAAATGTGTCTGGCACAATAAAATCATCTAGTTTAGCTTTAGCGTATAGTACATTACCATGTGTAAGTATTGTTATCGGCCAACAGTGTTGCCACTGTCATCCTAAACATTGTAGGAGTACATTATTCCGTGACACACGAGTTAACACTTAATAACATTGTCAGCATAGTGAAAAACCATAAAAGCATTTAATTATTGAATGTCACTAAGAAGACCAGTAGAACTCCACACCCTATAAAGTATTGTAAAAAAGCTTAAATGGGGACAACTTTGATGGACACCTGACTCATTGTCAACATGTTTTTAGGTTAAGCTGTAGAACAAAGGTTTCTACTTGAGATAAACTTAAACCTTTTCCAGCAACTACTTTGATTTTCTGTGCATATGGCCAATCAACACATTCCTTATTTCTGCATATAATAATTTTGTCCGCATAGATAGAAGGTTTATGACAGGTTTGTTAGTTGGAAGGAGTTAGAGTGCGTTAGTTGCAATCAGTTGAGATTGAGATAGTTAGAGAGGTAGACTATGTTAATATTGATATAGAAAGGGATGAAAAGGAGACTCCGAGACTGCATTGACTCTTGTGATTTGAGATAGTGTTGGGGCCTTTGCCCTTTTGGCATACGAACGTACAGACCCTCAAAGCTCTACAATATATTGTATAATCAGGGGATT
>WNNG01000555.1:0-11179 GCA_018208015.1 Medicago ruthenica | reverse complement strand
TTTCAAACACAAAACTTGAATGAAAAAGGGATGGTTTGACGTATGTCTCTCCATTTCCCCGATTGAACGAATGCGTGATGTATGTCTCGTCGTTCGGACAATCGTCATTCTATTTTCAACGCATCCAACCACACCAAACCAATTCTTGGCCCTTTATGGTCAATTTGAACCCTTTGGTCCCTCGTGACCGTTTGACCCTTTCTCGACTCGGTTGAGTCACTTTGGTCAATGTTCGACTCGGTTGAGTCCATTGAACCTTTTCTTGATCCCGTTGGATCAATTGAACCCTTTTTCGACTCGGTTGAGTCACTTTGGTCAATGTTCGACTCGGTTGAGTCCATTGAACCTTTTCTTGATCCCGTTGGATCAATTGAACCCTTTTTCGACTCGGTTGAGTCACTTTGGTCAATGTTCGACTCGGTTGAGTCCATTGAACCTTTTCTTGATCCCGTTGGATCAATCGAACCTTTCTCGACTCGGTTGAGTCATTTCATCCTTTTTGGTCCCCTCGCGGCCAATTCGAACTCTTTTTCCCTAACGGACATGTTTTATCTATTCTAGCACGATTCGAAACAAACGCTTAAGCCTCCCATGCGCGAGCACACAAGCTACGTTTTATCGCAAGAATACGATCAAAACATCGTTCTTTTAAAAATAACCAACAAATACGTTTTTCTACCAAAGAACTACGTAGCTTTGATTTCTCCATCGTACCGGGAGATACGTAGGAGCAAGATCATCATCTTGTCAAGCACAATAATAAAACTTTCCTTTTCCCTTTTATCATTTTTTTTCTATTTCCCTTTTATATATACATATTCAAGCATGCAAGCAAAGCTTTTAAAAAACATTTAAGCCTTAGTTAACTAGGAGGTTCCCGTTGAGTACAACGGACGTGAGGGGTGCTAATACCTTCCCCTTGCGTAATCGACTCCCTAACCCGATAATGGTTGCGATGACCATCCTTTCCTCATCGTCAAGGGTTTTATTATCGTTTCCCTTCAAAATAAAAAACTTAAGGGTTTATCAACGTTCCCTTTAAACAAAAACTTTGGTGGCGACTTCACACAACCTTGCTAGCGTTTGCGTATGCTCGAGGTTTGCGCATTTTTAACGACATCGCACACCTTCCACAACTCGGAAGTAGTCCAGTCCCCTTGTTACTAACATGAGATTTTTCACTATAATCACAAAGATTACAATTGCTCAAGCACATAGCTAGAGACTTCCTTGCTCAAACACACAGTATGAGACTTCCTTGCTCAAACACACAGTATGAGACTTCCTTGCTCAAACACAAAGTATGAAACTTCCTTGCTTAAACACAAAGTATGAGACTTCTAGTTGCTCAAGCACACAAGCAAGAGACTTTTGATCAAACAGAATTACAAAGAAATTTGTTTGAGTTGAACACTTGATATACTATCAGTGGTGTTCACAAAATACAACACAGATTCAGACTCTATACTTAAGAAATTCTAAGATAAAAAGGTTTGTAAGAATTTCTAAGTTATTTGATGACTTTCAGATTTGGCAGACTTGCGTTTCCAGAAAATAGAGTACTGTGTTTTCAGAGTCTTGAGTCTTTTTCTTCAAATCTTCAATCCTTTATAGAGGAATAAAGAGCTGTTGTGAAGATGCCATGTCATCAAATAGAGCCGTTGGAATTAGAAGCTTCAGCCAACATTAAATCCTTCCTGTTATGGTGTACGCACAGAAAACAGAGCAATACGATTTGAATGGTTTCCTTAAAAACTGGTGCGTGTTTCGTCCATGGAGGAAAAGGTTGCAGAGAGCGGTTATGACTGTACAGTATTTTACTTGAAATTCTGGCCAGGCAATAAGAAGGGTTACCAGGTTCTGAACCAAACAGGTTCTGAACAATACGCAGGGCACAATAAATTGCAAAAGCAGAGCACAAGTAAACACACTGCAAGAGCAGGAAAGTAAAAAGGCACACAAGGTTTGTTAACCCAGTTCGGAGTAAACACCTCCTACTCTGGGGGATACCAATCCAGGAAGGAAATCCACTATTGGAATTAATCCTTAAGACTCAGACACTGACTCCCAGTTCTTATCCCAAGCAATTAACCTCCACCTAGTCAGACTTCTACCCAACTCTGAGTATTAGAATCCTCTAACTTCCTATTCAAGCAACTAAACCCAGCTACTTGAACAACCCTTAACAATACCCTGTTTTTGAACACAATTTCAATGACAGACCTTCATTCGTACCTACAGGCTTTGAATGAATTTACAACTCAATAAAAACTCTAAACCAACTCAAACAATGAGTGGTGCACAATAAAAAACTCTAAGTTTAAAACACAGACTCAATTCTGAATTATAACTCTGAAATCGTAAGTCTTGAATAGCAGCAATACTCCTCCTTTTATAATCTTCAGCAAAGCTCTTAATAATTCTGTAGCCAATCTTCTAAAATTGATTTGTTTATGAATTATGATTGGTCCAATAAGGAAACAAATAAAACCACATTGTATCTTTGAAAGATTGAAACAAAAAAATACGAGTTTCCATATAACTGAACCAAATCTTCATTAGATCTTCCATAAATCAATCAGCATTCTAGAAGCATTAATCCATAATAAACCCTTAACATATCTTGCAAAGATTCGCGTAAAAATAACTTGAAAACAACCAGCTTCTGATGAAGTCAACATAAGTCAACGCTGGCATCAGAACCTGAATCAGCTTCTGAAGTGCTACAGTGCTTCTGATGAGCATTCAGCTTCTGATGTAAAATTCAGCTTCTGAACAGCTTCAAATGAGAAAACTTGTAACTGAAGAATTGTTCTAAATAAGGAGATTCTTCTAAACAACACTTTGGTTTTGCCAAAATATGCAGCCAACACCAAAATACTCAACAATCTCCCCCTTTGGCAAATTTTTGGCTAAAACCATCCAAGTTCTTCAATCTCCCTTATAATCAACTCAGCAATGAAGAACTCCACAATAAAATAACATAGCATAGAGCTAAGCAACGGACAAACATAATCTGAGCTATGCTTAAACCAACAAAAAATAATCAGTTTCAGCTTCTGAACACTGATACACAAAAATCAGCTTCTGATACATATGAAGCACACAAAAACCAATTACTGATCAGCTCCTGATCATCACAAACACTCCCCCTGAAGCTCAGCATACATCAAACTCCCCCTTACTTCCCCTTACTTCTGAACTGCAGTGAAAAATGGTATCAGGGCACACATATTGCAGATGGATGTGAAGAGTGCATTTCTGAATGGATATTTGCAAGAAGAGGTATATGTTGAACAGCCTAAGGGTTTTGTGGATCCTAAGTTTCCAGAACATGTATACAAGTTAAAGAAGGCTTTATATGGATTGAAGCAAGCACCAAGAGCATGGTATGAAAGGCTTACTCAATTTCTTGTGGCTCAAGGATACAGAAAAGGTGGTTCTGATAAAACATTGTTTGCAAAAGATGAAAATGGGAGTATGATGGTTGCTCAGATCTATGTTGATGACATAGTTTTTGGTGGAATGTCTCAGAAGATGGTCAAACTGTTTGTTCAGCAAATGTAGTCAGAATTTGAAATGAGCTTAGTTGGTGAACTTACTTATTTTCTTGGATTACAAGTCAAGCAAATGGAAGATACAATCTTCATCTCTCAGAGAAAATATGCCAAGAACTTAATGAAGAAGTTTGGAATGGAATCAGCTGCTCATAAGAAGACACCAGCTGCTACTCATCTGAAGTTGACCAAAGATGAACATGGAGTTTCAGTTGATCAAAGTCAGTACAGAAGCATGATAGGGAGCTTATTGTATTTAACTGCAAGCAGACCTGATATCACTTATGTTGTTGGAGTTTGTGCAAGATATCAAGCTGATCCTAAGATGAGTCATCTGACACAAGTTAAAAGGATCCTGAAGTATGTGAATAGCACAAGTGACTATGGAATCATGTATTCACACAGTTCAAGTTCTGAACTGATGGGATATTGTGATGCTGACTGGGCTGGAAGTGCTGATGACAGGAAGAGCACTTCAGGAGGTTGTTTCTTTTTAGGAAATAACTTAATTTCTTGGTTCAGCAAGAAACAAAACTGTGTTTCATTGTCAACTGCTGAAGCTGAGTATATTGCTGCTGGGAGTAGTTGCTCACAACTGGTGTGGATGAAGCAAATGCTTGAAGAATACAACATAAAACAAGGCACTATGACCCTATTTTGTGACAATTTGAGTGCTATCAACATCTCTAAGAACCCAATACAGCATTGCAGATCTAAACACATAGACATCAGACACCATTTCATCAGAAACCTTGTGGAAGACAAGATCATTCAGCTGGAACATGTAGCTACTGAAGAACAAGTTGCTGACATTTTCACAAAGTCCTTGGATTCTAAACAGTTTGAAAACTTAAGGAGCAAGTTAGGTGTGTGTTTACATGAAGATTTATAGCAATTACTGCAAACTGGATGTGAGGAAGATTGAGTACCTGCCAGTTGTGCCTATGCTAAGTGTGATCCTGAACCTGAGTCTGAGTCTGATATGGTTTCAAGGATCTGTGTTCCTTGTTTTGATTTTAATCCCTATTTGAAGCCTGAAGTTTGTCAGAATTTTGTGGCAAAAAAGGGGGAGAAAAGTTGTTCAGAATGTGTGCCATTGATTCAGAAGGTGACTAGTCTTGCTCTGATACCAAGCATTATGCTCCTGAAGAACCTTTGCAGCAACAAGAGATGTCAAGATATAATCAAGAGGGAATATGTGTCTCAGGGGGAGTTCATGATAGTTGTTATTCTTAGTGATACTGTGTTCCTGAAGTGTGGTCCTGAAGAACAATTGTGTTCAGCTCCTGAAGTATGTTCTGATACCATTTTTCTCTGTAGTTCAGTAGTAAGGGGGAGTTTGTATGAGAAGCTGAGTTGCAGGGGGAGTGTTGTGAAGCTTAGTATTTGTTTATGCATTTGTGAAGCTTCAGGGGGAGTGTGTGATGATCAGGAGTTGATCAGTAGCTCTGATACTATGGTTGTGATGATCAGGAGTTGATCAGTACTTGGTTTATATGTGCTTCAGGAGTTCAGAAGCTGAAGCTATTGTTTAACATAGATGAATCCGCTGCCTAAACGAATTGCTATGATGTATTATTGTGGAGTTCTTCTTTGCTGAGTTGATGTTATGGGAGATTGAAGAACTTGGATGGTTTTAGCCAAAAATTTGCCAAAGGGGGAGATTGTTGAGTTTTTTGGTGTTGGCTGCATATTTTGGCAAAACCAAAGTATTGTTTGGAAGCATCTCCATGATTAGAACATTTCTTCAGTTGCAAGTCTTTACATTTGAAGCTGTTCAGAAGCTGGAAATGCCATCAGAAGCTGAATGCCTCATCAGAAGCACTGTAGCACTTCAGAAGCTGAATTCAGGTTCTGATGCCAGCGTTGACTTCTGTTGACTTCATCAGAAGCTGGTTAGTTTCAAGTTATTTCTACGCGAATCTTTGAGAGATTTGTTAAGGTTTTATTATGGATTAATGCTTCAAGAGTGCTGATTGATTTGTGGAAGATCTAATGAAAATTTGGCTCGTATTTATGAAGATCATATTTTCTGAAGCAATCCTTGAAGAGATACTTTGCAGAATTATATGTTTCCTAATTAAGCCTTGCATAATTTAGAAACATATCAATTCAGAAGATTTGAATCAGTTTAATTCTGATTGCTGAAGATTATAAAAGGAGGTTGCTGCTATGTTTTGAAGACTTACGATTTAACAGAGTATTATTCAGAGAATAGAGTCTGTGTTTTAAACTTAGAGTTTTTATTGTGCACCACTCAGTTTGAGCAGGTTTAGTGTTTTTATAGAGTTGTAATTCATTCTAAGCCTTTAGGCACGAATGAAGTTTTGTCTTTGAAGTTGTCTTCAAAAACAGGGGAGTTTTGTGTTCAGAACTGGTTTAAGTTCAAAGGGTAGTTCAAGTAGCTGGGTTGCAGTTGCTTGAATAGGAAGTTAGAGGTTTTTCTAATACTCAACGTGTTGCGTAGAATTCAAGACTAGGAGGAAGATAATTGCTTAGGCTGGGAACTGGGAGTCAGTGTCTTGAGTCATAAGGATTATTTCCTATAGTAGAATTCCTTCCTGGATTGGTATCCCCCAGAGTAGGAGGTATTTACTCCGAACTGGGTTAACAAACCTCTGTGTTTTTAGCTTTCCTGCACTTTATTTTTCTGCTGATTATTTGCTTTTATATTGTGCTAAGTTCTGTTCAGAACCTGTTGGTTCAGAACCTGTTTGTATCTCTTAAGTTTTGCCTGGCCAGAATTTCAATTGGTATCAGAGCACACTTCAGGGCACACTTGTTCTTCAGGGCCACACTTCAGGACCCTTCAGGACCATATCATCACTCAGGATAACAACTATCATGTACTCCCCCTGAGACACATACTCCCCCTCAAGCATATCTTGACATTTCTTGATGTAATGCATCTGAATTCTGAAAAATTCTTCTATCAGCTTCTGAAACATAGAGTTCTGATGAAACACACTCTGAACAGCTCTTGTCTGAGCTTAACCACAAGTTTTTCTCCCCCTTTTTAGCCACAAAATTATGACAAGGCTCAGTCTTCACATAGGGATTAAAAACTGCACATACATCATCAGAATCAGTCCCAGCATCCACTTCAGACCCAGGTTCAGGCATACACTCAGCATTAGCAAAACTGGCAGGTACTCTAACTTCCTCACATCCAGTTTGCAATAATTGCTATAAATCCTTATGCTGACTAACATTTGAAGAACCACAACCAAAACCATTCCTCCCAGCAATTTGTTTCTCAAAATCAGCCACTATTTTCTGATCACAAGTCCTAGCAACTTCAGACTTACAAGAAAATAGTACCTTCTGAGCAGGAACATGAACTTTGCTCCAGACTTTGGATGGTCCAGCACCAGAATTCTTCTGTGCTATAGGAATTGGCTTGCTGTCATCAACAACAGCCTTTCCTTTTCCTTTGTTCAGATTCTGAGCAATACCTTCACACTTTGGTTTCCAAACTTTCTTGATTTTCCTTTTGTTCATAGCTGGTTCAACTTTTCTGTGTTGCACATGTTTGGGATAACCATGCAATTTGTAACAAAAAGGTTTAATGTGACCCTTTTTACCACAATGATGACAAACCCAAGGTTGATTCCTTCTTTTGTTTCTGTTAAACTTCTGGGAATGCATCTGAGCATGCTTCTGAGGCAGCATCTGAACTTGCTTATGAGGTATCATTTGAGTTGGCTTCTGACCTTGCATCTGTGCTTGTTTCTGAGGTCTCCTCTTTGATGTTCCAACCAAAGAATCATGAGTTTGAGTAGCAGGAACAAACTGACTAACAGGATTTTTCTCCTTGAGCTTCAGACTCTGATCAACATAACCTAACCCAGTTTTTCCTTGCTTCTGGACATCTAGAATCTCCTCCAACTTATCAGTAGCAGAGTTCATCATCCTAACTTGCTTCTTCATCTGATCAAGTTGGGAATTCAGTTGGCTCACTTCATCCTTTAAATCAGAGTTTTGTACCAAAAGTTCACCTTTCTCAGCCTCCAGTTGACAAATGTTCTTCTTCTGATCCACTACTTGATTGCAAACTTCTAAACTTTTGATGTATAGATTCTTGTAATTTTCAGCCAGTTCATCATATGAGAGTTTTGCAACTTCAGACACAGATGAGGCTACAGACTCTGAGTCAGACTCAGAAAATGTCTCTGACTCTGAAAATGCATCAGACTTTGAACTAGCTCCTGAGTTCTGTTTTAACCTTACCATCAGGCCTGTATTAACCTTAGCAGATTCACTCTCAGCACCTTCTTCAGAACCATCATCAGACCATGAAGCAGCTAGACTCTTCTTCTTCTGCTTCTTAAGAAAAGTAGGACATTCTGTCTTGATATGTCCAAAGCCCTCACACTCAAAGCACTGAACACCTTGTGATTGTTTACTATTTTCTTCAGTCTTGGCCTTTTTTAAATCATTATGAGGCTTGCTATTGTTGAACCTGATGTTCTGACCCTTGGATTTGGACTTTCTATCAACAAGCTTCAGAATCTTATCAAACTGTCTCCCCAGCACCCCAAGTGCTTCTGACAAGTCATCATCATACTCTTCAGACTCTTGGTGAACACCAGCTTCAGAATTGACAGCAAGAGCTATTCCTTTCCCTTTCTTATCAGGCTGTTTACAAAAGGCAGTTTCAAAATTGAGCAATGACCCAATCAGCTCCTCAAGCTTCATAGTGGTAATATCATGAGCCTCCTCTATGACTGTAACCTTCATATCAAATCTTCTGGGCAGGGACCTGAGGATTTTTCTCACTAACTTCTCATCAGACATCTTCTCCCCAAGAGAATCAAAGGAATTGGCCATATCCAGCACATTCATGTAAAAATCCTGAATGGATTCATCTTCATCATCTTCAGGTTCTCAAACTTTGTTGTGAGCAACTGAAGTCTGGATAGTTTAACCTTAGAGGTTCCTTCATGAGTGGTTTTCAGAATTTCCCAAGCATCCTTTGCCACAGTACATTGCTTGATGAGTCTGAACATGTTTCTATCAACACCATTGAAAATAGCATTCAAAGCCTTTGAGTTTCCATGTGACAGATCATCCTCAGCTTTGGTCCATTCTTCTTCAGGCTTCAAAACTTCAGTTTTATTACCATCTTTGTCTATAACCACAGGATGATCCCAGCCTTCCAAGTTCTGCTGTCAATGGATTTCAGGAATGCACACATCCTGGATTTCCAGTACTCATAATTGGTGCCATCAAGTAGGGGTGGTCAGTTGACATAACCTCCTTCTCTATCCATGCTTGCCAGAAATTAATTCCTCTGGATCTCACCCAAAATACAGGCAGGGTGCCTGCTCTGATGCCAATTGAAATTCTGGCCAGGCAATAAGAAGGGTTACCAGGTTCTGAACCAAACAGGTTCTGAACAATACGCAGGGCACAATAAATTGCAAAAACAGAGCACAAGTAAACACACTGCAAGAGCAGGAAAGTAAAAAGGCACATAAGGTTTGTTAACCCAGTTCGGAGTAAACACCTCCTACTCTGGGGGATACCAATCCAGGAAGGAAATCCACTATTGGAATTAATCCTTAAGACTCAGACACTGACTCCCAGTTCTTATCCCAAGCAATTAACCTCCACCTAGTCAGGCTTCTACCCAACTCTGAGTAATAGAATCCTCTAACTTCCTATTCAAGCAACTAAACCCAGCTACTTGAACAACCCTTAACAATACCCTGTTTTTGAACACAATTTCAATGACAGACCTTCATTCGTACCTACAGGCTTTGAATGAATTTACAACTCAATAAAAACTCTAAACCAACTCAAACAATGAGTGGTGCACAATAAAAAACTCTAAGTTTAAAACACAGACTCAATTCTGAATTATAACTCTGAAATCGTAAGTCTTGAATGGCAGCAATACTCCTCCTTTTATAATCTTCAGCAAAGCTCTTAATAATTCTGTAGCCAATCTTCTAAAATTGATTTGTTTCTGAATTATGATTGGTCCAATAAGGAAACAAATAAAACCACATTGTATCTTTGAAAGATTGAAACAAAAAAATACGAGTTTCCATATAACTGAACCAAATCTTCATTAGATCTTCCATAAATCAATCAGCATTCTAGAAGCATTAATCCATAATAAACCCTTAACATATCTTGCAAAGATTCGCGTAGAAATAACTTGAAAACAATCAGCTTCTGATGAAGTCAACATAAGTCAACGCTGGCATCAGAACTTGAATCAGCTTCTGAAGTGCTACAGTGCTTCTGATGAGCATTCAGCTTCTGATGTAAAATTCAGCTTCTGAACAGCTTCAAATGAGAAAACTTGTAACTGAAGAATTGTTCTAAATAAGGAGATGCTTCTAAACAACACTTTGGTTTTGCCAAAATATGCAGCCAACACCAAAATACTCAACATTACTGTTGACAGTGACAGTTGTTGACTTCTGCTTTTCCTTAAAACTCAGACTTCAGAAGTTGCTCTTCAGACTCCCAGTCTTCAGACGCACTGTTGATCAGAAGCACTTCTTCAGAAGCTGATCTTCAGACACACTGTTCATTAGACGCACTCTTCATAAGCTGGTCTTCAGAAGCACTGTTCATCAGACTGTTTACTCCCAAATTTGGTAAACAACCGCTAGTCTAGATCAATTGCTTGCGAGACCAACTAGTGAATCTCAGGAGCATTATACTTTGATTGAATCCTTTGAATAATTTGAATGTTCATTATGCATAAACATTTAATGTAGTTTTGGGAAATTAAATGCACAAGTCACTTGGATTACAAGCAACAAGGGAAATAAACTTTTAATAAGAAAAAGTGCCGTTTCGATCGAAACAAATGAAGAAAACTGAATTTAAAGAAAACGCAGTAAAGTTTGCATGAAATTTAGAATGCTGGAAAGATACATTTCATGAAAAGGGTAAATTGCATTGAATTGTAAAAGATGCTTTACATAAAAAGATGGTTCACAGATTCATACTTGGATCCCATTTCACTCGTTTCTCTCGATAGCGTGGGTACTTTGAGTTTACAAGGATTTTGTATAAATGAATTGCGACCAGTTTTCTGACTAAAAAACTACTATATATAGACTTTCGAAAGTAAACTGCCCTAACGGTCGAACACTATACGACTGCCAAATGTCCTGCCACGTACACCCTGCATGCACATAACTGCTCCTTGGAACGGTTGCATCTTTCGAAGTCGAACTGAGCGTTGTGAAAGTTTGTCAGAATTGTGCTAAGTCCAGAACTTTGTTGCTTCGATTCGATCATTCGCTAGTTCGATCTGCCTTCTGGTTCGAAGTCCTCCTTCTCTGCCTTAGCCTTGTATTCGAACCTGTGAACAATTTCCAAGACTCTTTTCGTTCTTCAATTAAACAGAATCTTTGCAAGATTCCCTTCAGCATTTAATGCATACTTAGAGCATATTCTTAGCTCATAAAAATATGGGCTAACAAATTGCCCCCAAAAAATGTCTGCTTCGATTCGCGATCGAAGGAAGAGAAGAAGTTGACATTTTTTCTTTTTCCTATATGTTAAAAAAAAACTGTAACCTTCGATGGAAACTTTACATCTTCTTAAATGATGACGTCGTTTACCTCGAGCAGTTCCCAAAGCAGTTATCATTA